>CM053789.1:227657602-228125102 GCA_028749045.1 Cupressus sempervirens | reverse complement strand
TAGTAGTGATTGGTGTTAATTAAAAATTTGGCAAAGTGAATCAATAGTACATTGCCTACATCATCAAGTACAATAATAATAATTAATTTTAACAAGTAATAATAATATTTAATCTACGCTAAAGATTGAATTTGTAAATTTGCAAAGAAGTATATCTATTTCAGATAGGAATTATTGTTAAATCATTATACATTTATTAAATAATTTTTTTAATTGTATGAGAATGTTTAAAATTTTCTTTAAGTTTATATTTATCCTAGTTTAGATTAAATTTTTAAAATTTTTTATTGATTGGTAGCAGTTACTCTGCAATTTTAAATTTAGTTTCCTTTATATCAAATAAATTAGTAAAAATAAATTAAAATATCACCTTTGTTTTAATTGTGATTATTACATTTATTAATTGGAAACATGGAGCCCAATCTAATGTAAAAAATATTTCTTGTTTAATGGATAGGCTCAAACCAATTTGAGCATCATCATGAGATATGACAATGATTTCTTATTTAATGGATAGGCTCAAACCAATTTGAGCATCATCTTGAGATATGACAATCATTTTTGTTTGAGATCTTTTTTAGCTCTAAAGTAGGCTAGAGCAATCCTTTCTTCACATACCTTAGAGAACAAAAAGTTTTTAGGATTGTTTTTACTTTTTAATTAAAGATATTTTTACTTTAAAATGCAAAATCCATAAAATCTCACATCTCTAAATAAATTTTCTAATGTTAAATTAGATAACTTTTTTTCAATAGAGTCTCTTAATTTATTTTTTCCTAAACCTTTGTAATGCCCCGCCAAGGGATCCAAAGAATTAACCTAGAATTTCACTAAGTTTAGTAGCAATTTTTTTTTTCATGAAAGTAAACATCACATATAACTTATGCACAATAACGGAAGCAATAGCAATGTTCATCTGAAAGTAAACATAACATATATAATCAGATTATATTCTTTAAAATCCCTTTACGTTGAATTACATACATGAATCCATCTAGAACAACATCCATATGAAACAATAATGATAAGTCCAATGTTTATACATTACATTTCAAATACTCAATCATCCACTGTACATGTCACAGGGTATGACAACCTCATAGAATATACATACATAGAATAAGGTACATCATCCTATTCTAATTCATGATACATCAAAATAAAGATAATTACATGATACACATGATACATCATCATAGAAAACAAATACATCCATCATAAAGATCAAACATAATAAACAAAGTGCACGGTTCTTCCCAACCGTTAATAGCATCATTAGACCATCGTGGATCCTAGCCATCCCTCCATGCATAACATTCCAAATCACGGAAGAGATCATTGGTATTACATAGTAGGAATGTCACTCCTAATATATACAACATCATATGTAGAAAGTAATCTAAAATAAAAGCATAAGATAACATCATCTAACATATGGTAATCATCAATGAAAAAGGATACATATCCACCATCATGAAGGACGCATCAGCCAGGATGTCTCAATGAATCTCAAAATGATAAGAGTGGAAAATACACTACTACCCGATCGCATGGTACCTAAGTGGTCCACTCTCACCGTGCTGAGGAGATAATCTCAAGTCCCAAACAGGCTATCAAAATCACATAGCACAAATCTCCATAAGTCCAGGAATCGTAAAAGTATACTAACTCAAAGGTTCCAAACACAAAATCTGACATCTAATCCCAGAGGCACACAATGACATGTAGGAACCTACTATGCAAGCGAAAAAGTGTCATCGCAATTATCACGTACAAGTTACCCTGGCAGTTAGCTAAACTCCACGGGTCCATACTGATTTCATGCGGCCACTAGTATCCTCTCATACTAACGAGGCATACTAGGGAATGCAAGGTCGCAACCATGCGTCTCATGACTCCCATCCTAGCCTGTACAAGCACTCCAGGCATGGGCGAGAAAAAAACTCTTATCTTTTTAGGTTCATTCAGTTAGTATTAGGTGTGAATGTTATCACTTATTAATCCAACTTACAATGAGTTACCCTGGTAGCCTCTTAGGGCCCCGACCCCCATTGCAAGCCACTTCCCATCACTACATGCAGATATCCTACCCTAATTCTCATGACTCTTAAACCTCAAAATTACAAAAGATAATCCATAATAAAATCATCAAATATGCACAAAAGCATCAAATCTCCATGAGAAAACATCCATAGAAAATCATGAACACAACATCTCTCTATTGGCAACTAAAGTATCACTGATAATCAAAGTGTCCAATAGTTCTCAATAACCAAAATATCTCAATCAAACTAATCGAAGACTCCAAAAATGGTTGAGTCAAACATGTCACATCATGACATCATCAAGAATAAATCCACATTTTAGTCCCATCATGGCGACTAGAAAATAATCAAGGATAACTGATCGATGACAAAAAATAATGGTTAAGTCAAGTATCTCATACATAAGAATCTCAACTATAATCAATCAATAGTTACAAACAATGCATAGAGCATTCCATCACATAACCATGGTTGGGTTTATAAAAATTGAGATTAAAACATCATCATGTCACCACAATCACATAACCCCCAAGCCTCTAGTAGATGTCCTATACTGGTCAACACTAGTCAACCCAAAACCCAAAACAATAGCATAAAGAATACACAATATAAACACATGTTTTGGTTTTGCCAAGTTTACAACTTAAATTTAAATATAGAGATCTTAGTTTAGGTTTCCAAGTTTTGAAGAATGAATGGAGGAACACATATATTGTTTCAGATAAATAAAAGTTTTCCTTAACAGAACTAAAAATCCATTTTCCATTTATAATATTTGTTTGATACATCCCCCACCAAACTATCAACTATTTATTTAAACAATTAAATCTTAATAGTTGAAAACTATTAAAAAGTCACCATTGTGAAAATAAACCTTCAATATAACTCATTTATCAAATAATATTAACTTAAATTTATTAATAACATATTTACATATTACATATATATATATATATATATATATATATATATATATATATATATATATATATATATATAGTTATTACATTTTATAAAATCAATTTAACAATTTCGATCGACACCATATATGTCATATGAAATAACAATGAAAATCGATTTCATGTATATCAATTGTTTTAAACGTTTTTGGTATAACAATATTATTAAATAACCCCCCCTTTCTCTTGCTGCAATACGCAGTACCTACAGTCGCAGGCACTGCGCTGATAGCGGGTACGTAGTACCCTTGTCGTCGTAGACCTGCGACGACAGGCCTTTGCCTTCCGCAGGCATCGGGTACAATTCGTTCCCATGGCATTTCATTATATACATTTTTTAAACATTGTTTCATGCGATATGAATCGCGATGCGATTTATTAAATTTTTCCACTGCAATTTATCAATCGCTCATTCAATGTATATGTATGCAGATCTGAATATATAACCATGTTTTTTTTTTTTTTTTCTCCACAGATTATATCTACAATTTAAGAATAAAATATTTGCATAATAGAATGCATATAAAATTCCCAATAAATTAATCTACCCATATTGAGAATGCATATAAATATGAAACTTCTCAGAAGACATATGGAAGACACGAAGAAGACAGGGAATGCGTGATGTGAAAATAGCATAATTAAAATCACAAGAATCTACCCAGATTATGATGCTAAATCGCTCTTCCTCAGAAAATCCGCAGAGCAAGCTCCTCCCTTCTTCAGAATTCTTGAGTCCTCCAATGCTCCAATTGCACTCCCAACACTATGTCTAAGCTTCTATGAATGCCTGAATATAAAGAGCTTTCAGGAAACATCTAGAATGCTTCTAGAAACAACTAGAAGGTGTCACCAACTAAGCATGGGTCTTTTCCAACCTTCAAGATGAGCCATAGGGTTGTAGACACCATGTGCTTAATTGATGCACTAACCCCCATGTTGTTGACACATGAGAAATAGAAAAGTGCGTTAATTCCCATGCAAGCTTATAACTCCAATTTACTTTTTTATATAATTTCTATTTAAATATTTATAACTTTTATTTTAATTTTTGTAACTTTTATTATTTTATTTATTTATTAATTTATTATTATTTTATTATTATTATTAATTTTAATTTTTAATTTTCTTTTATTTAATTCAGTTTTCCTCAAATAATTAATTTATTAATTAAATCTATTTATTTAGACTTTAATTAATAGAAAATTCACCATAGATCTCCAAGATAAAATATGAAAACCCATCATAGAGAAAATTAATCAAAATCAGTCTAAAGGGTTAAAAATTATGAATCATGTCATCCGACACATTCGGTGGGTAAAATATCCAGATACTTGTCCTACCTCACTAGGACAATTGGCTTAAAGGTTTGGGATTTGGACTTGAGAATTTTACTCCCTTCTCTTATCATTGAGATAGTATAATAGGGTACGCTCATCCTGGCAATTCAGGGAAGTCGATACCCAATACCTGCAATCTGCAGAAAAACCATGCATGTACATACAATATATATAATGCTAAGTTAGACAGACAATGGCAAGAAGTGGTGCATTGTGTAGATCCCGACTAAGCAAGTGACTACGACTCCCTTCCTTAACCACATCAGAAATGCCATACAATAAGAAAACACGCACACCATACACATGCAAGTATGGGGTAAGTATCCATGGTAAAACACATAAGATAATAAACCATCCAACTAATCATCAATAATAGCTGAAAGCAATATAATGATTATTATGTATGCATGAAATGTAAAGTCTAAATGATCTCATTATATAACCACTGAATCCATAACATAATGTCTAATAGTCTAGAAAAGATGTGAACGAGGGTAGGCACTACAACCTTTAAGAAAAATGTAATTTTAAGTAATGTGTGGACAAAGAACTAAAAAATTATCATTAATTTTAATAATAATTCACATTATGAATAACAGTTTTTTGGTGAACTTTCAGTTTAGTTGACCTATCAAATAATTTGTTATTTTTAATTTGTTGATAATTTATGAATATAAAATTGTTTTATATACTTGTGATAAATAATAAGTATTTAAATAATAATCTCAAATGTTTCTTATAAAATTATTTTCATTATAAATAATTTATTATCTAATTGTAACTTTCAGTCCTATGGTAAAATAGACAATTTGTTACTCTACTCAATTTATAATCAAATTTACATTTAATTCCTTGCCTCCTAAATTAGAGATCAAACATTGTGCAGAAATTTAGGGAGATAATAACAAGTTTATTGTGAAGTTATTTTTTAAAGTGCCTGTCATGTCAATGGACCTTTCTTGAATGGCTCACAAAGAGGTTTCAGACACGGTGGACCCCTATAAAATACCTAAAGCTTGTTTACGAATGACATCCATTAAAAAACAATACCTTTCGTATAAATATTAAAAGAGCGCACAAATTTCTCACAAGCGACAGAGAATTAACAACAGTTTCTTAACAATAAACCGGTTTCGGTTGTTAAAACGCTAAACGCAGCCTAAAATGTCAGTTTCTATGATATTATCACACCATTCAACAGCAAATGATGTGAAAAATTTAACTATTGCAGTCACTAATTATTAATCTCCTATCATAAATGATTATTAAACTGCTGAAAATAAATTTCTAGCTAATATTGAAGAATAACACAACTGCAACTTCACTTATAAAATATGGAAAGAAATGCGCAACACAATGAACACAATATTTTCGGACAAATTGTCCCTAGAAAATCCCCAAAGGGAAAACCAGTTCTACAGATGAGAAATGATATTAAATTTCAGCAAATCAAGAGATACAAAATTCCTTGTCTCTTACTGGCAGAACTCCAACAACCTCCTAATTTATCCCGCTGATATTCCCTACTGCTATTCTCGCGCTAACACTGTGCCCTTGCTAACACTGCAAGACTATTTGCTAACACTGCAAACGTTTCTCCAAACTTCATGTTCTCCAAATGCACCCTAGACCCCCTTTTATACTACTCTCATTGGTAAAACAACGGCCGAGATTGATTTACAATCGAAGGTGGAGATATAAAACAACTTACCAACCCTAACAAAATTGGTTTCTAATTGCTTCTAAAAGAAGTCAATTATTTAATAAATAATTGTCCTTGCTCTAACCAATTTGTTAGCAAAAACAATTAGATACTAAATAATAGCATATGGACAAACAGCTGTCCAAGCTAACAAAACTAACAAATGAGTCATCTTACAGGAGATGAAATCACAACGCACAACTCAAATTTTAATCTTCAAATTGAGTTGTCTGATTTAAAATTGTTGCAACTTACTTTTGTTCATTCTTCTAGGTCTACGCTTTGAAAAATATCTATTTCTATGACAAAGTTGTGAATTAGAGCATATGAGGGAAACGCTTGAGGATACATTAATGGTATAAAGCACCCAATCGTTTAAACAACATTACTAAGTGACGTGTGCATTACTAATACCTCGTCTCGATCAGATGGCGGTTGATACATTTCTAGTGTTTGAGATAATGGGCTCAAAGTGAATTATAGATTTGCATTAGGTTGTAGAAGGCACTGTAAAATTAAAATAAGCGAACTGCTCCAAGATTCCACATTTTCTCCCTGAACACATAACAAACGAATCCCTGTGTTTTCCTTCAGCTAGCTCCCACAACTGTTTCACCATACTGCTGAAATCAATTTGATGTGAAAAAAGAAAAGGTTCTACGAAACGCTCTACCTGCACTCTAAACTCTAGAGAATAAACGTCAAGCAACGGAATGAACATGCACCTTACATATTTTTCCATCTAATAAGCCCTCGTTTGCTAAACAATTTCATATTCTTCTGCTGTGGGTTATACCGTGATTGAAGGATTGAAGCATTTTGCACAAGTAGTAGTATATGTTCAAAATAAATTATATAAAAGAAAGAAGAAGATTCGGCTCCAATAATTTATATTTGCTACAAATATATTAGAATCCTATATCCAAAAACTATAATAACTTTTAATTTTAAGTTGCAGACCGACAAACAAATTGAAAAAATATAGTAGCTTTCATCTACTAAGCCACCGACCTAAGCCAGGAGGTGAGCTTAACAATAACGAACGAAAAACATGGACTAATTTATTCGTAAATCACTAAATTAAAGAAAGCGGACAGCATCAATAGAAAGAAGGAAGAACGATGAACTTCAAGGAGACTTGGCTTACAAGTGATAAACAAACAGAGCACTCGCACCATTATCATCAAAAGTAGCAGCACGGCAACAATTGAACCAGAAACCAGCCATGGCTTGGAAAAGTATGCACTTACGAACTCTCTCCACAGGATCTTCTACTTTCTCCTTGTGTACTTATTCAACCCCATTCTCGCGTCATTTATTACTTTGCACCATTCATAAGGCGTCATCCATGAACCTAGAGAGTTGAAGAGGTCTGCCACTTGTTGATTGCTTCTAAGAAAGTTGTGAATCACCTCTGCCTTCCTTAACACAGCAATGTCCTCATCGTTGTCAATCAACTCATCCATAAGTAATACATATTGTGTCATTGGTCTACGACAATACCTCCCTCTTGTGCTCACTTCCATTGCAATTAAATTGCTCAATACTAAATATAACTGTTGTGTTACCATCATTTCTGGCAAGTAGAGCGTCCCTGTTTTCTCATCAAATCTTACCCATTCAATGGCTGAACCTATCTGTTTTGGTCAATTTTCAAAGGTCAATTTGTAAATGCCCATGCCTGTGCGTGTGAGCTCAGAAGCCGTTGGCAGCTTCACAAAGTCTAGCAGAATTATTTTGTCTGGGTTTGTATTCGAGGAGAGAGAGCCCAAATAATGTTCACAGCAACGTCCACAAATGGTCTTCACTGAATCAGCTCCACTTTTAAACCAGCTCTGCAAACGATTGTGAGATGAAAAGAATCTTGGCTAAGTATTTCCAGGGCTTGTATTTGATGAAGGAAACCAAGGACACAGCTTACGCCTACATCCACAAATGGCCAGCTTCATCAAATCAATGCCCTTCCTCATGAAGTAGATCTGCATGTTGTTGCGCAAAGGCCACATTCGGTACGCTTCCTTATTTTCGTAGTCATTAACATTACTGCCAACCAAACCGCGGTGGAGTGACATGAGAACACTATTTGTGAGAAGGTGGAATCTGCCACCTAAATATATTGTGTCTGGTAAGACACTTGAGGACCAAGTCCGCTAATTCATCCAACTTTTGACCGGCGACTTCTGGAGAACCCATCTTGATTTGAAGGATGTCCTTCAGAATCCAGAGAGGGATTTGGTTTTCAAATAAAAGCAAATCACTCATTAATCCTTCCCTTATGGGACTTTGTAATTCGACATCAAAAACTGCATCATATCTCCATGAGAATTCTTTCTCTTCTCGTTCATAAATTTTAATAGTATCAATGCCACCTCTTAGATAATTGAGAAGAAATTCATAAATAAAGCATGCATCCCTAGTGACCATCCACGCTAATTCTATAGCAGTGCAGGAAATATGTTCACCATATAACCTCCTAATCTACTTGTCCTTCGGTAGCAGTTCGGCTTTGACAAATGACTTGATAGAAGTTTGTGGATGATATTTCTGGATCCTGACTTGCATCCTTCGAACAGCCTCATCTTTCGAATTCTCCATGCTTTGCAGCTCCTCCTTCCCATGATGAAAAGGGTCGATGGAAACAAAATGTGGAGTGTACAAACGGTGGGAGTCTAGCAGTGATCTAGACATTCGGAAGATGAAAGCATCAGCTACATCAAGTATATCATCTTCTCTCAATCTATGATCAAACTTGACTTGAAATTATATTGCTGCTCGAATCGATCACTTCTATCTCTTGACTGGCCATTTAGATGTATTTACTAACTTGCTTCGATATTGAATTTGAGAATGGGCTAGTAGCAAGTATACTTAACAAGAAGGGTGCACACAAATGCACTTACTCATCATCAACTTCAAAGTTAAACAAGAGATTCAATGCGTCGTATAAATAATAATAAAAATTATATTATATGAATAAACTATTCATTTCTACCAATTCAATTATAAGTTGAAATATTTAATTTAAATAAATAAATTGTTGATTACTTAATTCAAACTACCAAAATATGTCATGTCCTCTTTTCAAATAATTAAAAAATAATAAGTTTTGCTAAGGTAGACAGGCTCAAAAAGTGAAGCCTCGGGAAAGGAGGTCAATCTTTGAAAAAAACCAATGGATTCATAAAAGAAAATTATTATTAAAATATGTATTATTGACCCTTCTTGGTCGTGAGTTAGGGTTATGCCCTCTTTTAAAGAGGTTTGGACGCATTTCGAGCTCATTGTAGAACTTGATTTTTGCTCATTGTCTTGTTGTTCTTCAGAAGCTACCAAACCTGTGGAGAAGGAGACCCAAGGATAGGAGTTTGTAGGTTTCCAGGAAAGCTAAGGATAGGAGTTTGAGGCCAATCCATGTGCAAGCTCATGCAGAATTTTCCTTTCGGTTGAACAGTGCAAATTTGTGAGTTGTCCGGTGTGTTTCTTATAAGAGCTTGGTGTTTCCAGTTGAGTATTTTGTATCAATTTGGTTTGTTGCTGTATTACAGACATTTTGATGTTAAAATAGAGCTAGATACATGTATTGGATCATGATTATAATTTTGTGATAGATTATTAGGCTATTATGGTGTTTCTGGGCTATTTTGTGTTATTTTTGAGAGTTCGATGGCCATTGTTTTTGTCCTCCGTTTGGGAGCTATTGTGTGAATTCTATATAGATCTGAAAATGTCATTTTGTGGGACATTATGTCGGAAAAATTTCTATAAAAAGTATACTTTTAGATTTATTAATAATATGTGAAGTTATGAAGTTTTTGGCACTATCATGGGCATACCTAATTTAGGGTTTTATTGAGAAATTGGTTGATCTTTGAAATATTAGTTGTTTGATTTTAAAATCTGATCAAAGGCTTTAAATATCATATAAAATTAGAAAGGGGACATTTCAGTGGTATTAGAGCTATGATCTTACTAGTCTGAGGGTTTGTAGAAGTTTGTATGCAACCAAGTGAAAGAGAAAAGAGATATTTGCAGCGAGGAAAGAATAATTATTTTTGATCAAACCTCCAATTAAAAATAAAAGTACAAAATCCAAGAAAGGAACAAGTATGCTTGACTCAGATGAGATGGCAAAGAAATTCTTCTAGGACAACTAGAATACTCAAAAGCAAATAGTGGATAGTTTGGCAAAAACTAGAGAGGCTTTGTAGATATTGACAGAAAAACTACAAGGAGTTGTATCTACTAATGAGAAAGGGAGCACTTCAGAGGAGTCAAAAAATGTGAAACCGACACCTTCTAAATCAACAAAAACTATTTTTCTGTATGCAGCTGAGCCACCAGCACCAAATCCAACCCGTAGTCATGTGAAAGAGTTTACAAGTAACTTGATTGCATTAAGAGCTACTTACAATGGCTTATATGATGACTTTCGGAGTTCGGTTCCTTTTAGAGAATATATGGATATGATGAACACTTTGATGCCCAAGCAAGAGTACATGAGGGAGCATGACATGAGTTGAAGAGAACTCAAAAATAAAATAAGCAAGTTTACAGCACCTACTTTTGATGGAACAAATAAAATTTCAACTAGAGCATAGCTACAAAAATTATAGACTTTCTTCACACTTAACCCCATGAAGGAGAGTGATTCCGTTCAATTTGTAAGTCTACACTTTGAATATGTAGCCTATGATTGGTGGTATCATGGAATGACTACTCAAGGTCATGATCAAGTAACTACATTTGATCATTTCACTCAAAGAGTGATAGATAGATTTGACCTAAAGGATGATTAAGAGTAGTTAAAAGAATTGTCAAAATTGAAGCAAACTAAATCAGTTAATAAGTATATAGAAGAGTTTCAAAAAGTGGCTATTATGGTACCCGATATGAGTGAAAAGAGGATTGTTTATCTTTTCCTTGATGGGTTGGAAGATTCTGTTAAGGGTTTGGTTTAAACTTTCTCACCCTCAACCTTACAGGAAGCTATTTTGTGTTATTTTTGAGAGTTCGATGGCCATTGTTTTTGTCCTCCGTTTGGGAGCTATTGTGTGAATTCTATATAGATCTGAAAATGTCATTTTGTGGGACATTATGTCGGAAAAATTTCTATAAAAAGTATACTTTTAGATTTATTAATAATATGTGAAGTTATGAAGTTTTTGGCACTATCATGGGCATACCTAATTTAGGGTTTTATTGAGAAATTGGTTGATCTTTGAAATATTAGTTGTTTGATTTTAAAATCTGATCAGAGGCTTTAAATATCATATAAAATTAGAAAGGGGACATTTCAGTGGTATTAGAGCTATGATCTTGCTAGTCTGAGGGTTTGTAGAAGTTTGTATGCAACCAAGTGAAAGAAAAAAGAGATATTTGCAGCGAGGAAAGAATAATTATTTTTTATCAAACCTCCAATTAAAAATAAAAGTACAAAATCCAAGAAAGGAACAGGTATGGTTGACTCAGATGAGATGGCAAAGAAATTCTTCCAGGACATCTAGAATACTCAAAAGAAAATAGTGGATAGTTTGGCAAAAACTAGAGAGACTTTGCGGATATTGACAGAAAAAATACAAGGAGTTGTATCTACTAATGAGAAAGGGAGCACTTCAGAGGAGTCAAAAAATGTGAAACCGACACCTTCTAAATCAACAAAAACTATTTTTCTGTATGCAGCTGAGCCACCAGCACCAAATCTAACCCGTAGTCATGTGAAAGAGTTTACAAGTAACTTGATTGCATTAAGAGCTACTTACAATGGCTTAGATGATGACTTTCGCAGTTCGGTTCCTTTTAGAGAATATATGGATATGATGAACACTTTGATGCCCAAGCAAGAGTACATGAGGGAGCATGACATGAGTTGAAGAGAGCTCAAAAATAAAATAAGCAAGTTTACAGCACCTACTTTTGATGGAACAAATAAAATTTCAACTAGATCATAGCTACAAAAATTATAGACTTTCTTCACACTTAACCCCATGAAGGAGAGTGATTCCGTTCAATTTGCAAGTATACACTTTGAATATGCAGCCTATGATTGGTGGTATCATGGAATGACTACTCAAGGTCATGATCAAGTAACTACATTTGATCATTTCACTCAAAGAGTGATAGATAGATTTGACCTAAAGGATGATTAAGAGTAGTTAAAAGAATTGTCAAAATTGAAGCAAACTAAATCAGTTAATAAGTATATAGAAGAGTTTCAAAAAGTGGCTATTATGGTACCCGATATGAGTGAAAAGAGGATTGTTTATCTTTTCCTTGATGGGTTGGAAGATTCTATTAAGGGTTTGGTTTAAACTTTCTCACCCTCAACCTTACAGGAAGCTATCAAAAGAAGTTTGCAACTTGAAACTTGTGTGCCTATAAAACTGGCCACAAATCAAAAACCCCCAAATCTTTGACAACATAAGGAGAATTTTCCAGCACTACCCCCAAAGAATGTGATAAATGTAGCTCAAAAAAGAAAGTAGATGAAGAGACCAGGAGTGAATTACGAAGGAAAAAGCTTTGTTTCACCTCTAGAGAACCATGGGTTCCAAGACACAGATGTTTGGGGAAAGGTCAAGTGCACTATACTAAAGTTGCTTAAGAATCTAATTTAGATGAGCATAAGGGATTTCATGACACTAAAGAGGAGGAAGAAGAAGAGAAAGAAAAAGTAATCAACAAGGATGGCACTTTAGCAACATTATCAGGAGTCCCAAGATACCATCCCTTTCAAATTCGAGGGCTACTAGCAAGGAAAAGGTTGACAGTTCTTCTTGATAGTGGGGCAACTCACAATTTTATTGATTAGGGATTTGTCATAAAAAGTGGGCTTAAAGAAAAAGATTTTGAGGGATTCAACATTACTATAGCTGATGAATTCACTATCCCTTGCACACGGGTGGTGAAATAACTCAAGATGATCTTAGGAGATTATGAATTATGTGATGACTTAAATGTTGTTGGCATTGGGGAGATAGATCTTGTATTGGGTGTTCAATGGTTGCACTCTATTGGAGGCTATTACATGAACCATCAAACTATGGAGTTCAAATTTCATTCCAATGGGAAAGAAGTCTTATTGAGAGGTTTATCGAATGGAGCACCTAAGGTAGTCTCTACAAAGAGGATGGAGAGGACTTTTCGAAGAGGACAAGTAGCATGGGCAGCAGAAGTCATAATCCATCCAACAGGCTCTCCAAAGAATCAAGGTAATTTCCATTTTGAAATTCAAAATATTCTTGATAACCATAGTATAGTTTTCAATGATTTTCCTCTAGGATTACCACCAAATAGAGGTTTTGAGCATGTTATAGAGCTAGAACAGTGTGCCAAACCAGTTATAACAACTTCATACCACCATCCAAAAGGTTATAAGGAAGAAATAGAAAAAACTATTAAGGAAATCCTAGACATGGGATTCATAAGGCATAGCTCTAGTCCATTTGCATCATCTATAGTACTTGTCAAGAAAAAGGATGGTACAACGAGAATGTGTGTAGACTACAGGGCTTTAAACAAGAAGACCATAAAAAGTAGGTATCCCATACCATGCGTAGATGAACTCATTGATGAGTTACATGGTGCTGTATATTTCTCAAAAATTGACTTAACATCAGGGTACCATCAAATCCACATGAGGAGGGAAGATGTGGAAAAGACCGCTTTCAGATGTCACTATGGGCACTTTGAATTTCTTGTTATGTCATTTGGTCTTACTAATGCACCAACAACATTCCAATCTTGAATGAATAAGGTATTCAACTAGTATCTTCGAAAATTTGTTTTAGTATTTTTTGATGATATTCTAATTTACAGTAAAACATGGGAAGAGCATCTAAAGGACATAGACACTATTTTGGGAATTTTGGAGCAGCAATCCTTCTATGTTAAGCTATCTAAATGTGAGTTTTGTTTGAAAGAGATCTTATATTTGGGACATATTGTAAGTTCTAAAGGAGTACAAGTTGATCAATAAAAAATTCAAGCAATTTTGGATTGGCCTCCACCCACTAATCTTACACAGTTGAGAGGTTTCTTCGGGTTGTGTAGCTACTATAGGATATTTGCAAAAGGATTTTGTCAACTTGTTGCCCCCTTGACTGATTTGACAAAGAAAGTAGCTTTTATTTGGACATAAGTATTGAAAATATTCAAGATATGACAAGTTACTGAGAGGGGAGGGGTGAATCAGTAACTTCTAAAACTTCAACAATAAAACTGCATACTGATATATTCATCATTCATCCAAGTAACCTACTGTAAGCATGAAACAAAATCATTTGCAACACTTGAACACATAGATTTGGTGACCCAGAAACCTTCCAAATAGAAAGTAAAACTGGGGTGGGGATGAAACCCACAAGCTTCGTTACTGCAATATGAAGTTGGCTAGTTAAGGCTTACAATGACCACTTCTGGTGATCTGCCCTGTTAGGAGCACAAAGGATTGCTAGATCCACCTTGTTAGAGGATTTCCAAACATACAATAAAGTATGCACTCTGTTAGGAGATTTACAAAAGACTGTTAAGTCTACCTTGTTAAAGGATTTACAAAAACTGATTCACCTGTTAGAATGAAACAGTGGATCTGATTACAACTAATTGCTGATAAGATCCACTATGCTCTGATTCACCTTAATGTGATAGATGAAACTTTTCTGCTCCAAAATTCAACCTTGCTGAATATCTTCACAACTTAGCACACATACTTTCGCACGCATGTATTTCTTTCACACTCTCGCAATTTCATTAATTACAATTTCTATTGCCATTGCAATTGCTTTTCATCTCATTTCTTACTTCCTTTTTTCTGAATGATACAATACATTACATATATATACCATCCAAATAAACAATGCATGCAAGGTCAGCCAAAACAACAAGTGCAAATCTCTATACAAAGTTGGCCCAAGGTAAAAACTCGGGTTCACTGAACTGACTCGGTGTCCTTCTGATACTCGGCGTCCACGGTGTTACTCGACATCGTCATGCACTCGGTAGAAGTGAATGCACGATTCATACTAAACACTTCGAGTAGTTCTGAACTCGATAACCACTGGAGACTCGGTAGAAGAGATGTCACTCGGTGAATACTTCTATCTGAACTGTAGCTCGGTGATCAAAGGAAACACTTGATAGAACCTTGTGACTCGGTGATAGTTAGTTTCCTTGATATCTGTCTGAGCTCGGTAAAAATTAATTTCCTTGATAACCTCAGGAGCTTGGTTATCACGAAGTTCTCGGTTACATCTTAGTACATCTTCACTCGGTCAAAACTGATTCCTTTCTTTACCTCGAACACTTGGTAAACACTGGCTGCTTTGTTCACCTTGATCACTCGGTAAACACTGGCTGCTTTGTTCACCTTGATCACTCGGTAAACACTGACTTCTTTGTTCACCTTGATTACTCGGTAAACACTGACTTCTTTTTTCACCTTGATTACTCGGTAAACATTGACTTCTTTGTTCACCTTGATTACTCGGTAAACACTGAGAACTAGGTAAAGCTTGGCTTCCGGTGAGAGCTCGGTAAGCATTCAGAATCCAATAAGTGTTGTAACTAATGACAAAAATGTATCATAATGCCAACAATCTCCCCCTTTGGCATTAGTGACAAAAACACTTATGAGACAAAGTTTATCTGACATGCTGATGATTGATTCTGAATATACATAGCTTCGTTATATACAACTCCCCCATAGAATAGCTTTGTTATATACAACTCCCCCATAGAATGTACATACATTATTTACATGAGCTGTATATCTCTTCCTTTGTACAATTTTTCTAAAAAAACTTATTCACCCATAGTATACATATCCAACAATAATCTCCCCCTTTTTGACAATAATGCCAAAGAATAAAAGAATATATATACTTATATAGAAACACCAAAATGAGAGATGAACTCTGAATGTACCTGGAGAATAAGCTGGAGAGTCTTATCCCAATTCTCTTGCAAAATTTTGCAAGTGGAAAGAGCTACTTGAACTTCAGCCAAAAGTTCAATCACATGGTCTGCAATGGAGAAGTTATTATCATGGATTAATGTCTTTGAATGTGCAATGTGCTTCTGCATTGAATCCATGATGGGAAGGATCATGTTTTGGATATCTATCAATGTAGATCGGATCCTTGCCTCTTCCCTCAACAGCTCTGCCTGCTTCTCTGACAAAAATTTGATTCTGAGGTGATGAGATGAGCTTGAACTGGGGTCAAGCTTCAAGTTCTATGCGCTCACCTTCAGATCTTCATCAATTTTATTTAGTTTCTCTCTTATTCCTTTAGTGTACTCGGTAACATCACAAAGCTTAGCAAAAAGAGATGTTACATTATTAAAAGAATTTTCCATATCTACCAAAACTGAGGTTAATGCAACCTGATTTATTGCAATGTTCTGGGCAATGTGCCCCAATACCTTATTATCAAATTTCTTTTCTGCACACTCAATTAGCTTTTCTTTTCCGGAGGCATCTTCATTGAATTTATTAATTGCCTCTTCCAATTGAATCAAAATGTGTTGAGAAGTATCAACATCAACACCTATAGCCTCAGTAATTATGTTCCGGGCTTCCTCAATTATCCTGTATTCCTTATCCCTTTTCGATCTTAACTGCATCTGAGTAGCCTTTTTCTCAATAAGTTGACTAGCATACCTCATTTCTTCAATGGTAGCATTATCAAAGTCAATCTTTGGAATTACTATCTCTGTGTCCAAGTGAATGTCTTCAGGAATTTCCTTTCCAGTGATCATAAGTCTTAATGGTTGCTTTTGTTTGACTTCTGAGATGACTGGTTTGACCTTTGGAATAGACACAACAGTAGAGACAGAAAGACTAGCAGTAAAAACTGGGATGCTTGAGGTTTGAGTGCCAATAGGAGTATGTACAGGGTCAAAAATTTGAGTGCTGGCCAAAAATGGTGATACACTCGGTAATATAGTATCTAAGCTCACTGTGCCTGAAGTAGATGGCGACAAAATTGTAGAACAAATTGGAGTAGTCAAAATTGGAGAACTTACAGCAATACCAACTGATGATGATGGAGTCGAGGAGGCCAACTCGGTAGATGAAAAGGGGTGCAGCTCGGTAGACGAAGAGGGATGCAGTTCGGTAGATGAAGTAGTAGTCACTTCCACTGATGATACCTGGAGCTGAGATATGGCAGGTGTAGATGGTAAATCTGGTGTAGATGAACCTGCTGAAGCTGACTCCAACCTTGATGATGTCACAGGTTTGGCTGGGGAGTGAGGAAGGGATGCAATAACTGCTGCTGCAATTTTTACCGTATCATCCTCCTTATCTTCCTCTTCAGCTTCTTCCTCTTTGTCTTCTTCCTCTTTCTCTTCCATCATTGCATGCAACTCTCCTGGTGTAACTGTGATGGATGGAGTGCTATCTGATTCATCACTGCTGCTGCTGCTGTCATCATCCTTTATTTCTACTAGGTCTACACTGGGCTTATGTAGATGATAGATGTTTTTCCACATGTTTGTAGCATCATTTACAATATGCTCTATATCTTTGATCAAAATCAAACAAGTGTGGAATCTGATCATCATTTTACCTTCATAGGTTTTCAATTCAGATTTTACCTCTGCTCCAGTGAGACTAGGCCGAAGATTCTTCAGGGATTGCTCATATATATCTTTTACCGTCTTGGTGGCTAACTCCCATCTTGGCTGTACTCTCTCCAGTAGTTCTTTAGAGATATGAGGAGCAATCTGGTCCTGGGAGTATTTCCATTTTCCCATTTTGTTAAGTACCAGTTCCTCAATTTTCATTTTCTCTGCATCAGTCCTTGTCTCAAATCTCAATGCCTTGAAATTTGCGATGCCAGCTCCTTCTTCCAATGATTTGAGCCTTTGCTCGAATGTAGGTGCAGGTTTGACCAATATAGGTTCTTGAATACCTTTTCTCGTCCTCCGAGTGAATACTGCAGTAGGCTGCTTCTTGGGCTTGGTAATGATTACCTTGCCTTTCTTCTTTGCCGGTTGCTCTTTTTCTGATTCTTTTTCTCCTTCTTCTTCTTCTTCACTTTCTTTATCTTCATCTTTTCCCTCGGTGACCATAAGAGGACTCATTTCAGTTTTTAGTTTGGCCACTTTCCTCTTACCTTTGCTGATGGCCTGTGGAATTTTGATTTCCAGTTCAATTCTGGCCTTTGCTTCATCATAAGTACCAAAAGTTCATTGCCTTGGGTCTACTGGCTCATTTACTAGTGCTTCAATGATATCCCTTGTTTCATCAATATTTACCTCATATGGAAGAGGTTTCACCCATGCAACTCGGGGTCTAACTGCCTGTATGTATACCTTGTCACAGTCAACCATGAAACAGACATCATCCTTATACTCTTCAACAAGTTTTGGAGGTATTCTGAATCTGTTGTTCATCCTTTCCTTGAAATCTTCAAAATAATTATCCATTACTTTGTCAAAATTCATACCCATTTCTACTATGAATTCATTTATTTGATACAAAATTGGAGTATCTTTCCTCCATACAACTGCACCCTTAGATGGAAAGAATTTCTGTACATAAAAAAATAAACAAACTAGCAAAGAACCAAATTTACAAGGGTTTCTCTTTGCAGTCCTTATGCTTTCCATGTTTTTATTGAATTGTTTTAATAGCACATCAGCTAAGTCAAACTCTATATTTTTCTTTACAATTTTATATGCCAAATCTACAGCCTCGCAAGGTACACTATTCAGCCTGCTGGAACTATACAATTTGTATGCAATAACATAAATACCAAATTTTAGTTCTATATTTGAAATATTGTTGAGCTTTAAACCTCTGCCATCCCATTCAGCTTGGGTTTTCCTCTGTAACTCATCCCGTCCTAGGGTTTTGGTGGTTTTGGCTTTGCTGAGCATCGGGAGACCCGTGATTTTGTGAATCATCTTCTTGGTTATCAAAACTGGTTGTTCCAACCACAACTGACCATTATGCACTCGGCTCAAGATATACCTCACCCATTTCACTTGGAAACTTCTTGGCAGATGCGGGATATGGGTTAAGCCTTTGGTTTCCAAATGTTTGAACTCAGGTTTTAGGGTTCCATCCACGCATAACTCGGCTAGGGTGCTATCCATATCTAGTGTCCCTATTTATTGCACAGTACACTTGAAATGAGTACGAATATCATTGATTAGAAGTACCTTTGAAGGGATCTGTGATTGAGCTCCATGCGGGTTGAGTGATTCAGCGATGGCAGGAACAAGCTTGAACGTAGGTGTCTTCCATTCCGTTCCCTTCACAAGCATTTTGGATCCTTTCTTCGCCTTGCTGCTGCTGGTGCTTGCGAAAGCCATTGCTGCTCAGTGAGTGAAAAGATTTCGTAAGAATACTTCGTTGGAAAATCTCTTCAACTCACTTGAACTCGCTTGAAAGCCCTCTTTTTGTAAATCTCGAATTTGCGGTGAAAAATGAGGTTGAAATCTTCCCTTTTGACAAAAAATTTGCCATTAATGTTCAGTACGGAGGTAGCTGCGATCGATAGTCTGTCATCCACTAGCTCGGCTTAAACTTCGCAACTCGGTGACCAAAAGAAAATAGGTTAAACCGCCCTTAACTTGGTAAGAGAAGAACCAACCATGCTCGGTAAGTGCAACTTGGTGAAAGAGGCCTTATTGCACCCGACTGAGCTCGGTAAGGTCATGTACCGACCATGATCCTGATATATCTGAAATACTGATTTGATCATATTTTCATTCTAGGACTGCTTAGGATATTGCTTTGTAGATACAGTCCTGGTCTTATCTTGATGAGTCTTAATTGGAAATGGGAGAGTAACTCACTTCTTGAGTGACCATTCCATTAGTTGAATTATCTGGCTCGGTAGACTTTGGAATCCATTGCTGCCTCATTTGTTTCCAAATGTTGTCTACTTTGATTTTCTTCTCGACTTTCTTTATGTTCATGCAGTTTTTAGATATATGACCAAGTTCTGTACATGTATAACATCTTACAGTGGTATCCCTTTTTCTTAGGTGATGCCTTGCACAGTTTATGCCAGTATGACCATATTCTCCACAATAATGACATCTGCACCAAGTGTTGTAGTCCCAACCAAATATTGCTTTGACAAGTTGTTCAGCTGGATTTAATGATTTGGATTTGCATTGTGATGCCTTATGACCTTGCTTTTGGCATTTGTGACATTTACCTTCAAATTTTGGTTTCTTTTTGCATTCATTGGCTTTGTGTCCATGTTGATTGCAATTGTAGCACTTTCCATTAAATTTTCCTTTTCCATTGCTCCAACATCCGTTAGATGTATGACCTAACTTACCACAGTGGCTGCAAGTAGGTTTTTGATTCTTTTGAGTACCCTGTTTGGAGGATTCACCTTCTTCCTTGTATCCAAGGCCTACTTTACCATTTTGTTTATGAAAGTTTTCTTCATTTTGCAGATTCAATTGATCCATGTCCTTTTGAGATTTTACCATTCTCTCATTGACTTGTTTTTCAGAGATTAGATCACTTTGTAAGCTTGCATTGATTTGTCTTTCAGTAATTAAGTCATTTCTCAAATTCTCATTCTCAGATCTCAGATTCATAATTTCTTCATTTCCATTAGATAATTGAGTTACAAAATTTTCAAGCTGAGAGGATTGATTATTCCTTACCTCTAAGTCTTCAGCTGCCTTGTTCCTTTGCTCCAAGATTTCGCATAGCCTGATGGACTGGATTCCTTGTTCCCTTTTGAGCTTTCTTACTTCTTCCTGCAGAGATCCATTCTTTTCTAAAAGTTCTTTGATTGCTTTGTCAGCTTCATCTGAACTATTTGATGGTGAGAGATCTTCAATCTTTTCTTCAACATACTGATGGTCATTCATTTTCTTTGCAAGTTCTTTTCTTCTTTTCAAGGATTGTGAAAGATGCTCTTTTGCTTCATTGAGTTGAGCCATGGCCATTTTCAGATCTAGCTTTTCATTCTCAATAGTTTTGTCAAGTCTGAATATCTCCATTGTCTTTGATCTTTGCTCAAGCTGTGAAACTTTTATCTTGAGAACCTTAAAGCTCTGATACCAATTGTTGGAAATATTCAAGATATGACAAGTTACTGAGAGGGGAGGGGTGAATCAGTAACTTCTAAAACTTCAACAATAAAACTGCATACTGATATATTCATCATTCATCCAAGTAACCTACTGTAAGCATGAAACAAAATCATTTGCAACACTTGAACACACAGATTTGGTGACCCAGAAACCTTCCAAATAGAAAGTAAAACTGGGGTGAGGATGAAACCCACAAGCTTCGTTACTGCAGTATGAAGTTGGCCGGTTAAGGCTTACAATGACCACTTCTGGTGATCTGCCCTGTTAGGAGCACAAAGGATTGCTAGATCCACCTTGTTAGAGGATTTCCAAACATACAATAAAGTATGCACTCTGTTAGGATATTTACAAAAGACTGTTAAGTCTACCTTGTTAAAAGATTTACAAAAACTGATTCACCTATTAGAATGAAACAGTGGATCTGATTACAACCGATTGCTGATAAGATCCGCTATGCTCTGATTCACCTTGATGTGATAGATAAAACTTTTCTGCTCCAAAATTTGACCTTGCTGAATATCTTCACAACTCAGCACACATACTTTCGCACGCATGTATTTCTTTCACACTTTCACAGTTTCATTAATTAGAATTTCTATTGCCATTGCAATTGCTTTTCATCTCATTTCTTACTTCCTTTTTTTTGAATGATACAATACATTACATATATATACCATCCAAATAAACAATGCATGTAAGGTCGGCCAAAACAACAAGTGCAAATCTCTATACAAAGTCGGCCCAAGGTAAAAACTCGGGTTCACTGAACTGACTTGGTGTCCTTCTGATACTCGGCGTCCACTGCGTTACTCGGCATCGTCATGCACTCAGTAGAAGTGAAGGCACGGTTCATACTAAACACTTCGAGTAGTTCTGAACTTGGTAACCACTGGAGACTCGGTAGAAGAGATGTCACTCGGTGAATACTTCTATCTGAACTGTAGCTCGGTGATCAAAGGAAACACTTGATAGAACCTTGTGACTCGGTGATAGTTAGTTTCCTTGATATCCATCTGAGCTCGGTAAAAATTAATTTCCTTGATAACCTCAGGAGCTTGGTTATCACAAAGTTCTCGGTTACATCTTAGTACATCTTCACTCGGTCAAAACTGATTCCTTTCTTTACCTCGAACACTCGGTAAACACTGGTTGCTTTGTTCACCTTGATCACTCGGTAAACACTGGCTGCTTTGTTCACCTTGATCACTCGGTAAACACTGACTTGTTTGTTCACCTTGATTACTCGGTAAACACTGACTTCTTTGTTCACCTTGATTACTCGGTAAACATTGACTTCTTTGTTCACCTTGATTACTCGGTAAACACTGAGAACTAGGTAAAGCTTGGCTTTCGGTGAGAGCTCGGTAAGCATTCAGAATCCAATAAGTGTTGTAACTAATGACAAAAATGTATCATAATGCCAACAAGAAGAGGCACAAAAAATATTTGATAAGCTTAAGGAGGTAATGAGTTCATGCCCTGTGCTTGCAGTTTCAGATTTCTCTTTACCTTTTGTTGTTGAATGTGATGCTTCTGGAGAAGGTATAGGGGCTATCCTAACTCAAAGGGGAGATCCAATAGCATTTGAGAGTGGAAAATTAAATCAATCAGAGAAAGGTTACTCCATCTATAATAAGGAAATGTTGGCAATCATGCATGCTCTTCATAAGTTTAGACAATATTTGGTATGTGGGAGATTCATTGTAAAGACAGACCATAATAACCTTAGGTTCTTCTTAAACCAAAGGGATTTGAATGATCATCAAAAAAAATGGGTGAACAAATTGCAAGATTATGGTTTTGATATTGAACACATGAAAGGAAAGAATAACGTGGTTGTTGATGCTCTCTCAAGAAAGCCCACTTTGTGTTCCTTAACATCTACTTCTGTTGATTGGAAAGTCTCTATAATTTCAGAGTATGTTAAGGATTCCATTGCCACCAAGATTTTGGATAAGTTAGTGGATGATAACAGGTACATGGTTGTTGATGAATTGATTTATTATAAGAATAGGATCTTCTTAGTGCCAGGATCAAAAATTAAGGAGAGAATATTGAGTGTCTTTCATGACACACCTTTGGCTAGTCATCAAGGATACTTCAAGACATACAAACAACTTCAAGAGTGGTTTGCATGGAAGGGTATGAAGGAAGATGTCCTTAAACACATTAAGGAATGTATGATATGCCAACAAAGCAAGAGTTAACAAATTTTTTCTGTAGGGTTGTTGTAGCCACTTCCTGTTCCTGAACAAAAATGAGAAAGTATTTCTATGGATTTCATCACTGGGCTGCCCAAGGTTCAAGGTAAGGATTGCATATATGTGGTGGTAGATAGACTAACTAAGTATGCACATTTTTCCCATCACATCTGATTTCAAGGCATCACAAGTGGCTGAATTGTTCTTCAAGAAAAAATTTAGGTTACATGGCTTGCATAAGAACATCATCAGTGACCGGGACAGTAGATTTCTTAGCTCTTTCTAGAAGGATCTCTTTCATTTGATAGGAACTAAACTCACTCCCAGTACTAGCTATCACCATCAAATGGATGGACAAACAAACATAGTTAATAAATGGATAGAGAGATATTTGAGGAACTATGTTTCAAATCAACAACATGCTTGGGTGAAATGGTTGCACCTAGGGGAGTCTTGTTAGAATACATCTCATCACATGTCTATTGGTATGCCTCATTTCCATGCTCTTTATGGTTATGATGCCCTTTCCTTTGTTGATCTAGTACTTTCAGATAGCAGAGTACTTGCAGCAAGTGATTTTGTCAGGCAAAGCCAAGACCTAATAAGGTCCCTCAAGGATAATCTACAACATGTACAAAACTAACACAAGTTGTATGTTGATAGGAAAAGGATTGAAAGATCTTTTGAGGTGAGAGATTTGGTCTTTGTCAGGTTGAAACCATATAAGAAAAGCACCTTGAAGAGGAGTGGGGCAAAGAAGCTCAAGCCAAGGTTCTATGGGCCTTATAAGGTCATCAGGAAGGTAGGAGAGGTAGCTTATGAATCTCCCACCAAACAGCAAAATACATAATTTTTTCCATGTCTCTTTCTTGAAGAAGGTTCTAGGCCAAAAAACCATAGTATCTACAGAATTACCACCTCTTGATGATTAAGGAAAATTAATTTTTATATCAAAAGAGGTTTTGGATACAAGGGAGAAAAGATTGAGAAATAGGAGCATCATAGAGCATTTGGTCAAATGGAAAGGATTACCATTGGAAGATGCAACCTGGGAAGGAGCACATATTCTTGAGCATCCCAACATTCATTGCTTGAGGAAAAGCAATATTTTGAAAGGAGGACTTGCCATGTCCCCTTGTCAAATAATTAAAAAATAATAACTTTTGCTAAGGATGACAGGCTCAAAAAGTGAAACCTCGAGAAAGGAGGTTAATCTTTGGAAAAACCAATGGATTAATTTAAAAAAATTATTATTAAAATATGTATTATTGACCCCTCTTGGTCATGAGTTAGGGTTATGCCCTCTTTTAAATAGGTTTGGAGACATTTCAAGCTCATTCTAGAACTTGATTTTTGCTCATTGCTTTGTTGTTCTTCAAAGGCTACCAAACCTATGGAGGAGACCCAAGGACAGGAGTTTGTAGGTTCCTAGGAAGGAAAGGACAAGAGTTTGAGTCCATTCCATGTGCAAGCTCATGCAGAGTTTTCCTTTGGGCTGAACAGTGCAAATTTGTGAGTTGTCAGGTGTGTTTCTTATAAGAGCTTGGTGTTTCTGGTTGAGTATTTTGTATCAGTTTGGGTTTCTATTGTATTACAAACATTTAGATGTTAAAATAGAGCTAGATACATGTATTGAGTTGTGGTTATACTTCTGTGATAGATTATTAGGGCATTGTGGTGTTTTCAAGCTATTTTGTCTTGTTTTCAGGAGTCTGATGGGCATTGTTTTTCTCCTCTGTTTGGGAGCTATTGTGTGAACTCTATACAGATCTAAAAATATCATTTTGTGGGACATTATGCTAGAAAATTTTCTGGAAAATAATATACTTTCAAATTTATTAATAGTATGTGAAGCTATGAAGTTTATGGCACTATTATGGGCATACCCAATTTAGGGTTTTATTGAGAAATTCGTTGATCTTTGAAATATTGGTTGTTTGATTTTAAAATCTGATTAGAGGCTTTAAATATCATATAGAATCAGAAAGAGGACATTTCAAAATACCGAGTAATATTATATTAGATTTACAATTTGTATAATGGTATTAAAAAATTAGAGCAAAATTGTAAAATAATGGCTAGTAAAACATAGTTTAAACTTAAAGAAATAACATTTTACAATTGTCAAAAATAAACAAATGTAAAACTATTAATAAATATATTTAGTATTTCGCTTTCCTCCAATTGGATCTTCTAGGCCTTTGAAGGTAATGAGCCTTGGAAAGTCCTTATCAGAAATAACACCCTGTGTGGTGTTCCTAGAAAAGCCAAGTCCTGGAAAGGTCTTCCCTTCTGTGACCTGGTGGCTGGCAAATTTGTTTTTTCTGTTCAAGGGACCTAGTTCTTTAGATCCATTTCGAAGGCTTGGGAAATTATCCAAGGTTTCATTGATAACACCACCTTTGACTACTAGTATTCCATCCATGGGGAGCACTCTATTTGGTGGAATCTCACCAACTCTGCCAAGCCTCTTGCTCTCACTAAAGGTTGCTCTACTAGAACTCTAAAGGCATTAAATGTATTATGGACATAATGGAGCATAATACTCTTATAAGCTGGAATAGTCTAGCTAGGAGGTTTGATCTTCCTATTTCTCAAATCAAAACCTATAGTTTCATTAAAAATGTCTATGCCTCCTTAAATCTTCCTAGAAGTACTGATGTGGACTCTCATTGCTATTTATCCATTAGATGGGAGAGATGGGTCCCTGCTTACTAAAATCAAAGCCAAAAACATTTATAAGTTCCTTAATTCTAATGCTTCTTTGACCAATCATATTAATAAGATTCGGTATTGCAACCTCAGCTCCACTGAATGGCAAAAAGCCTTTGAAAATTTATGGAAGTTTCCTATCCCTCTTAAAGTTAAATGTTTTAAATGGCAGCTCCTTCTTGATAAACTTCCTATTAGAAATCACCTTGCTAATTTTGATATATGTTCTATATGTAGGGTTCTTGAAACTATGAGACATAGTTTCTTTGATTGTAACTTTGTTAAAGAAATCTGGTTAATGTTTGGATTATCTATTATTAAACATGTTTATACTTTTGAAATTATTACTAGTTGTATACAGGGATTGAGAAAAGACACTAACCTTTGGTTCATTGGGAAATTTAGAAATCAAGCCAAATTTCTCACCCATTTTAAGATTGCCTCACAAGTCTGTTGTATTATGAATTTGGAATGTGATAAGTTGCAAAGATTTCTTAAATATGGGCATGTTGACATGTTTATATATGAGATGAAGCATAGATTTGAATGGGACAGAATCATAGAAGACAAAAATGCTTTTGACAAAGCCTTGGATAACTTGATAGAAGAAATTAGATGCTCTAGTACTCCCTCCTATGATAGGTTGGATATGTATGCTCAGTTTTTGGGCAAGAAGAAGGTGGTTTCGATGGAAGGATCACAAGGATGGATGACTTGGCTGGAAACCTATGATGATGTTCTATCTTAGTTGCTCCTCTTTTTGTAACATTGTGATGCTTACCATGAGATTTTGACTCTTGTTTGAAACTTTGGGCTTGTTGTTTTCCCTTGGAACTTTGATGCACTTTGGTATTTTTTTGAACTCTCGATGATTAATATAAAAAAATATTTTAAAAATTAACTCTATATTTGAACTTGATAAGAAAAATAGATTGTGATAATTAATTTTCATTAGACATTTGTTCTTGTCAAAGAAAGTTGTTGTTTGAGGTGTAAGATAAGATGATTTTTTTTTTTTTGAAAAATTTAATCAACATAAAGTTGTAATTAATTAATTCATTAATGCATGATAGAGTTGTATTTTTGTTGATGAAAATAGTATTTTCTCATTGCCAACATTAATATAGTCCAATAAAATGAATGAAAAAATAGAAAAAGATATTATCATTTGAAATTCCTTTTAATAATTTAAATTCTATGAATTGAATGAATTTTTTTTGGGTAACCAATATTTTCAATTATAATGTCAACAAAGTTAAAGAATAATGTAATTACCTCTTCATCTTTATGCAACTAAACTTTATATATAAAAAACCTTGAAAATAAGATAAAACTAAAACTAAATTAAGCATGAAAAAGTTCCAGAATGGTAGTATTATTTCAAGGTAAGACTTAAGTTCATTGTCAAAATGATAACAATGTTAGATGACTTGCTAGGGTTCATCTTATGTCTTGTCTCAACTTTATAAATATCTATTTTTTATCAAAGAAAAATAAATATTATATTGTTTTTTAAAAAACTAATATCTAAATAGGCAAGAGTCTATAAGGCATCGATAAATTGAGAGTCTCTCATCTACTTAAAATTAACACATAATAATAATAAATCTTCACAATAATAAATAGTCTAGATTTAGACCACTTACTTATAATAATAAAATTAATATGTCAATATTTTATATTTAACTAAAAAGTAACATTTAATTACACATTATTTATATCTCATGTATATTTTGTGAATTTAGAGATAATTGTCTTTTGAGATTTAGGTGGATTATGTAGACGGGAGATTTTATAAATAGATCACTTTAACATTTTCTATTCTTCTAATGTTTTCATAGGCTCATTAAATACTATATGTTCAAAATTGAAATCTTGTTATTAACTTTTATTTTGGTGAGATACAAGATTTAAATATGATATTTAATTACTTTTTTCCAAATTTTTACATTATTTTGAATAGATTTAACCATTTTCCACATATTTAACCATTGATATTTTAGATTTTCTAATTATATTGTACATAAATTGTAATTAAATTGACAAGACACCTAACAAGAAAACAATTTCCCAATAAATTATAATATAAAAATATTTAGAAATCAAGCATCCAAAGAATAAAGAATGCAATTAAGTAAAAGACATTTTATTGTACTACATATGATTGGAATATGAAGCAAAACACCTCTAGGTATTGAATTTTCACTCTAGACAAAAATCTTTACATGCTTTGATAAAAGAACACTATCAAAATCACCATATAGACACTTGTGCTTGTCTTCACATTTTCATGAATTGCGGGTTCCCATGCAAAGATGTATATAAATTGTTTTGTGGGAAAATCCAATTTGTTACGGCTACAACTTCTAGTCCCACATAGTAACACACTATTCAAATTCATTACCATTGTTCTTAGCGGGCAAAAGTAGCTCCAGTTCTACTTTTGAATGGAAATGATGAGTTAAATTCTCAACAATTATTGCTAAGGTCTTTGTTAGTCCCTACAGAGAACTTTTTTTTTTTTGGCCACCCTCTATTTCTTTTTTTGAAGAAGATAGAGGATATCATAAAGTTTGAGCGCAAAGATTAAAATTGAATGCAAATTCCAAATTTCCTATTGACCAAGCCTACTTTTGTTAGGGATTTTGTGATTTTTTAGAGTTAATATAAGAATAAACAGTTGTCCACCACTAATATTCATTTATTGCATGTCAGAAAGGAACATAAAATCTTTGAGTAAAAAACTATCATTCACACCAGAATTTGTCAGTTTTTAGGCAACAACTAAATGCCATACATCGATCAATGCCTATCCTTTATGCAATGAAGTACAAATCAAATCAGGAATGCAACCTTCGTTTTGGAAAAAAATCTAAGGGTTTGTTTGGTCGCGAGCATAAGAATGGAGAATAGGCATGTAGTATTGGGAATAGGAATGGCTATTCCAATAACAGGTATTTTTTGGAATGGGTATAAGCTCATTTTAGAGGAAAAATGGGAATATGTATTCCTATTCCCTATTCCAAGTGACGAACCAAACAAAAAATAGAAAACGTATTCCAACTTTTCTATTCCTATTCCAGCAACCAAACGAGCCCTAAGTGAAAGAATTGTCTTTGTTCAATAGTTATTATTATTATTATTAATTTATTATAGGCTTGTCTATTTTCTATTTTTTAAACATTGTGTATATATTTTACTTTATTATATTTTTTTAATTCAAATTTTAACTTATTTTATGTTATTAATTATTTTTATTAATAATTTCTAAATAATTGTTTTCATTGTTAATGTAGTTTTTATTTTTAGTTAAATTTTATGTATAAAATAATTAAAATTGAAAATTAAAAAATAAAATTTTAAATAAATTGAGTTTCATTTTTAATTTCTAAATAGATATCTTTAATAGAGCATATTTATGTATTTTTAATGATAGTCTATTTAGTTAAATTATTTTATAATTGATCAAATAAATGATGTTGATATCATTTAAAATAATTTTGATTACTATTATTTTAATAATTTAATAAACTCAAATTGTTATTTTCAAATTGAAATATAAATTTATGTGTTTTTAAAGGAGTATCATTTATTGATCAATATAATACTTTAGAAAAATGTACAATATGTTTCTTTTAAAAATTAAATTGACCTCTATTATTTTAAACATTTAACAGCTTAAATCGAAAAATATTCTTGCTTATCAAAAAAATTAAACAATTTTTTTTTACAATATGACATACATTTTAGTGTTCCCAAATTTGGAAATTAAATAATCTAGTATTGAAATTTTTACAAGTAACTCATGTTAACCAAAGAAACCTTTTCCTGACCAAACTTACATAATATCCAAAAAATGATTTTTCCATTTTTTAATTGTAGAAGGTAGTGACTCAAGCTCGCCTAGAGCTCTTGTTTATTTATGTTATTTAATAGCTATCAAACTTTATGGAGGATTCTTATATGAACACATCATCCTATCATCCTATCAGTGTTAATATATAATTATTATTATTAGCTTTAGTTTAGGTTAGTTCTATGCAATGTGTATATTAAATTGAAATTTGAATATTGAGTTATGAATTCATGCATGATTGAAATGTACGGTTGATTTTTAAGTAAAGACTATTACTGTCATAAATGTATATCTACAAATTCACTAGATACATTTTTTTTTATTGGTCAATTATCTTGAAGGACTTTGTAATTTATATATATATTTTTAATATTTTCAAAAATATAATTTTTTTTTCAATAATTTAACAAAACTATTAGTGTCGTTTCTTATAGATTATTTATTTTAATTTTCATCTATATCAAACATTTAAAAAATAAATAAATTTATTGGCTCATTTTAATTATGAATATTGCATTTATGACATGATAGTTAGCAAATAAGAAGTGGTATATCTACTTAAAGAGCCCTCATTCCCACGCATGTACTTCTTTTACTAAAATATACAAAAATTGTTGCCAATGGATGTTGAATTTAAATGCTATGATATTGTGATATTGCTATCAGGATTTAACAATGTGATTTTGAGTCAAAATCATTGATGCATGTTTTATGAGTAGTGATTCAACATGAATCCATCTCTCATGAGAATAAATGAAACACTTAGCACTCATTGGATCTAGGTGATGGTCATAAGGGTGAAGCACCTAGACTTCCTAGGAGGTCAACCATCCCAGTAATGCTCTAGCCTGAGCACACTTAACTACAGAGTTTCCTCCATGGTTAAACCCAAAGCTTGCAAACCCATTTGAAAAACCTTCACCAAGTGTTGTGCCTTATGAACCATTCATTAGAAAGCCCCTTGAGTTCATTAATTGATAGTAGGAGATAATTTCCATAGCAAGTCAAATTTTGGTAGTGCTATTAGGATTTAAATATGTGATTTTGAGTCAAACTCATTGACCCATGTTTCATGAATAGTGATTCAACATGAATCCATCTTTCATGAGAATAAATGGAACACTTAGTACTCATTGGATCTAGGTGATGCTCATAGGGGTGAAGCATTGGGACTTCCAAAGTCACCCATCCCAATACTACTCCAACCGAGCACGCTTAACTACGGAGTTTCCTCCATGGTTAAACCCAAAGCTTGCAATCCCATTTGCAAAACCTTTACCAAGTGTTGGGCCTTATGCACCATTCATTAGAAAGCCCCTTAAGCGCATCAATTGATAAGTAGGAGATAATTTCCATAGCAAGTCAAATTGTGATATTGCTATTAGTATTTAACTGTGTGATTTTGAGTCAAACTCATTGACCCATGTTTCATGAGTAGTGATTCAACATGAGTCCATTTCTCATGAGAATAAATGAAACACTTAGCACTCATTGGATCTAGGTGATTCTCACAAGGGTGAAGCACCGAGACTTCCCGGGAGATCACCCATCCCAGTGCTATGATATTTTCTCATTTTTGCGGACTAAAACCAAGTGACAAAAAAACGCTTTGAAATCATTGAAACTAATTTTTACATAGTTGATAATCTTGTAAGATGTGAGTATAATGTATGTAGCATATCTTCTTTTCTTTGACTACGAAATAAGCTATAAAAACCTCCTCCTTCATTGTACCTTATATGATGAAATATTTGACGTTTGGTCCTCCTTTTTAATTTTAAAGTTTCTTAGTTTGAAATTTTGCATTCTAGAATATCTCAAGATAAATGATTCATATGAGATGCACTGCTTATGTCAATATTTTTATATTTTATAAATGATGCTATTGTATTGTTGACGAAAAATGTTTTCTCATAAAAAATTTCATATAAAATAAAATAGTTGGTGGAATAATTACATCTTTGCTATCTTATATGCAAAAAAATATTTCATTTTGTTTGGAGTGTCATTTTCGTTAGGTGAGATTTAGGTTTTCTCTCAAAATAATTGTATATGTGCTATTTTTCATTTTGCATTACCCATCAAAGGTAAAGGAAGGTTTAATATTGAGATCATCTAACGATTTCACTCTAAATATAATTTTGAATAGCATTCCTTGTCTCTCTATATTGTCAATGTCAATGATTTACTTGTGTAGCATAAGTCCTTGAGATTTGTGTATAGCAATAGCCCATGACATGGTGAGTGACAAGTATCTTCAATTGTATAATATTATAGGCAGCCCAATATAATTTTTTTTAAAAATGTGCAACAACATACATGGGGACATCTAGTGTCTTAGAACTTGGCCCAATATAATTAGAAAAATGTGCAACAACCTACATGGGTACCCTACTCGACCCCTTTCGACCCATTATATGACAACATATTTTTCTAAGGGAACTAGGACCCCTAGGGACACATATCATGGGTTTGAATGGGTCAAATGGGGTCATGGGGTGCCTATGATCCCTTTAGACCTATTAAATTAAAACATATATCATGGGTCTGAATGAGTCAAAATAGGTCATAGAGTATCCTATGACCCCTTTCGACACATTATATGATAACATAATGATGAGGGAAAAACCCAAAAAAAAATGTACACAATGGGGAAAGGAGAATGTTATTATCAAATATGATATGCTATTACATTTAGTATGAAAAAAAAAACTCAACTACATGCCCTATAGGCTTACAATATTATCAAATTCTAGAGAAAAACACTTCTCATAGTACCTTCTCGCAAACTCCACAAAAGCTACCTTTACAATGCAAGAAACGACCTTGAGTAACCTAAATTAAGTTTATTGTTAGGAATACATTTAAGAATGTCATTTGGCATCCACCTTCAAAGTAGAAGATTCTAGAAGACACATCATAAGTCAGTGCAAAATTAGAAAAATTCAGAAATGGTGGTCCAACTTCTGGGAGGCACAACTTTTGATCCAAGACTATAATTAATGAACTGTTTACATTTTCGGATAGCTCTCCAAGCGCTCTATAGCCTTGTGGACCAACTTTGTACATCCTACATTTTTTGAACCCACATGAGGTCATTTAACACCTCAAATTTGACTTTAAAGTATTCTTAGGGGGTCTCCAAGAAACTTAAAATTACAATAACTATCAAACCATAAGGCCTTTTGACCTGATTCTTTTTCTAGAATTCTTTAAATTAAAAGTACAATCATACCTCCAACCTACACCTTCTAACTGATCATAATTATGGCTTTGTTAGAAAATAACCTATTTTCTACACTAACACATATCTCAAGGTGCTAAAAACACTAACCCATAAAACCAATAGTGGAATTATGAGAGTTGGAATATATTTTTGGCCCAAATGGGTATCTAGAAATACAAACACATTAAACATAAAATATCAGTAAGCATATTTTTGGGTGATACAAGATTGCCCTTACACCACTGGATGCTCCTACATCAGACACCTAGGGTATATTGAAAAGTGACATTGTCACTTTATAGAGATGGTAGAGGAAAACTCAAATTGGAAACCTCCATCCTAGAAATCCAAGTCAAATATTCTAGTGGTCGTCCCTTCCACCTCACCAGTTACTCCTCATACTCCATGTTTCTGGTACTTCGGCCCACACCAATATCGAAAATTTCTTCAATCTCTTCCTTCTTAGAAGTAGGAATGAGACATGACTCCAACATCAACTCCTCCTTTGCACCATCATTTGATATTTTGTTAAGTCCACAATATTGAAAAAAAGGAAAATTTCGATCCCAGCTGGCAATTCCACTTCATATGCATTTCCTGAATCATGTTTCTTCAGAATCTTGCAAAGACCAAATTCCTTCATCTTCAACTTGTTGTAGGTGCCTACTGGAAATCGTTCCTTCCTCAAGTACATAATAACCAAATCCCCAACTTGGAACTTCTTATATCTCCTCTTTTGATCTGCTCTAGCCTTATACTGCATGTTCATCTTGGTAATATGTGCTCATACCTCCTCATGCAGGTTTTTGACATGTTCAAAAAAGTCTTCTACCTCAACATTATTCCTCTCTCCTTGCTCCATCTTTCTCAACTTTGGTGTAGTCCTTGGACTACTCCCATACACAATTTGGAATGGTGATCTAACATTACCCCTTTTCACAGAATTATTGTAAGAAAATTTCACTTGTGGTAGAATCAAATCCCATCCCTTGGGCTTATCTCCTCCTAAACACCTTGGCAAATTACCCAGACTTCTATTCACCACTTTTGTTTGTCCATTACTCTATGGATAATGTGCAGAACTGAACTTCAATTTTGTCTTCAACTTCTTCCTCAAAGTCCACTAGAAATACCCAACAAATTTAGTATCTCTATCAGAAACAATACTTTTTGGGAGAACATGTAGCCTCACTTCCTCTTTGAGAAAAAATCTGCAATATGCACTACATCATGAGTCTTGTCGCATGGAATAAAATGTGCCATCTTGGAGAACCTATCAACCACCACAAATACTGAGTCACTACCCCTTCGTTTCCTCAACAATCCAATAACAGAATCCATACTTATGTCCTCCCAAGGCTTTGATGGAATAGGCAATGGCTGATAGAGTCTAGTATTTTGACTAACTCCTTTGTCTATTTGACATACTCAGCAACTCTACACAAACTTCTTCACATCCTATGAAAATTGAGGCCAAAAATAATTTTCACTAACAATGGCAATGGTCTTGTCATGACCGAAGTTTCATGTCATCACTTGACTATGTTTCTCCTTGATCAAGTTCTTCCTTATGGAACTCCTTGCAATATACAATTAGCTCACCTTGAACAACATAACATCTTGGATCATGTAATCTAGACACTTGGTCCTGTCTAGACTAACCAATTCTTTACATGCCTTTCAAGTCTCTACTAAGTCAGGATCCTTAGGGTAAAGATTCTTCAGTTCATCAAACCAAACCACTTCAACCTACATTTCTATTTGTCCTCTGCATTTTTTGCATTTTTGGGTTTTGCAAAGTCAGGATCCTTAGGGTATAGATTCTTTAGTTCATCAAACCAAACCACTTCAACCTGCATTTCTGTTAGTGACAATTGTCTCTTACTTAATGCATCTGCAACCCTATTAGACCTTCCACTTCTATGCTTCAATACAAATGTATAGCTTTGCATGAGCTCTAACCATTTCAAATGTCTTTGATTCAAGTTACCTTGGCTATTGAGGTACGGTAATCCCTGTCATTCAGTATACAATAAATATTCTTTTGGAAACAAATAATGCCTACATTTCTTTAAGGCCTGAACTATTGCAAAGAACCCCTGATCATAAAGAGAATACTTCTTCTTTGCATCATTCAATTTCTCACTGAAATAGGCAATAGGCTTACCTTCTTGGCTCAACATAACCCCAATAGCATTGCCACTAGCATCACAATCCACCTGGAACACTTTGTTAAAGTCAAGAAGTGTCAACACGGGTTGCTCTACCACCTTCTTCAACAACTCAAAACTCTTTGCATCTCTTATAGTCAACTTGAACTCTTTTCTATCCCCTCTCATTGTTTTAGTTAGGGGTGCACATATACTACTGAAATTCCTAGTGACTTCAGGTAAAAACTAGCCAAACCATGGAGTGACCTCACCTCAGTGGAAGACCTTGGAGTAGGTCATTCCAAGATTACCTTCACCTTCTTTGGATCCATTTTGAGACCTTCGAGTGATACAACAAACTCCAAATAGACTAACTCCCTTTTGACAAAGCTATACTTCTTCAAATTAATCAACAATTTCTCTTCCCTCAACCTCTCAAGGACATTATGAATATGCAACAAATGTTCATCCAGGGACTTACTGAAAATAAAAATATCATCCAATAGACAATAAAAGAATTTCTTTAAAATTTCTTTAGTGCTTCATTCATAACCTGCATTAAGGTGCTCAGTGCATTGGTTAGTCCATAACATCATCTATCCTTGGCAAAGAAAATCGATACTTGATGGTTATCTTGTTTGTAGCCCAAGAGTTTGTACACATCCTCCACTCTCCATCCTTCTTTGGTGCCAATACTATAGGTACTACACATGGACTCAGACTCTCTCGAATCAGACCTCTACTCAAAATCTCCAGAACTTGTCTATTCAGCTCCTCAGTCTTAGCAGGAATCATCCTACGAGCATCCATGTTAAGAAAACTAGCCCCAGAGACTAAATCTACTTGATGACTGATTTTCCTTATTGGTGGAAACCCTTCTAGGACATTATCAGATATGACATCTCCATACTCACTTAATAGACCTAAAACATCAACTAAAACTTCACTACTACCTTCCTTATTCTTTCTAGAAATTTAAGCATAACACATATGTTGATGTTTCATGCTATTTAAAAAGCTTCTTCCATTAACAAGACATACCCTAGCGCTACTGCATACCTTTTCACACTCCTTTATCAAGGGCTTCAACTTGTGACAAACTCCATCCTACGTCAGAGAATATGTCTTTGCATAACCATCATTTATAGCATGCATATCAAACTACCATGGCCTTCCCAACAATAAATGGAATACATCCATTGGGATAATGTCACAAGAACTTTGTCATGGTAACTCCCAATCATGAACTTTATGAAACATTTTTCACTAACTAGGACCTTATGATCATCTTGCACCCAGGCGTGTTTCTCCCTGTTCAACTTCAGTTTTGAGATCATCTCCTCTAACACCAAGTTGTCAATGCTACCACCATCAACAATCACATCACAACATTTACCCTCACACTTGCACTTGGTACAAAATAGAATCCTCATTTATACAAGCTCAGTCTTACTACTCACCAAGATCCTTTCATTAGCCAGAACTTCTCCTCTTTCAGCATCCTTTGAATGCGATGACTTAGCATTATCATCCCCATGAGTAACCCTTTCTTGACCAACAACTTTCTTATCTGTCCTCCCTTGGTGTTGAGGGCACTCATAGGCATGATGACCCTCTTCATTGTAATGAAAATAGGTTCCCCAGAAGCATCATTTTTCCAAACGTTGTCCATGTTGTCTACCTCTTCCTCTTTGGTCTCCAAAGTTTTGATCATGGGAGTGAATAAAACCCTCATTCCTTTGGTTTCCACTGGTACCCCCATCTTCATTTTTCTTATGGTCCTTGTTTTGGCCTCCAAATGACCTACCACCACCCCTTCCTCCTTGACAACAGCCCTTTTGTCTTCATCAAACTTTTTTTTAACTTCTCCTCAACTTGCAAGGCAACCTAGTATGCTTCTTCAATATTGGTAATTATAACCAAACTCAACTATTCTTTAATGCCAAGTCTTAATCCATTAAGGTAACGAGAAACCTTTTTTTTTTCTTTTTCTACATGCTCCATCCTAATAGGGAATCGTTAAAACTCCTTTGTGTATTCCTTGACCAATTTTCCTGCTTTCTTTAACTGTTGCATCTTCTTGAACAAATCAAGCTCGTAGTCAATGGGAATGAATTGCTTCTTTAGTGTGTCCACCATTTTATCCTTCCCTCTTCTATTCCTTTCTAAGTGAATCTCTTCCCACTATATTTTGGAATGGCCTTTTAGTTTGGCCTTCACAAACTTAACCCTGTCATGGTCCTCTATATCCTCATACTCAAAATATTCCTCTAGCTCATTGATCTAGTCGAGCAACTCGTTCGCATTTAGATTTATTGAAAACATTCTGACTTCAAGTTTATGTCTTTTGCCCAACTTGACGTTGTCACAATTGTGACAATTATGTTGTAGGGTTGATGGCCATCCATTGAATTGATTTATTGCACATGCAATGGTATGTGACAACAGTGTTGTGGGGGTGATGGCTATCCGTCAAATTAGTCTGCCTCAATTATAACAAGTATGTGACAACAATACTGTGGGAGTGACAACTATCCATTGGAACAAGTCATTGCAATTGCGACAACTTGTTGAACTACTAAAAAAGGGTGTTGGAAAACATTGAATAAATATTCCTAGATTCCCCAAAAGGACATCACAAAGAGGCTCAAAGTTAGGTATGATGCTCTAGAAAATCCATCTATTTTTGGCACCTCCAGAGACCCACACATCATCTTGTAGCTTCTATCTTCTTATCTTTTCATTCTTTCTTTGTTTTAAGACATGTAAAGGCTCATGCACCCATTAATTGATAAAAATAAGGGTGGAGTCCTAGTCAACACCTCTTAGAGAGTTAGTTTGTATACAATTAGATTTTTTTAATTAGTTTTAAGCATATATTTGCATGAAGGGATCTCTCACTCTCAACACAAATTGAGATGATGATTCCTTATAAATTCAAGAATATAATATGTATTTGAGATCATTATTTTGATGCAATAATATATGCTATTGATGCTGTCATTCTGAGTGTAGTCATTTGTTGTGATATGGAGCCTAATCAGAGTCAAAGGTTTATTCAGTGCGGTCTCCCTCCAGATTATTTCTACGAGGGTTTTGGAGTAGTGCCCTTGAAGACAAAAATGACCTTATATTGTAAAAGGTGTCGGCTACTATTTTTCTATTATTCTAGCCCTAATTTTGTAGGCAACAAAAAAATTATATAAAAAGGCTTAGGGTTAGGGATTTCATAATGTAATTATAATATTGTAGCTTCTTGCAGAAGTATTGAGTTGTAAGGGATTGCGAATTGTAATTAGGTTGTAATCACTAGATCATTATAATATTGGACTTGTTGTTTGGTGGTCATAGCCTAGGGATTGGGTGAACCACATTAAATCTTTGTGTCTTGAGTTCTCTTCTATGTGATATATTTTTTTTTGATATTGGATATATTTGCATACAACTCTTATTTCTGTCTGTGGCTAATCCTAACAAGTGGTATTAGAGCCAGACTGCCGTCATTTTTATTTTGCCAAACCATCATCATATTTTATTTTCTTTTAGCGATCCTCAATAGGAAAGCCTCACGGTTGAGTGAGAGTCTCATGGTTGAGTGGGAGCAATGGAAGACAAGGGTAACCTGATGGTTGATAAGTTTAATGGGCAGAATTTTCAATTTTACAAAATGTAAATGGAGGACTATCTCTTTGAGAAGGATTTATAGAAGTCAATGGACAATAACAAGGATCAGCAAACTATGGAAAATGAGGACTGGAAAATGTTAGACAAAAAAGCACTTGGAAGCATTCGACTATGCTTGGCACCATCAGTGACATTTAACATTACAAAAGTGAAGACTACATAAGAGTTGATGCAAACCTTGGCAACATTGTATGAAAAGCCCTCTGCTCAAATAAGGTATTTCTTATGAAGAATTTATTTAATACGAAGATGGAAGAAGGTGGATCTATTGCAAATCATTTAAATAAGTTTAATACTGTTAATAGTCTGTTATCTTCTGTGGGTATTAATTTTGATGAATAAATTAGGACTCTCTTGATTTTGTGTTCTTTGCCTAAAAGATGGCTTGGTTATTGCTGTGAGTGATTCTATTTCTAGATCTAATACCCTAAAATATGATGATGTGATCGATGTTATTTTGAGTGAGGAAACTCATAGGAAATCCTTGGGTGGATCTACATTAGGAAGTTCTTCGAAGGCACAAAGTAGAAGCTGAATGACTAAGAGGAAGTAATTCTGGTGATCGTGGGAAATCAAGAGGAAATTCAAAGGGGAAGAGGTCTCACTCTAGAGGACCAAGAGATTGATGGTACTGTGGGAAACCGGCGCATAAGAAGAAAGACTGTTGGACTTGAAAGAACAATGAAGAAGATAAACCAGAAGGGAACAAGGAGGCAAATGTGGCAAGTAACTAATCCGAAGAGGATGTTTTTCTTTTGTCTTTAGAAAGTGTTGATGATTCATGGGTTTTAGATTATGGTGTTTCATTTCACGCTACACCTCATATAGGTTATTTTATTGATTATATCAAAGGGGATTTTGGGCTTGTTTATTTCGTTGATAATTAACCCTGTCAGATTGTTGGAAAGGGAAAAGTTAAGATTAAGTTGCAAAATGGGAATCATTGGCTACTACATGAGATAAGACATGTTCCAAGGCTGAGTAAAAATTTAATTTTAGTAGAGCAACTCGGTGATGAGGGTTGTATAGCTACATTTAATGATAAAACTTGGAAGGTTTCAAAAGGTTTCCTTGTAGTAGCAAAGGTGTGAAAGTAGGCACCTTATATCTTTGTACAAATTATATTGTTCCTTCTACTGTGATTTTTTTAGAAAAAAAATGAATGTTCAGGAACATCTGCTATAGTTGAGCAAGGAAAAAAAATAGTTGAAGTAGATTTTGATATAGTGCCATGGTACAACAAACTTGGGCACACAAGTGAGAAAGGTATGAAATTACTCCACTCAAAAAAAGTTTTACCAGGTTTGAAATGTGTCAATATGAATTTTTATGAAAGTTGTGTGTATGGAAAACAAAAGAGAGTGAGTTTTGTGAAGATTGGGAAGGAAAAGAAAAAATGATAAATTAGAGCTTGTGCATACAGATGTATAGGGACCAACTCATGTATCTTCCCTTGGTGGCTCTCATTATTATATTAAATTTAGTGATGATGCAACTAAAAAAGTATTGGTTTATATCCTTAGATAGAAATCTAATGTATTTAAAACTTTTAAGAAATGGAAATACTTGGTTGAAAATGAGACTAGTAAAAGATTAAAATGTCTTAGCTCTAATAATGGTGGTTACTATTGCAACAAAGAATTTGAAGATTATTGTGTTGGAAATATTCAAGATATGACAAGTTACTGAGAGGGGAGGGGTGAATCAGTTTTTGTAAATCCTTTAACAAGGTAGACTTAACAGTCTTTTGTAAATCTCCTAACAGAGTGCATACTTTATTGTATGTTTGTAAATCCTCTAACAAGGTGGATCTAGCAATCCTTTGTGCTCCTAACAGGGCAGATCACCAGAAGTGGTCATTGTAAGCCTTAACCGGCCAACTTCATACTGCAGTAACGAAGCTTTGTGGGTTTCATCCCCACCCCAGTTTTACTTTCTATTTGGAAGGTTTCTGGGTCACCAAATCTGTGTGTTCAAGTGTTGCAAATGATTTTGTTTCATGCTTACAGTAGGTTACTTGGATGAATGGTGAATATATCAGTATGCAGTTTTATTGTTTGAAATTTTAGAAGTTATTGATTCACCCCTCCCCTCTCAGTAACTTGTCATATCTTGAATATTTCCAACAATTGGTATCAGAGCAATAAGGTTCTCAAGATAAAAGTTTCACAGCTTGAGCAAAGATCAAGGACAATGGAGATATTCAGACTTGACAAAACTATTGAGAATGAAAAGCTAGATCTGAAAATGGCCATGGCTCAACTCAATGAAGCAAAAGAGCATCTTTCACAATCCTTGAAAAGAAGAAAAGAACTTGCAAGGCAAATGAATGACCATCAGTATGTTGAAGAAAAGATTGAAGATCTCTCACCATCAAGTGGTTCAGATGAAGCTGACAAAGCAATCAAAGAACTTTTAGAAAAGAATGGATCTCTGCAGGAAGAAGTAAGAAAGCTCAAAAGGGAACAAGAAATCCAGTGCATCAGGCTATGTGAAATCTTGGAGCAAAGGAACAAGGCAGCTGAAGACTTAGAGGTAAGGAATAATCAATCCTCTCAGCTTGAAAATCTTGTAACTCAATTATCTAATGTAAATGAAGAAATTATGAATCTAAGATCTGAGAATGAGAATTTGAGAAATGACTTAATTATTGAAAGGCAAATCAATGCAAGCTTACAAAGTGATCTAATCTCTGAAAAACAAGTCAATGAGAGAATGGTAAAATCTCAAAAGGACATGGATCAATTGAATCTGCAAAATGAAGAAAACTTTCATAAACAAAATGGTAAAGCAGGCCTTGGATACAAGGAAGAAGGTGAATCCTCCAAACAGGGTACTCAAAAGAATCAAAGACCTACTTGCAGCCACTGTGGTAAGTTAGGTCATACATCTAACAGATGTTGGAGCAATGGAAAAGGCAAATTTAATGGAAAGTGCTACAATTGCAATCAGGATGGACACAAAGCCAATGAATGCAAAGAGAAACCAAAATTTGAAGGTAAATTTCACAAATGCCAAAAGCAAGGTCATAAGGCATCACAATGCAAATCCAAATCATTTAATCCAACTGAACAACTTGTCAAAGCAATATTTGGTTGGGACTACAACACTTGGTGCAGATGTCATTATTGTGGAGAATATGGTCATACTGGCATAAACTGTGCAAGGCATCACCTAAAAAAAAGGGATACCACTGTAAGATGTTATACATGTACAGAACTTGGTCATATATCTAAAAACTGCATGAACATAAAGAAAGTCGAGGATGAGAAGAAAATCAAAGTAGACAATATTCGGAAGCAAATGAAGCAGCAATGGATTCCTAAGTCTACCGAGCCAGATAATTCAAGTGATGGAATGGTCACTCAAGAAGTGAGTGACTCTACCATTTCCAATTAAGACTCATCAGGATAAGACCAAGACTGTATCTACAAAGCAATATACGAAGCAGTCCTAGAATAAAAATATGATCAAATCAATATTTCAGATACATCAGGATCATGGTCGGTACATGACCTTACCGAGCTCAGTCCGGTGCAATAAGGCTTCTTTCACCAAGTTGCACTTACCGAGCATGGTTGGTTCTTCTCTTACCGAGTTAAGGTCGGTTTAACCTATTTTCTTTTGGTCATCGAGTTGTGAAGTTTAAGCCGAGATAGTGGATGACAGTCTGTCGATCGCAGCTACCTCCGTACTGAACATTAATGGCAAATTTTTCATCAAAAGGGCAGATTTCGACCTCATTTTTCACCGCGAATTCGAGATTTACACAAAAAAAAAGCTTTCAAGCGAGTTCAAGCGATTTGAAGAGATTTTTCAGCGAAGTATTCTTACGAAACCTTTTCACTCACCGAGCAGCAATGGCATCTGCAAGCACCAGCAGCAAGGCGAAGAAGGGTTCTGAAATGCTTGTGAAGGGAACGGAATGGAAGACACCTACGTTCAAGCTCGTTCCTGCCATCACTGAATCGCTCGATCCCAATGGAGCTCAATCACAGATTCCACCCAAGGTACTTGTCGTGAACGACATTCGCACTCATTTTAAGTGTGCTATTCAAGAAATAGGGACATTGGACATGGATAATGCCCTAGCAGAGTTATGTGTAAATGGTTCTCTCAAAATCGAGCACAAGCATTTGGAAACTAAAGGTTTGACTCACATCGCGCATATGCCTAGAAACTTCCAAACCAAATGGATTAGGTATATCTTGAGTCGAGTGCATAATGGTCAGTTGTGGTTGGAACAACCCGTTTTGATAACCAAGAAGATGATTCACAAAATCACAGGTCTCCCGATGCTCAGCAAAGCCAAAACCACCAAAACCCTAGGACGGGATGAGTTATAGAGGCAAACCCTAGCCGAGTGGGATGGTAGAGGTTTGAAGGTTAACACTGTAACAGATCCAGAACTAAGATTTGGCATACATATTATAGCATATAAGTTATATAGTTCCAGCAGGTTAAATAGTGTACCGTGTGAAGCTATGGATTTGGCCCTGAAAATTGTAAAGAAGAATCTTGAGTTTGATCTGTCAGAAGTAATGTTGAAGCAGTTAAACAAGAACATGGACAGTATAAGGACATCGAAGAATAACCCCTATAAATTTGGATCTCTGTTAATATGTTTACTATTTTATGTACAAAAATTCTTTCCATCAAAGGGAACCGTAGAATGGAGAAAAGATGTCCCAATTTTGAATCAGATTAAAGAGTTTATAGCAGAGATGGGAGAAAATTTTGATAGTATCATGGATAACTATTTTGAAGACTTTAAGGAGAGGATGAATAACCGATTCAGAATTCCTCCTAGGCTTGTTGAAGAATATAAAGATGACGTATGTTTTATGGTTGACTGTGACAAGGTGTACATACAGGCAGTTAAACCCCGAGTTGCATGGGTGAAACCTCTTCCATATGAGGTAAATATTGATGAAACAAGGGATATCATTGAAGCACTGGTAAATGAGCCAGTAGACCCAAGGCAATGGATTTTTGGTACTTATGATGAAGCAAAGGCCAGAATTGAACTGGAAATCAAAATTTCACAGGCCATCAGCAAAGGTAAGAGGAAAGTGGCCAAACTGAAAACTGCAATGGGTCCTCTTATGCTCATCGAGGGAAAAGGTGAAGATAAAGAAAGTGAAGAAGAAGAAGAAGAAGAAGAAGAATCAGAAGAAGAGCAACCGGCAAAGAAGAAAGGCAAGGTAATCATTACCAAGCCCAAGAAGCAGCCTACTGCAGTATTTCCTCGGAGGACAAGAAAAGGTATTCAGGAACCTGTATTGGTCAAGCCTGCACCTACATTCGAGCAAAGGCTCAAATCATTGGAAGAAGGAGCTGGCATCACAAATTTCAAGGCATTGAAATTTGAGACAAGGACTGATGCAGAGAAAATGCAGATTGAGGAACTGGTACTTAACAAAATGGGAAAATGGAAATACTCCCCGGACCAGATTGCTCCTCATATCTCTAAAGAACTACTGCAGAGAGTACAGTCAAGATGGGAGTTAGCCACCAAGACGGTAAAAGATATATATGAGCAATCCCTGAAGAAACTTCGGCCTAGTCTCACTGGAGTAGAGGTAAAATCTGAATTGAAAACCTATAAAGGTAAAATGATGATCAGATTCCACACTTGTTTGATTTTGATCAAAGATATAGAGCATGTTGTAAATGATGCTACAAACATGTGGAAAAACATCTATCATCTACATAAGCCCAGTGTAGACCCAATAGAAATAAAGGATGATAGCAGTAGCAGCAGTGATGAATCAGAGAAAGAGGAAGAAGACAAAGAGGAAGAAGCTGAAGAGGAAGATAAGGAGGATGATCCAGTAAAAATTGCAGCAGCAGTTATTGCATCCCTTCCTCACTCCCCAGATAAACCTGTGACATCATCAAGGTTGGAGTCAGCTTCAGCAGGTTCATCTACACCAGATTTACCATCTACACCTGCCATATCTCAGCTCCAGGTATCATTAGTGGAAGTGACTACCACTTCATCTACCGAGCTGCATCCCACTTCATCTACCGAGCTGCACCCCTCTTCATCTACCGAGTTGGCCTCCTCAACTCCATCATCATCAGTTGGTATTGCTGTGAGTTCTCCAATTTTGACTACTCCAATTTGTTCTACAATTTTGTCGCCATCTACTTCAGACACAGTGAGCTTAGATACTATATTACCGAGTGTATCACCATTTTTGGCCAGTACTCAAATTTTTGACCCTGTACATACTCCTATTGGCACTCAACCCTCAAGCATCCCAGTTTTTACTGCTAGTCCTTCTATCTCTACTGTTGTGTCTATTCCAAAGGTCAAACCAGTCATCTCTCAGAAGTCAAACAAAAGCAACCATTAAGACTTATGATCACTGGAAAGGAAATTCCTGAAGACATTGACTTGGACACAGAGATAGTAATTCCAAAGATTGACTTTGATAATGCTACCATTGAAGAAATGAGGTATGCTAGTCAACTTATTGAGAAAAAGGCTACTCAGATGCAGTTAAGATCGGAAAGGGATAAGGAATACAGGATAATTGAGGATGCCCTGAACATAATTACTGAGGCTATAGGTGTTGATGTTGATACTTCTCAACACATTTTGATTCAATTGGAAGAGGCAGTTAATAAATTCAATGAAGATGCCTCCGAACAAGAAAAGCTGATTGAGCATGCAGCAAAGAAATTTGATAATAAGATGTTGGGGCACATTGCCCAGAACATTGCAATAAATCAGGTTGCATTAACCTCATTTTTGGCACAGTTTAACCGAGTACACTGAGGGAATAAGAGAGAAACTAAATAAAATTGATGAGGATCTGAAGGTGAGCGCACAGAACTTGAAGCTTGACCCCAGTTCAAGCTCATCTCATCACCTCAGGATCAAATTTTTGTTAGAGAAGCAGGCAGAGCTGTTGAGAGAAGAGGCAAGGATCCGATCTACATTGATAGATATCCAAAACATGATCCTTCCCATCATGGATTCAATGCAGAAGCACATTGCACATTCAAAGACATTAATCCATGATAATAACTTCTCCATTGCAGACTATGTGATTGAACTTTCGGCTGAAGTTCAAGTAGCTCTTTCCACCTGCAAAATTTTGCAAGAGAATTGGGATAAGACTCTCCAGCTTATTCTTCAGGTACATTCAGAGTTCATCTCTCATTTTGGTGTTTCCATATAAGTATATATATTCTTTTATTCTTTGGTATTATTGTCAAAAAGGGGGAGATTATTGTTGGATATGTATACTATGGGTGAATAAGTGTTTTTGGAGAAATTGTACAAAGGAAGAGATATACAGCTCATGTAAATATTGTATATACATTCTATGGGGGAGTTGTATATAACGAAGCTATTTATATTCAGAATCAGTCATCAGCATGTCAGATAAATTTTGTCTCATAAGTGTTTTTGTCACTAATGCCAAAGGGGGAGATTGTTGGCATTATGATACATTTTTGTCATTAGTTACAACACTTATTGGATTCTGAATGCTTACCGAGCTCTCACCGGACATTCCTTTGTAAGCCAAGCTTTACCTAGTTCTCAGTGTTTACCGAATGATCGAGGTGAACAAAGAAGTCAGTGTTTACCGAGTGATCGAGGTGAACAAAGCAGCCAGTGTTTACCAAGTGTTCGAGGTAAAGAAAGGAATCAGTTTTGACCGAGTGAAGATGTACTTAGTAATAACCGAGCTCTTGAGGTTATCAAGGAAATTAATTTTACCGAGCTCAGACGGTTATCAAGGAAACTAACTATCACCGAGTCACAAGGTTCTATCGAGTGTTTCCTTTGATCACCGAGCTATAGTTCAAATAGAAGTGTTCACCGAGTGACATCTCTTCTATTGAGTCTCTAGTGGTTACCGAGTTCAGAACTACTCGAAGTGTTTAGTATGGACCGTGCCTTCACTTCTACCGAGTGCATGACGATGCGGAGTAACGCAGTGGATGCCGAGTATCAGAAGGACACCGAGTCAGTTCAGTGAACCTGAGTTTTTACCTTGGGCCGACTTTGTATAGAGATTTGCACTTGTTGTTTTGGCCGACCTTGCATGTATTGTTTATTTGGATGGTATATATATGCAATGTATTGTATCATTCAAATGTAATGGTAATGAATGAAAATGTGAAAGTGTGAAAGAAATACATGAGAGCGAAAGTATGTGTGCTGAGTTGTGAAGGTATTCAACAAGGTCAAGTTTTGGAGCAAAAAAGTTTTATCTATCACATCAAGGTGAATCAGAGCATAGCGGATCTTATCAGCAATCAGTTGTAATCAGATCCACTGTTTCATTCTAATAGGTGAATCAGTTTTTGTAAATCCTTTAACAAGGTAGACTTAACAGTCTTTTGTAAATCTCCTAACAAAGTGCATACTTTATTGTATGTTTGTAAATCCTCTAACAAGGTGGATCTAGCAATCCTTTGTGCTCCTAACAGGGTAGATCACCAAAAGTGGTCATTGTAAGCCTTAACCGGCCAACTGCATACTGCAGTAACGAAGCTTTGTGGGTTTCATCCCCACCCCAATTTTACTTTCTATTTGGAAGGTTTCTGGGTCACCAAATCTATGTGTTCAAGTGTTGCAAATGATTTTGTTTCATGCTTACAGTAGGTTACTTGGATGAATGGTGAATATATCAGTATGCAATTTTATTGTTTGAAATTTTAGAAGTTACTGATTCACCCCTCCCCTCTTAGTAACTAGTCATATCTTGAATATTTCCAACATATTGCTCCACTAATGGTATTCATAGATAGAAAACTATTCCAAAGACTCCATATGAAAGTGGAGTGGTTGAATGCATAAACAAGGCAATAATGGAGTATGCAAGGAGCATGAGGTTACATGTTGGGTTGCCCTTAAACATGTGGGTGGAGGCTATCAATACTCTTGTATATTTGACTAATAGAGGCCCCTCTACTCCTTTGGGTTGTGGTATTCCAAAGGAAGCATGGACTGGTAAGAAGGAGAGTTAATATTTTTTCAAAACCTTTGGTTGTAAAGAATTTGCACATGGTGATTCTAAAAATAGAACCAAGTTGGAAGCTAAGTTAAAAAAATGTGTATTTCTTGGATATGTCATTAATGAATTTGTTTATAGGCTTTTGGATTTTGAAAATCATAAAATTGTAAGAAGCAGGGATGTCATATTCAATGAGAAATTGTAGCAACATGAGAAGAAAGAAAATAAATGACTATGTAGTGCTAGATGATACTCCAAAAGATGATGGTCCAACAACTCCTCATTGTGCAGCAACCACAACAACAAATACCACACACCCTAGTGAATGTTAGACGATCAACAACCAAAGGAATTTGTGGTCAAAGGTAAGGAGAACTTAGTGTGCAGATTGAAGAAAAGTTTATATGGCTTGAAGCAAGCACCTCGACGATGGTATCTAAAATTTGATAATTTTATGCATGAGCATGGATATAGTAGGTGTCATTCAGATCATTGTGTTTATTTTACAAGGTTAGATGATGATAGTTACATTATTTTATATTTATATGTTGATGATATGCTTGTAGCTAGGTCTAACATGGATCACATTAAAGGGCTAAAACGTCAGTTAGCACATGCATTTGCTATGAAAGATTTGGGGGCAACAAAACAAATCCTTGGTATGAAGATTTGCAGAGATAGGAAGAACAAAGAATTGACTTTATCTCAAGCTAATTACATTGATAAATTGTTGCAATGTTTCTCTATGGAGAATGTTAAAGCTATCAACACACCTTTACTTGGTCATTTGAAGTTGACTAAGGACATGTGTCTAAAGACACAAGAAGAGGAGGATACGATGTCCAAGGTACCTTATGCTTTAGTTGTAGGAAGCTTGATGTATGTTATGGTATGTACTAGGCCAAATATTGCACATGCAGTGGGAGTCATTAGCAGGTATATGAGTTATCTAGGAATTGAGCATTGAAATGTTATGATGAAGCTGTGCAGGTGGATACAAAAAGATTTTCTCCCTCTTTGTATTCTATTTTTCTTACTAATGCTGGTGAACATAAATGTTATGATGAAGCTATGTAGGTGGATACAAAAATTCAGTGGGAGTCTATAATGAAAGAGGAAATGGACTCTTTACTAAAAAATCAAACATGGGATTTATGCAAGTTGCCTATAAATAAAAGGACTTTACAAAATAAAAGGGTATACAAGTGGAAAGAAGAGGATGGAGGTAAGAAAAGATTTAAATTCAGGTTAGTTGTAAAAATATTTGCACAGAAAAATGGTGTTGATTTTGATGAGATGATTTCTCCTATTGTTAAAATGACTTCTATCCATACTATTTGAAGTATTGTGGCTACTGAAGAATTTCTTTTGGAGGAGCTTGATGTTAAAACAACTTTGCTTCATGGTGATTTGGATGAAGAGATATATATGGCACAACCACAAGGATTTATGGTCAAAGGTAAGGAGAACTTAGTGTGCAGACTGAAGAAAAGTTTATACGGCTTGAAGCAAGCACCTTGACAATGGTATCTGAAATTTGATAGTTTTATGCATGAAGATGGATATAGTAGGTGTCATTTAGATCATTGTGTTTATTTTAAGAGGTTAGATGATGATAGTTACATTATTTTATGTTTATATGTTGATGATATGCTCGTAGTTGGGTCTAACATGGATCACATTAAGGGGCTGAAATGTTAGTTAGCACATGCATTTGCTATGAAGGATTTGGGGGCAACAAGACAAATCCTTGGTATGAAGATTTGCAGAGATAGGAAGAACAAAGAATTGACTTTATCTCAAGTTAATTACATTGAGAAATTGTTGCAATGTTTCTCTATGGAGAATGTTAAAGCTATCAGCACAACTTTAATTTGTCATTTGAAGTTGACTAAAGACATGCATCCAAAGACACAAGAAGAGGAGGATAGGATGTCCAAGGTACCTTATGCTTTAGTTGTAGGCAGCTTAATGTATGTTATGGTATGTACTAGGCCAGATATTGCACATGTAATGGGAGTCATTAGCAGGTATATGAGTCATCTAGGAATTAAGCATTGGAATGTTATCAAATGGATTCTCAGATATTTGAGAGGAATATCCAGTAAGTGTTTACATTTTGGGGGCTCTACTAATTTATAGGGCTATGCTGACTTAGATTTGGTAGGGGATATTGATACCAGGTGAATTACTACAGGTTATGTATTTACTATTGGTGTGGAAGCAGTGCTATGGGTTTCTAGGTTATAGAAGGTTAATGCTTTATCCACTACAGAGGTAGCCAAGGAGATGTTATGGCTTCAATTCTTCTTGGAATAATTGGGACATCCACAGGGGAATAATTATTTGTTTACAAATAGTTAGAGTGCCATTCATCTTTCGAAGAATTATGCACTATAAATTAATAAACACAACAAACTATGAGATACCCAAGCTACAATTTTTTTTCTACAAGTATATTTCACTCTTTTATTGAAAAAAATCTTTCTTTTTTCACCTTCTCTTTGCCATTGTAATTAACTACAAACTTTAACAACCCTTTGAATCTAACCTTCTCTGATACCTCACAAAATAATACTAAAAACACATTAATATACACTTCAAAATATAGAGCTTGCTAGAATAGGTAGAAAGGATATTTTTTATTGATTAATAGACATGATTACATTGCTTGTATTTAAAAAGTTCTTCACAACACTGATGGTGGGTGTTTGCCCAGGTCATTATGAATGGACAATAGATAAATCTAAACTATCCAACTATACCTTGACTAAAGGAGATAATGAGTTTACTATTCTATGTACAATTCTAACCAATTGCATGATCACAATAGTAAGTTACAATTGGTAAATGGTGCTGATCAAATAGACTCCACCTTTTAACTGATTGTGCGTAGGAGAAATTACCACTTCCAACAAATATTCCATTGAGATAATACAAGAATGTGACATCTTAATTAAATAGAAGAAAAATCATTGAAGAGCATAATTCTGTCATCTAATATATTAAATGAAAAGTTAATAAAGATTAAACTCTAAAATACTTAGTGTCTAATAAATATTTCTATAAAAAATTCAATTTTATTAATATATTTTTTTCACAATATCAAGAATGTAAGTCATACAACAAATAAATGAAATACAAATTACTCATACTATTTATAAATCTCATATACCAACATGCTTTCTTCTGAAAGAAATTGGCACTTACTCTTCTCCCAATTAAACTTATAAGAAATAAGATACCACCCAATTAAAAATAAAATATTACCTAACCTTTTAAATTAGATATGAATTTTTGAAAGAGATATTTAAAGTAATGACAATCTGAAAATCTATTTTTTAGGCACGTCTACAATGCAATTTATATGCACCTCACCTCTTTAGCTAGCATATTTCACTTGTATATAAAGATCTTTAAATAGTTATATAAAGATCTTTAAGACTATTTAAGACTATCTAGTACATATAATTTGCACAATAGCCTATTCCTAGTTTTTTATTCTTTTCTTATTTTTCGAACCCCACCTTAAATTAATACCATTCTCATATTTTTAGAATCTAAACTTTGGCTGAGTAAAGATGAAGATAATTTTATTCTTTACGTACTTTACATTTTCTTAGAACACATACTTTATGTTTTCTTCAAAAATTATACACCTATAAGGATGGACAGAATATTTTCAAGCGAAAGTCCAGAGGTTTTCTTGTCACTGGTAACTTTCTACAGTTGTACCCCTTCGAAAATATTAGTCCTTAGGAACTAATGTTTTCAGTGGGGCATCTAATTAATAATTTCAATCAGAGTAAGTAATCCTATGGGTGGAAGATGTATTATTTTAAAAACTATTTTTTTTTATCTAATTCCCATTTTCCTATTGTGCGATGGCCATTGTCAGGGGTAATTTTTTTTAGTTGTGGAAAATTGGGAGAAAAAGGTATACCAATAAGCTTGTACTAAATATTCTGAAAACTGTCAACTACTCCATCCATGCGATCATTTATTGTTATTTTTTCAGACTCATGTTATCGAATTTTTTTATTGTTCTAATGCCAGGCAGACATTTGCAGTAATTTTCTGGGTTACTGAGGAATTTAGAAGCCAAGTCTTTGAATCAAAGGGACGGGAAAACTAAAGTTTCAACTTGTATTTGCCTGTGCAATATAGTTTTTACAAATTGTAAATATGTTAGTGGATGCCACTACCTGCGGTAAACAATTTTCCCAATTTTTAACAGAGGTTCTTACGGACTACTTCTTAAAACTTTTTGTCTAGGGTTGTCTGTAGAACCATTTTCCCACACGAGTAAGAGAAACTGTAGCAAAATACTCACAAGCTCATCCTCAAGCGTTGCCAGTGGCTTGGTCGCTTAAGACTAAAAATATAGAAATTAATGATGATTTGGAATGGTCTATGTCATTGTCCATGTTTGATATATTTGCAATGCTTAATTTATTTTATTTTCCATGAATTTAATTTGCAAAGCGTCCTGTTATTGCGATTTGCCCAGATAAAAGTTGTAATGTATGTACAACACAATTTCTTCCTTGAGCTTTGGCAAGGGCAACCAGGTTTCCAATGGCAGCTTCATCACCTGTTATCAACATATTTCATTGTAACCATGACTGCGATACTCTGTTACAGAGATGGAGAATGGCTATGTGTGTCCTGCAAAAGTAAACCCATTTCAAAGCCATCTCTGAAGGGAAAAGAACCCATACTCATATTCACTATGTGGAAATTATGCAATGTGTTTGATAAAATGGCCAGACAGGCTCCTTTGTATGGAATGTCATGATTAGAGATTTGAAGACATGAACTTCGATGTCATTGTAATGTCCAAGTCCAGGATACTGCCAACTCATCAAATTCTAAAGCGAAGAACAAGTTTTAGCCTTTTTTTCTAATGGCCACAATGTGAAATCAGATGCTGAAAATCACTTTTATATAGAGATATAGTTGAACGCTGAGTGAGTGGTCAGTTTTTGATGATGTACACGAAGAAAAAAATTGAACTCTTCAGCAATTTGAAAAAATCCCGTGCCATGTTGTAATGTTAACCAGGAATTTAGGATTCTGCGAAACTGTTGAAAAATCCGCGCACTCCTATAATATCTTAACCTATGCTACTATGATAAACTTACCTTGCAGTTAGGTGGAAAATGTTACAAATCTCAAGTGTCTGAAACATACTGAGTGCAATGCCTTCTCACACTACAAAACATGAATCATTCAGCAATATTCATGATGTAGGAGCATCCAGAGGTATAACGGCAATCCTGTGTCACACAAAAAAAAAAAAATGTACTTAGACTTAGTTTCTATTTCATGTCTTTACATTTTTGGATACCCATTTGGCTCAAATAAAGGTTCCAACTCTCATAGTTCAACTATCAGTGCGTTTGAAAATCTCGAAAAAAATAGGAGCATGTATTTGGGCCATCATTTTGGTGACCTAGAAGGTGTGACTTGACAAGATGAATGTAATTGTGATTTATAGCATTCCAGAAAAAGAATCAGGTCAAAAGGCCCACGGTTTGAAAGTTATTGCAGTTTTTCGAGTTTTGGAGACCTCCTAAGAATGCTTCAAAGTCAGGTTTGGGGCATTAAATGACCTCGAAAAGGGTCAAAAAAATGAAGGACGAGCAAAGCTGGTCCATAGGGCTATAGAGCGCTTCGAGGGCTTTTCGAAAATGTAAACGGTTCATCAATCGGAGCTACGGTTCAAAAGTTATGCCTCCCGGAAGTTCGGCTACCGTTTCTGAATTCTTCTAGATTTGCACCGACTTCTAACGCAGCTTCTGGAACCTTCTATTTTGTCAGTGGATGCCTACTAGCACTTTCTAGAATGTACTCCTAGTCCTTAACCCTCTAGGGTCTATTTAAGGAGATTTCTAACATTGTAAAAGGCAGTTCGGATTGAAGCTTGAGAGGAGGTGCTTAAAGGAGAAATATTCTCCATATTTATGCTATTGTAAGCCCGTAGGGCATGTTTAGAAGTTTAATTTCTTTGCACTATTTGTACTAGCTTATCTTCTCAGTTAATATAATTTTCCTTTTCTATTGTGTCCATTCTGTTGTTGGGTTGTGTCCCCATCAATTCATTACAATCCTATACAAATTACCCTTATTTTTGCCTCCACCAATTCATTCTATAGTTCAGTAGAGTCTTTAATTTATTAGACCCTTTAAGAAGAGGCTTGTAAAAAAGGAATGCTCAAGAAAACTTCTAGAATTTTTAGTACTGTTATTTTTCATATGTAGAAAAATTAAACCATTGTTAAAATTGGCTCTTGCAGCGTATTTGTTTTTTTCTTAGATACTGTGGCATGATAGAATAATTGCACTACTATCAATGCTCTTTTATAGACTTTATCTGTGATATATTTGCATGCAAAATGTCAACTTGAAGGAATGTAATGGTCAATTATTCGTTAGTCTATGCAGTATACAAATATTTTAAGTCTATTTTGTTTACATTCTTTCTCTTTTGTCCTCAGTACACATGATAGACCACAGATTTTAGACATTAAACAATTTAACAAATGACGAGTTGTGAAAATTTCCAGCTGCTGAACTTCTTAAGCTTAGCTAATTAATTTCAAACTGCAGTGTGTTAAAAACGTATATCATTAAAAAAATTTAACTGCCAAATATCCAAAAAAAAAAATTAAAAAAAAAAAAAAAACACAAAATATAAATGGAAATAGGAACAAAAGTAAATGCAAAGTTAAAATATATGGTGATTTATGTGTAAACATTTAGTTTTATGTTTTACTAATGTTTTAGGAAATTAATGTTTGTATTAAGCTGAGAGGCTTTCTACAGCAGCAATCTTCAATGTAAACATTTTTCATTTTGGGAAAAAATTGACATTCATTTACATCTCAGAAAAACAACATAGAAATAGACTAAATATAATTATAATTAAAATTGTAAAAATTACAGAGAGGCAGATCAAGTGTCTCGAATCATTTTCTCACACCTCTTAGACTCACATAAATATACGATGATGAAAATTATGAGATTATGAAAAGAAGTGCCTCAAAAAATATATCTCTAGTCTATATATAATATATAAAAGCTAGAATATCTATCAATTTATTAAAAAAACTACATCTAATATTTTAAAATTTGTAGTGTTATTTGCAAAATTAAATTTGATTTTTGAATTTTTATTTCTTTTCCATTTAATCATTTTTTAAACTGAAATAACATAAATAAATATATAGATACATATCAATTAATTACACTTATTATTTATATTAATGACTATCAACACACAGTGATTTGCCTTAATTTATTTAGTTGTTGATTTGAATATTCTCTTCTACTTTGTTTTGAAATTTTTAATTCTGATATGGTTTTATTGAAAAGTGGTTTCCAACATTGATATAAAAATTTAGAGAAATGAATTCCAAAAACCATTTGTCACAAAAAGGAGACGTCAATTTTGAACTTGGGCTACTATCTCTACTTATAAAAAACACTCCTATTCTTCTATACTTAGAAATATAATGATTGGCTTTATGTTATTGAGCTGTGGTAATTCAACATTACTACTGTCAATGAAATGTTAGGTTTATTACATTAATTAGGTTAGTTTTTGTGTTTAGATTGGATAAATAAAATTAGTTCAGTATATAGTTGTGGAAGTTATTCCCGTAAGTAGTTGCTGTAAGGGAAAATAATACTATATAAAGATGCTTAGACATCAATGTAATTATTATTCAATATTATTCAATATTATTCATATGATTCTAGTATATTATTCAGTATCATTTTAGCATGAATTCAGTTTGTATCAAAATGATCCAAAATCAATAGTTTCAGCATTTTATATTTTTTTTCTCTTTCATTTTATATTTTCAGTTTCACATTATTTGGGCCTATTACAGTGGTATCAGAGCGGGTTGATAAATGGAGAGAAGAGTGTTTTTAAAGGATTTTGGATGATCAGATCCTATTTTTTATGAATAAAATATGAGGCTGGAGGATTTTATCATCTCAAGCTAGCTTCTCGCTTAGAGATGATTACTATATGAGAAGCCAATATTTGTGTCCCTTTAAAGTTGGGGCTTGGCCAATTCCTCCCTGAAGATAAGAGGGGAATTGATAGATTTGTGTCCCTAAAGAAAAGAGGGGGCTTGGCTACATGATTGTCCTTCTATTGAGTGAGGGGGGCAGGATTTCAAAAATGGCGTTAGAGACACTCGGAGGAGATGTCGACTTTCAGAGGAAAGACGTCCATATGTTAGTGATGATTGTTTCTACAGCACTTGAGGAGGCGTTAGACACACTCGGAGGAGATGTGGACTTTTAGAGGAAAGGCGTCTCATGTGTAGCACAGAGGAGGCATCAGAGACACTCCATGGAGATGTGAAATTGTGGAAGAACTATGTCTCGTTGTGTAAGAGAGGTGGAAACAATGTTATAGTGAGGTCAACTTTAGGATTTATAGTCTAAAGTTGGGATATTGGGATATGAGGGCAGCTTTAGGATTAGGATGTGCAATCTGAAGTTGCAGACTACTTTCAAAGATGGAGCTTCATCAAAGTTTGTAATATTGGTGAAGGCTTTTCAATTTTGTTAGATTAATGTAATAAGGGGGGGGAATTTTGGACTTATTACATTAATTGGGTTAAGAATGTTGGACTTATTACATTAATTAGGTTAGAAAGAATGATTGTTGAATTAATGTAATAAGGGGGGAATGTTAGGTTTATTACATTAATTAGGTTAGTTTTTGTGTTTGGATTAGATAAATAAAATCAGTTCACTATATAGTTGCTGGGAAGTTATTCCCGTAAGAATTTGTTGTAAGGGAAAATAATACTATATAAAGATGCTTAGACATCAATGTAATTATTATTCAATATTATTCAATATTATTCATATCATTCTAGTATATTATTCAGTATCATTTTAGCATGAATTCAGTTTGTATCAAAATGATCCAAAATCAATAGTTTCAGCATTTTATATTTTTTCTCTTTCATTTTATATTTTCAGTTTCACATTGTTTGGGCCAGTTACATAAAATAGTCTATGCCTAAGTAACCAGATTTTAATAATCAATATACTAATCTTACGTATACAATGTCAACATCCAAGTCAACTGGCTCTAGCCATCCAGACTTCATTTTATGGGACATTGTTCCAGCAACATAGATAACATATACAACTGGCAAAATCTCATTCAATGTTGCCAACTTAGCTACAATGAGTTCAATACCTGAACAATGTATTTGGCTCTAGCAAATAGTTTTGATAGAAATGAGTATCTAGCTCTTTAATTTTTTTACGGGTACTACTAAACCTAAAAATGTGTCAGAACACAAAACGTTGAACTTGTATACATTTACGTTATGTTAAATTTCTACCATTAATTTATGTTATGTTGTATTTCTACTATAAAGCTGTAGTTGAAAACCTAAAGACATTTCAACTTTACCGCATTAGTTGATTGTGTTCAATCTATTCTCCATTCAGCAACAACATTAACATAGAAAATATTTAGTACTATACTTTCCACACACTATGAGTTATCTATTGGGAATATGTCTCAACCTTGATATCATATTTGTATTACACTTGTAATTATCTTAAATTGTCATATGTGATTGTGACAACTTGTAAGATAAGAAAGTAATGGATAGAATACTAAAATTAACTATGACAATAGAGAAGATAAGACAGCTTATCTTATTGATAATGGGCAAGCCACAATGACAATGAGAAAGATAAGATATCTTATCTTATTGATAGTGGACAAGCCACTATGACAATGAGGAAGATAAGATAACTTATATTGATAGTTGGTAGCCACTATGACAATAGAGAAGATAAGACACCTTATCTTATTGATAGTGGGAAAGCCACTATGACAATGGAGAAGATAAGATGCCTTATCTTATATTAGTGGATTGAGAAATCATTCTTTAAATGATTTATGGTTTTTCTCATGGCTATATATTCAGTGCTTGTATTTGTAGCAATAAAGAAACTTAGAGAAAGTTAGAGAAATGCAAGAATGTAGCAATGTAATCCTATCATGGTGAAGCAATAAAGTGTCAGAGCTTTGCTGGTGGAGTTTTTACCCAAATGGGTTTCTCCACGTAAAGTTTTGGAGTTATGGTTTACATGTTTCGTCATCCATTTCTGATTAAGTTATCTAGTTATTGTTGAATTTTTCCTAACATATGATATCAGAGCAATGGTGTTCTTTGACAGTTGGCTTGATTTGTGAAGGGGATGTGGATATGCATGAGACTTCTTTAACATGGTGGCTTTTCTAGTTTTGTGTGCTCAAGAAAAAAACTTGTGTTATTGTGTAGATCTACTAAAGGGATCTTTGCTGATAATTACAACAATGCTCAGTATGTGGATATCAATTAGTATGATAGTAATCATAATATGCCTAATGACAATGATTCATACTACAATGGAAATTGAGAGACGAATCAAAATCCACAAGGAAATAATAATGAGCAATCCATGAAATTCAATGCTATGTTGCTAGAATCTTATGATTCTATGCAAAACATGGGAATATAGAAACCAGTTAATGAAGAATTTTCTTTTGCTTTTAGTTAAGAACCTAAAGCTCAACTTGAAGAGATGTTCCCATTCTGAAATGACAATTGAAACACTTAGCGCCCGTTTGGTTGCTAGAATATGATGTGAATTGGATTAGAAAATTAGAATACGTTTTTAATTCTTCGTTTGGTTCACGAAATGGGAATGGAGAATAGGATTACGAATTCCTATTTTAGCCCAAAATGGGATTTTATCCATTCCCGAAAAAACTTGTAATTGGAATGGCCAATCCCATTCCCACTTTTACTTTCCCAAAATTTGGCAAAATTTATAAATCATCAGGTCCATGGGAGTTGTTTTACCTAGTCAAAAAAACTCTCACTCATACTCTGCCATTTCATGAGATCTGTTTATGATGTACATTTTCAATGTCATCGATCACTGAAAACCTAGTTTCTGGTCTTTTTGAGAGAAATTCTTAAGTCAAATCTTTGTCATTGTTCATTTCCATATCTGCTTCAGCTAGGGCATCTGGGGTACCATTACACTACTCTGAAAACTCTTGTACTTCATGGGATTCCTCATTTCTTTGTAGTCATTCAGAATCACTAACATGTTGTACTGGCCATGAAAGAAATACTGTCAAAAAAACATTGAATGATGCACTTCCAAGGATAAAAGAAAACAGAGACTTTCCCTAGATAAAAACATACTACAAACGTGAGAAAGTGGATATGCAAATAGTAAGCACCACCCACTTCTTCAATATATTAAAACAAATAAGATATATTAAAATATAAACTTAACTATATTCCAATTTTAATTTTAGATGAACCAAACAAGAATCAGATTGCTCTTTTCCATTCTCATTCCCCATTTCCATTCCTATTCAAATTTCCCATTCTAATTTTCTATTCCTATGCCAAAAACCAAACGGGCCCTTATAGTTTACAAAATCGAAAAGAACCTATGATCGATGGAATTCCTCCTGCATTGCAAACAACTCCTCCAGATACTAGAGCAAGCAATAATCCTACCCACTAGAGCACGTTATGGAGGGAAACAAAATCAGAATCAAGGAAATGTTCCTATGATTCTAAAGAACCGTCTATGGACAACTAAAAAGTATAGTACAGTCGAACATATGAAACAAATCAAGGCCAACATGTCCCTTTTTGATGTGCTACAAAATTTTCCAAATCAGTGAGATGCTCTGATAAAGACTAGATCATATGAAGGCAATGCCTAATGTGAATCTCGTTGCTCAAAAACTAGCATTACAATAGGTTAATGCCTCAAAGGCCATGCCAACCATGTTCAAGGATAAAATTGAGGTGCCTCCTTTCTTGCTTAGTATCAGACTCAATGGAAAGAACCTTCACAATTTTTTAATTAATTTAGGTGTTTCTTTTAATGTCATGCCATTATCAATAGCGCAAAGGTTGGAAGTCACTCCACAACCTTCTTATTGGATAGTGATACAACTAGGCAAGAGAATAGTAAAAGTCATCGGGGTTTTGAAAGATGTTAGAATATAGTTAATAGTTGATCCCTGAATTGAAGACATCATAGACATACATGTGGTTGAAATTCTTGAGAAGTGTGGATTGTTGCTTAGCAGAAAGTAGACAAAGTGCTTAAGAGGATGGTATTTGAATAATTTTACTCAACCTTGGTTACCACAGAAAGGATTAAATAATTAGATTAAGATTGATTTTGAGCCAATGTTGAAGACGATGATCGCAGATTATAATGCACCAAATGAGGTAGCATTCTTAAAGTCAGATTTAGGTTCCTACAAAGTGATGGCATTTGACATAACTTCAGCCAAACCACCATATGATCAAAATGAGAGATCCATGATCTTTAACCTAAAAGAAGATATTGTGACTCAGTTTATAGATAACATGTTGGCAAATTTACAGTGCTTAGGTGAATAAGTGGATCCATGTATTTTGCTCCTTCAAAGATTTTGTAGGTTGCATAAAGTTAGTCATTCTAAATTTGAATGCATGCATTGTCAAGAAGTTGTTTCTCGAGTGTTAACTAAAATAATGCAATCAAAAGGTGATCAGATTTCAAATGGACTCATGGAAATTTACAGCCCCACTCACATATCTGAATATGTGCAAAGCCCTCCATTAGAAGAAGAAGACCTCAATGCATCATATAATTATGCTTCTTCTAATGGAGGAGGTCTTGCTTTTGTTCCACCAAGGATGATTAAAATTCAAAGGAGAAGGCGATACATAAAAGGGAAAGGTTGGACTTGTGTGGTTGTTCATCCTCAACCTAAAGTTGATATGATTACTAAATTGATGAGAGAGAATCAAGACCAACAACAAAAAATAGCATCTCCTATATCAAAGATAAATAAGAGTAACTCTCCGAGCCCATATCAGGAGAGATTGCAATGGGTCCCTAAGAAACAATTTTTCAAGGTTCAAGTAAAAGAAAAACTTTGAATGAATAAACACAAGTCTAGAAAGCCCAAGCAATCAATTTGGACACTCAGGTTTGACAGTTACAAATGAAAATTAGGATTTGGTGCAAGTATTGAGTTAGTTAATCCGAAAAGCAAGTCTTTTTATGCAACATATAGATTACAGTTCAAATATACTAACAAAGTTGAAGAATATGAAGCCTTGATTTCAGGACTTCTCTTTGTGTTAGAGAAAGGAGTTAAAGCTCTCATAATCAAAGGAGACTCCCAACTAGTGACTACACAAGTGAAATCGATATACTCTTGCAAAGATAGAAGGTTGCTTACATAAAAAGAGTGTGGGATCTAATGGAAGATTTTGAGGCTTTGAATATAAAGTCCATTCCAAGGAGGAGAAACATGGTAGCACATGCATTTCCAATTTTAGACATTGCATTACAACCTGTTGAAAGAACGAAAAATGAAAAGATTCTCAATAGAACTAGTTCCTGCCCCATCTATCCCAAACAATATTATAAACTTCCAAGTTTTTCAAGATGATCAACATATTCTCGAATTTATCATGTACAATGGCCTTTTTAGAGGGCAAGAAATCGATGATATCCTAGATGATAGACCTGAAAATGATGAACCTGAGGATGATGAACTTGGAGACAAATATGGGATTATCAATTTGAAAAAAAGTGCCATTCCTAAGGGGATGGTTGAGTTGGAACACAACTTTGAAACAGATGAATCAATGCATAGAAAAAGAACTATCAAAGAGAAAGGGATCGAGGAATGTGACACGTATAATCTAGGTACAAAAGATGATCCAAAGATGGTAAGAATTGGGAAGGCGTGCATCTCTCAAGAACGTAAAAGTATGCTCTAATTATTTACGGAATTCAAAGATGTCATAGCTTGGACTTATGAAGAACTCAAAACATATAACCCTATGATTATCACTCATGACATTCTGCTGAAACCAGATGCCAAGCCTTTCCGTCAAAAGAAGGGACCAATTAATCCCATTATTGAACCATTGATCATGAATTAAGTCAAAAAGCTACTCGATGCTAAAATTATTTTTCTGATTCTACACTCTACATGGGTTTCCAATCTAGTTCTAGTAAGGAAAAGACTTGAGAAATTTTCCTTTGTGTGGATTTCTATAATTTGAAGTTAGCATCTCAGAAGGATAATTACCCTTTACTCTCACTTGATGAAGTTCTACAAATAGTGAGTGGATCCAAGATGATGTCATTCTTAGATGGTTATTTAGGATTAATCAGGTGATGGTAGACAAAGAAGACAAGATGAAGACTACTTTCACAGTGAAATGGGGTATCTTTGCATATAGAAGAATGCCTTTTGGGTTGATTAATGCATGGGCTACATTCCAAACAGAGATGGATGAAGCGTTTGAAGGGTTGATAAAAAAGTGTATTGTGATCTATATGGATGACTTAACTATCCTTTCTAAAGATCACAACACTCACATAGCTGATCTAAGATAAGTGATTAATTGATGTTGAATATATGGCATATCACTAAATCCTAAAAAATGTTCATTCAAAGCCACAACAGGAAAGCTTCTAGGTCATATCATTTCTGAAGTTGGAATCTCTATTGATCACGATAGAGTTGAAGCCATTATAAAGTTATCCCCTCCACACAGTCGCAAGGAACTCAAGTCTTTCTTTGGGAAGATAAACTTTGTGTGCACATTTACTAGTGGGTTTACTAAAATAGTATGCCCGGGCCTCAATGAGTTGTTGAACAAGGAAGCAAAAATAGAATGGGTTCCTAAAATTAAGAAATCCTTTGAGGATATTAAAGTGGCTATCTCTACAACTCCATTGCTTGCGAATCCAAATTATGATTTTCCCTTCAAGATCTACTCTTTTGCTCCAGAACATTCATGTGTTGGGATTCTCACTCAGAAAAAGGATAAAGAAGATGAGAGACCCATTGCACTCATGAGTTCCCCTCTAAAGAATGTTGAATTAAATTATTCTAACCTCAAAAAATAGTCTTTTTCTTTGATAAAGATGGTCAAAAAAATTTGTCATTATATACTCAGGAGTAAGGTATACGCAATTGTGCCTAATCCTACAGTCAAGACATTATTGATGCAAAACAAATTAGACGAAAGGCAAGGCAAATGGATGGCTATCTTACAATAATTTGATTTGGAGATTCAATCCATGAAATTGGTACAAGGTCAAGGATTAACCAAGATGATAGCTGATAATGAAATCAGTAATGATAACAACTTCAAATTTGACGAGCAAGTCAGCACCAAGAATCAACAAAAGATGATAGTGTCTCAAGAAGACATTGATCAAGGAATAATCATAGATGTCTGGTATCAAGATATTGTTTACTATCTTTTGAAGAATCAATACACGGATTAGATAAATAGTTTTTAAAAATAAATGTGAATCCTATATGCTTCAAGATAGGAATTTGTATAAAAGAAAATACGAGGGAACTTATATGAAATGTTTGGGACATGAAGAAGCGAAGGAAGTACCAGAATAGTTTCATGATAATTATGGCACAAGACATGGGTCAACAGAGTCTACAGCTCATATGATTTTAAGATCAGGTTACTTTTGGCCTACAATCTTCAAGGATACATTTCAACATGTGTGTTCTTACCATGTTTGTCAGATAAGTGCTAATAGAGAAAGGAACCTAGCTATGCCTTTACAACCAGTATTTAAGATACATCTGTTTGCTAAGTGGGGGCTAGATTTCATAGGTCCAATAAACCCACCATCATCCATAGGACATACATTTGTTCTTATACCTACTGACTATTGCACATGTTGGACGAAAGCTGAAACCTTCAAAAACTACACTACCAAGGTGGTTATTGATTTCTTAGAAGAACATATCATTACTTGGTTGAGGATACCATTCTTCCTTGTTTGTCATAATGGATCAACTTTTGCATCGATTTTCCTTACCCAATGGGAATTAGACAATTACATTATAATCAAGTACTCTTCAAATCCAAAAACTTGATCACGGTGATAAGACACTCAGTGAAGGAAAATCCAAAGGATTGGCACACTCAACTCAAATATGCATTGTGGACAGATCAAGTTAGAATCAAAAATGCCTTGGGGACATCCCCTTATTTGCTCATCTATGGACAAGAGCCAATATTCCCACTTAACCTTAAGATTCTAGTTTTGAAATTCATGATTGGGTATGTTGAAGATGTTGACATGGTTCAGATTAGATTAATGAATCTCTTGGAATTGGATGATAGAACATATCAAAACATCAAGTTGTTATCAAATGGTGGTTCAAAAAGCGGGCCACAACCAAATCTTTTGGAATATCTGACCTTGTCCTCCTATGGGGCAAAGCGAAAGAAAAGTTGCGCAACCATACTAAGTTTCAACGCTTGTGGAATGGCCCTTATCAAATTGCGAAGATTCTGCGAGATAATACTTTTAGGCTATGTTCTTTACAATGATAATCGGTTCCATTTCCTTTCAACGATCAATTCTTGAAACATTACTTTGAGGCCTAAAAGCAAAACAAAATAAAAAATTCCATTCTACAAGTGTGTCTACTTTTCTGCAAGAGTGTTTCCCTTTTGCAAGTGTATTTACTTTCAATTTTGTGTTTGCTTTATAAGTTGTGTCTTTCTTTTCATGTCAATCCAGGGGTTAGGTGCAATTAATATTCTTTCTTGATGCATTTCACAAACCTCTCCTTGGGGTTTCGACTTTTAGGAAGAGGTATTTCTTTGTCAGAGCATTTAGATGTTATACATCTTGTACCAATTGAAGGAGGATGCTACAGATAGTTGTAGAGGACTTGTAATCTTGAAATCAGAGTTGTAGGTTGATAGTTCTCAACACTTTTACAAATTTAAAGAATTGACTATCTTGGTGGTTTCAAATCAAGGCTGATGTTACCGAGAAACATTCTGAAGCTTATCGGTTTGAACAAAAGGTCTTTTCAAGGAATTGCTAAAGTCATTGTTTGGCATGAGAGTCTCCACAAAGTTCATTAAAGAGGAACACCATGATGATCAAACTAAAGAGGAATCTCAAAAATGATACCAATGCCTTGGCCACATAGTCTAAGCATGTCTAGGGTATAGAAAGAAAATTTTAAAAAAAGGTGGTGTTAAGAATGAAATATTCAAAAGGGTCTAAAAGAGATAATCTGAAAATAGGGATATGCACTCTAAAATGGCTATCCAGTATCTATACTAATTGCTTAATGGAAGAATCAAATGGAAATATGTGAGCTTCATGAAGCAAAACTCAAAAGATTATTGAAAACCTGAAATGTGAAAGTGATAACCTGTTAAGAGCCCTCAGAACAAATTCTCTCATCTGGTTAGACAGTGATTGATACACATGATCTATGAAGATTTTGGATAAATGGATTGGTGGAGTAGAAGACTATTTCCAAGTTGCTAGAGATTGATGACAAGTTCACACCTTAAGATGTTAAGGGAAATGATTACACTGAGCACACATTCAAGTTGACCACCAACGAACTTGAAAACTATTCGAAGTGTTCAACTTAGTTGTTAGTTGATACATTTTAGAAAAATGCTTGTTGGTGAAGAAATGCCTTTTTCATTTCTTCCTTTTCATTGGGGCTATTTGTTGTGGTTTCACAATGCACGCCCCATTTATCCTAGAAATGGGGACCCCCGATAGTTTTGTTGTCTCCTAGGCCCCTAGTTTGGGGCTAGGGATAGTTTTTGGACTCTACCTATGGTTTGGGTCTTGTTTTGGCCTTTGATTGGGAAAACCTAGATGCCAAAATATTGAAATTCAAAGTATAAAGGTGATTTCTATGCTAATAGGCACACTAGTGCACCTCGTGCACATAAGGTGTGCATGTGCACTATATGCGTAAGTGCATGCATTTGCCCTTTGGAGATGTGCACCTGTGCAGGTGCACACCTCCAAAGGGTGTGCATGGTCTCGAGTCTATAAATACCTGGGAGCCCTCCCTTCTCTCCTCATTGTCTTCGTCTTCAACTCCTGGGATCGCACCTTCGCACCTTTGAAGGTGCCATAAACTAGCCAACTAGCACACACAACACATAAGTCATCAAAAATAAAGGTGCAGACATGCACACATATGCAAGGTGTACGCCATGTGAAAAAATAAAAAAACTAAAAAAGAATAAGGAAAACCCTAATGACACCAAGGAAAGGTGCGCACATGTGCACCTTTCTCAAACATATGGTAATAAAATCTAAATAATGGTGCACATATGTGCACCTTGCCAAGGTGTGAATCTGCACACCCTTAGAAAGAAACATAACTCAAATTCCCCCTTTACCCTTTGCACACTGAAAAGTGTGCAGTCGCACACATGCGTAGGTCCGCACTTTCGAGGGTGCACCCACATAGATGAGAAACTATGCACCTAAATATCTAAGTATGAGTAATTAAGTTCAAGTAGCACACATTCAAGGAGCTTAAGGTGTGCCAAATTGCACTTCTGGGCTATAAAAGGGGAATTTGAGTTGTTTTTCGAGGTTTTTGCTTTCTGGGTTTCACTTATTGATATTTAGGAATTGTTTAGGATTTGTTTCTTGACTTTCTAGACTAATAATTTACTTTTATGTGCAGATAAAATGGTATCCTCATCCTCCTTGCTAGTAGAAAAGCTTTCCCCCAAGCCTATAGTCTTCAAGTTTCAAGGAGCACCTACAAGATCATGCTTTCAAGATAGAGATTCAGAAATCAGATATATTAAGTTAGGTCATATAAACTAGAGCACATTCCTCACAGTTTGTAATAACCCAAAAGAGAGCTCTACAATGGTTTTTGCACTCATCAGATCTGGGTTGGTGAATGCATCAACCCATCCTACATCAGTACAGTCCTCTGAACTTATCATGGCATTAGCTGAGAATTATGTATCAGAAGAAAGAGTCATAAAAAGTGTTACAAGGGAGATAGTATTAGACCTCAGACCCAAAAACATTGAGAAACTCTTCCATCTCCCTAGAGCCGATCAATATGTGAAGATAACCTATGATCGACCAAAATGATGGTACATGGAGAATGAGGTAAAGGCCATAGAGATCATACGGTTATCATATTTGATTAATAAGACACCGATGGGACACAAATTTGGCAAGGTTGACATGACTAGGGGATATATGAAGGATGACATCGGTTATACCATAGTGCTTTTGAGTAGAGTCATGGGTTTACACCAACACCAAGACATCTTAATGTTTGGATGGTCCATTTCATAGAGACCATCAGATTGGACAAAATGTTGATTGATTGGGCCATGTTGTTGAGTGAGAATTTAGATGAACAGCTGGTGGGAGTCAAAGTCGACCCTAATTTTCATATGACATCATATTTGGTGTATCTACTGGTGACTAGAACAACTGACTATCTAGGATTTTACAAGAAGGGTAACATGCAAGATGCCAACGCTTGGCCCTATGTAGTATATCCTCAGTTGGTAAAGAAGAAGCTCTTAGATTAGAAAAAGGTATACCAGATAGTAAATGATGCCTTCATATTTAGAGTCATCCATTTCATAGAGGGTGATTATGGCAAGAGGTTGTTAGTAGAGATACCGACAAGGATATCTTAGATCAGCGCCTACTACATCCAATTCAAGACATTCACTTATCTTAGGGTAGCTCCTACTATGATGAGTCCAAAGAAACTCCTAAGATATCCATCAGATAGGCTCATCATATTGGATATTACAAGGCAACTTACATCTACTTATGACAGAGTAAGGAAACATCATTGAAAGACCTAGATATGGCCTATTATTATAGGTGCATTTCAAGTCAAAAAAAAGTGGGATATGATGACTTTTAACTCAAAATGGTATCAATATCATTAGGAACATTACAACTCACCTTGTCCTTATTTTGATAATATTGGTAGAGTTCAGCATTTGGCAGGGAAGACATTTCCACATGAAGATGCTATTGAAGACCATTGGATGAATGCAATAGATAACTACAATATCTAGATAAGGGATTATTGTAGGAAGACTCTATATCTAACATAAAGGGTCCTAAAAATAAAGGTCTTGCTTAAGGTCATTCAAAATGATATAGAAAATGTCTTGGATCTGTTGTATAACAGGGATAAGATATATGATAGACTAATCATGAACGCAAAGATCTATAGGGATGAAAATGCATATATAAATCATAGGGCCAAGCATATAATTTAGTTAACAAAGGAATGGATTACGAAATCTTTCAATCTTGATCCAGTTCCTCTAGCCATTAATCTACAAGCCACAACACACCCAATTAATGGTAAAGGTGCAAAAGTTACATTGCCTACCTTCCCAGCCCAGTCTCCTGTCAGGCCAGAAACCATGTATCAATATGAGAGAGATGTTTAGTATTTTATGGCTGATCAAGGGAAGAACAAAAAGACAAAGGGAATCCACACACCAAGCAAGACAAGTGCCAATAGTGGTTGAGCCTCAAGGTGACCAAGCAACCCAAGTTCCAAACACTGCACAAGTAACCCCACCTGAACCTAAACAAGAATTGGCAGGTGAAGCACAAGAGGTACAACTAGCTGGTCAAGAGGCAGAAGCGTCACCTTCAATTTCCCAAAGGCTAAAGGAAAGTCTACCATAAGAAGGAAGTGAAAGGGAAGGTTACAAAAGAAATTAATTCCTATTCCCCAAGTTCCCGAGACTATCCTTGAAGAAGAAGAAGAAGCAAGAGATAATCTCCGTTTAAGTCAGAGGACTTAGTTAGCCAGGGAAATGAATGAGCAAAGAAGGAAAAGATCCACACTTATGCCATCATCTATATTCCCAAAGAACCTATTTAGGTTACAAAATCAGAAGATGAGCAGCAATAGTGGATAGATCAAGAAATGCAAGAAATAGATGTCTTTGACTTTTTTGATTTTGACTTCATGCCTATTGGTACCAAGATGGTGGGTGATAAAATCAAAAATACACCGACGAATCGACCTTTGGGAGAGAATTGGATTCAATTGTCACCTCTACCACAAGGACCTATAAATGTCCCAGCACCACCATCTCAGGACCTATCATTCTTAGACAAGAGACTAGTTACTCCACTTCCTTCAGCCATATACATTGAAGAGTAGGCTGCCAAAGAGAAAGAACCAAAACAACTACCAACCTATGAAGTATCAGAGGAGGGTCAAATACAAGAAGAACCCCAGTAGAGTACTCATGATACTGAAGTTAGGACCCTATCTACCATAGAAATAATGACTCCATGTGAAGATCTTTCTCCAAAGAAGAATACACCTGAGAGGAGTGATAAGGGAAAGGGTCCTATAGTACAAACCTGCTCCTCAACAACGTATATGTATTCGATGGGAACTACTCCAAGCTAGCTGAAGAGGGAGGTGATGGTTGGACAAAAGAGGCAACTGCATTGTAGTGTGGATGAGGGAACCAAGGAATTAATTAAAGCCCTCAAGAAGCTTGAACCACCTATGGGTGATGCGCAAACATTGGCCTTAATTATGAACAACCAAGATCATAACTTGTTGGCTCATATTGTCATCCCTCCTTACATGCAGATATTGAAGATTTGATGCCTAAAGACTATCAAATTAGGGAAGTCTTGTTAGGAAATCCCATTGTAGACATGCAAAGGTGTTAATCACTACAGAGATTAAAGAAGTGTTTAAACACATGGAACATAATGATTCTCAGTTGATAATGCCCTAAAAAAAGAATGAGCTTCTAAGAGGCTATTTGCATGGACTAGTTGGTCCTTTAGACCCAAATCATCTAGAAGAAACTTTAGGTGTAGCACTTGACAAAAAATGAAAGGTTGGTGTGTAGATGGATTCATTTTTGAATGCCTGTCAACAATGGCGGGATAATTTTGAGGAGAAAGGTGTATAGATAATACAGGGTAATCTGAACCTATTACACCCTATACATGCTAGTGGAGAGAAGTTGGTTTCTATACTAAACTAGGATTTTGGATTGATGGATGAGGAACATACTTGGGGAAATGACCTTCAAGCATTACAGTCAATAAACAGTTAGAGGTATCGTATGCTTATGGATGTATACACTGTGAAAGAATTAGATAAGATAGATGATTGGATTGAGAAGATTGTAGTAGGAAATTATGTTATGGAGACATTGCACGCGGATATTTAGAAGCTTAAGGACCAAGTTCAAGAGAAAATATTGGAAGCAAAGAGATATTATAATGTTGTCGGTATAGACATTTATGAAGATGAGTCAAAGTCAAAGCTCCATTTAGTACAATCAATAGTTTAGCATTTTCAAGGAACTTTCAAGAATGCTTTGTTTGATGAAGATATTGGACAAGCATTTAAGGTTGAAGAGGTCTTGCTAGAACTAGATAGTAAACTTGAAGAATATTTGGATACTCGCATTGAGGTCAACAATCATCGAAAAATAGTAAATAACAAATATATAGCTTTGTATTTTCGTAGTGTCACCCAAGTGATGGAGATCATTGAGAAATTCAAGAGAAAACATCTAGACACATCTTTGGTATAAAGGGTAATAAAACCCAGAAGCTAGAATTTCAGTTTTGGACACTTGGGAAATTTTGCAATTTTGGAGACTGATATCAAGGTTCACAAGCTGCACAAGGTCCAAAGGTGCAATAAAAAATTTGAAGAAGCAACTATGCACTAAAAGCTAACTTTTGGTTCTAAATTTAGAGCTTTCCATGCACCGAAAAATGCATTATGACGGCAATTTAACTCCTAGAAACATCTAGAGAAGGCTAAGCTTCTATTTTTGGCACCTCTAGAGACTCCCACATCATCTTGCAACTTCTATCTTCTTATCTTTTCATTCTTTCTTTGTTTTAAGACATGTTAAGGCTTCTGCACCCATTAATTGATAAAAACAAGGGTGGAGTCCTAATTAGCACCTCTTATAGAGATAGTTTGCATATAATCTAATTTTTTTAATTAGTTTTAAGCATATATTTGCATGAAGGGATCTCTCACTCTCAACAAAAATTAAGGAAATGATTCCTTATAAGTTCAAGAACATAATATGCATTATGGCCATTATTTTGATGCAATAATATATGTTATTGGTGCTCTCATTCTGTGTATTTATTCTTACCAGAGTGTGTTATATTTTGTGAATGCATGTTCATGAATTGTAATGGAGCCAATGGTTTTTTTGTGTTATTTTGATTGAGTTATCTTTCAGTTCTAGTGTTTGCCATGTGTTTACAAATTCCACTGACGTATCGAGTTGGAGAAGAGACCACCTATTGTTCTTACATAGCTTTTTGTCTCGCATGAGCACACTTTCCATGGCCTTGCGATTTGATGAGAAGTGAAACATCTTATGGTTATTACTAAATTCCCATCAATGATTGCATCAGTGGATTTGAGGAAGCACTACTCCTATTCTCATTGGTTGCCTACCTAATCTTTTCAAAGATTTAACTCGTAAACATGTTGCTTCTGTGGTTTATGTCCGTTAGGGACTTAATTTTCAAAGTCATTTGCTTAAACTTCTTGTTGCCTTATCTTCATTATTTTCTTTTACAAACACTCATTTAAATTAGGAATTCATAGAGCTGCATAAATAACTTTCATTCATTGTAAAGAGAAAATCCAAAAAATAGATTTCTTTGCGGTTGCTTTGTCGAACAACAAATAAGACATCTTATCCAAATTGGGGGTAACCAACAAAGGCCTCCATGTGAACAAATACATTTATCTTTAATTGAGCAGATTCCAGTAGGTTGATAAATCACTCGAAACCTTGGAGTTGATCCCATATGAGCTTTTCAAGAGAGGAATTCAAAAGGATTCTTGTCGTTAAAGAATCATACCAAACGACAGCTCAATAGGACTCTGAACCTATGCTACGTTTTGTAGAGATATTGGATAAGTTACTACCAACTTTAGTACTTCATAACATTCTGGATCATATAGTGATGCCCAAATTATTAGTAGCAGTAAATACTTTGGATCCTTGCAGGGAAAGTGTGCCAACACATGCATGGTTACATCCTTGGCTTCCATTGTTGGGCCAACATATGGAGTCTTTATATCCAACCATTTGTTATAAATTGGGGAATGTGCTTCATGCCTAACATGTAAGTGATGCATCTGCGTATGCAATTTTATCACCTTGGAAAACTTTATTCGATCCTAATAGTTGGGAACAGTTGATTGTTCATTTTATTGTACCTAATCTGATGACAGTTCTACAAGAATTTGTAATCAACAACTAGACCTGTTTAACTAGGTTATGGCTAGTTTATTTCTAAAAATATCTGGTATAATATGTTTTTGTAAAAAATTTTGCGAACTCTGCCTATTTTTCCTGGTCTACATTATTTTTTAGTAGGATCTTGAGTTAAGTCATTTAGCATGGGTTGAGTGAGTTTTACTGCTTTATTATTTGGATTCTGGAAGATGTATTCAGCTAGATCAATTTTTCCATTCGTTAAGATGTAATAAGTACCTTAAAAAAGATCGCTAAGATATACATGCTTAGAAGGAAATATAAAAAGATACATGTTTACAAGGAAAAGAAAAGAACATTTACATATCTCTTGAACAAACTCGCAGAGCAAGGGCACGACATGGCAATGAAATGACAAAGAAAGGGCACAAATATCACAAGGACACAACGTGACAATAGAATCGTAGAGCAAGGGAAGGACAATGAAATCAAAGAGCAAGGGCCATGCAATGAAATCACAAATATCACAAGGGCATGAACACCAAACGCAAAGCAAGGGCATGACAATGAAATGCAGAGCAAGGGTACAACAACGTCCACCCTCATTTAGAGCTCTCCACCCTCTTTAGCGTACATCTCTCCACAATAAAAAAAAATGAGCAATGATTTATGTCATGTTTATTTATTTTTTTTGGTTTATACTCATACAAGTTTCACAATTACAATGCCAACTTTGGTATTGCGACAACATCAGGGACAACTACAAAAAAACCATGAAAATCACCACAAATTACACCGTCGTTGCAAATTTCTATCACAATTTGACCCCAAATGTTATAGTGATTTTGACTACCATTTTAGGTCTTTTGCCCAGCTTGGCAATGACCCTAAAAAGATTCTCCTCCACCTAGTTCAGGACTTCACCTTCTACTTCCCCTTCCTACATAGCATTTCCTCTTCTTCATTTTCCTCCCCACTTTCATCCCTTACAGCAAGATTCATCATCCTACGGATCTCCTCTTGCACTGCCTAAACTTGTCTCTCGAGGGCTCTAACCTTTGGGGGAAAATCTCTAGCACTTCCACCATGCTCTCTTCGTGGAGGCATCTTCTCACTATCGCACAACCCACAACTACACAGTCTTGGTGCAAACTTCCTCACTGTTGGCACTCTGTCTACACAGTCAGGAACTTTTGCTCTGATACCACTTGATGAGGGCACAACCCAAGACAAAATAAACACAATAGGGAAAGGAGAATGGTATTATAAAATATTATATGCTAGTACATTTAGTATAGAAAAATTAAACTCAACTACATTCCCTATAGGCTTACAATGCTATTAGATTCTGGAGAAAAACCCTTCTCATAGTACCTTCTCCCAAACTCCACAAAAGCTACCTTCACAATGCAAGAAATGACCTTAAGTAAGCCAAATTAGGTATAAGGTTAGGAATACATTTTAGAATATGACATTTGGTATCTACCACCAAAGAAATAGGTTCTAGAAGACACATTAGAAGTCAGTGCAAAAGTAAAAGAATCTAGAAATGGTAGTACAACTTTCAAGAGGCATAACTTTGATCTAGGGTTCTGATTGACAAACTATTTACATTTTCAAAGAGCTCTCCAAGCACTCTGTAGCTCTATGGACCAGAATTTTTTGACCCACATTTTTCAGGCCTGTATGAGGTTGTTTAGTGCCTCAAATATGGCTTTGAAGCATTCTTAGGAGGTCTCCAAGCAACTTAGAAGTATAATGACTTTCAAACCGTATAGCTTTTTGACCAAATTCTTTTTCTAGAATGCTTTGAACTATAAGTACAATCATCCCTCCAACTTAAACCTTGAAAATAATCATAATTATATCTCAATTACAAAATAACCTATTTTCTACACTAGCACATATCTCGATGTGCTAAAAACACTAACCTAGAAAACCAATAGTTGAACTATGAAAGTTGGAATCTCTATTTGACCTAAATGGACATCTAGAAATAAAAACACATTAAACTAAAACTATCACTAAGCATATCTTTGGGTGATACAGAACTTCCCTTACACCTCTGGATGCTCCTACATCACATATGTTTTTAGGGGTCCTAGGACTCCTAGTGACATACATCATGTGTTTAATGGGTCGAAAGGGATCATATGGTACCACATAACTCCTTTCGACCCATTAAATGATAACATGTGTTCCAAAACATATATCATGTGTTCGAATGAGTTGAGACGGATCCTAGAGTACCATATAACTCATTTCAACCCATTATATCACAACATATGTTCCTAGGGTTACTAGGATCATACATCATCTGTTTGAATGGATTGGAAGGGGTCATAGGGTAACCTGTGACACATTTTGGCACATTATATGACAACATATGTTCCTAGGGGTCCTAGGACACTCTAGGGATATACATCATGAGTTTGAATGGATTGAAATGGGTCATAGGTTGTGCTATGACCCCTCTAATTATATTATATGATAAGATGTGTTCCTAAGGGTCCTAAGGCCCTTTGAGAAATACATGATGTGTTTGAATGAGTCGAATACAGACATAGGGTGCCCTATGAGCCCTTTTGACCCATTAAATTATAACATATGTTCATAGGAGTCCTAGGACCCCTAGGAACGTGTATAATGTATTCAAATGAGTTGAAAGGGGCTATAGAGTACCCTATGACCCCTTTCAATCCATTAAATGACAATATATATTCTTAGGGGTACTAAGACCCTTTTTGACATACATCATGAGTTTGAATGGGTCAAACAAGGTCATAGGTTTCCCTACGACCCCTTTTGACCAATTAAATAATAACATATATTCCTAAAGGTACTAAGATCCCTAAGAACATATATCATCTGTTCCAATGAGCCAAAAGGGGTCACAGAATACCCTATGACCACTTTTGACCCATTATATGACAACATATGTTCTTAAGGGTTCTAGGATACTTAGAGATATGCATTATGTGTTTGAATGGGTTAAATGGGGTCATAGAGTGCCCTATGATCCTTTTGACCCATTAAACAGGAACATACACTCTTAGGAACATATATCATGTGTTCAAATGAGTAGAAAGGGGTCATAATGTATTCTATGACCCCTAAGCACACTTAATATCATCAAATGGGTTAAAGGACACTCCTAGGAACATATATCATGTGTTCAAATGAGTAGAAAGGGGTCATAGAGTATTCTATGACCCCTAAGCACACTTAATATCATCAAATGGGTCAAAGGGGATCATAAGGTACACTATAACCCCTTTTAAACTACTTAATCAAATCATCTATGCCCTTAGCATTCCTAGGACCCCTAAGCACATATAATATCATCGAATACCTCAAAAGGGATCATAGGCTACCCTATGACCCCTTTTGACTCATTTGATAGAATTATCTATATACTTACGAGTTCTTAGGCCCCTAAAAACACATAAACTATTCAAATGAGTCAAAAAGGGACGTAGGGTATTTGATGACCCATTTTAACCCATTAAGTCTTATTATCCATGTGGTTACGAGTCTTAGGACCCCCAAGCACACTTAGTGTCATTGAATCAATCAAAAGGGTCCCCTATGACCCCATTTGACCTATTAGAATACATTGGTTATGTGGTTAGGGGTCTTAGGACTCCCAAAAAAAAAAAAAAATCATCAAATAGGTCAAAGGTGTTATAGGGTTGGTCCTACAACCTCTAAATCTCATTAAACAGGTTGAAAGGGGTTGTAATGTACCCTATGACCCCTTTTGACCCATTTGATTAAATTATCTATGTCCTTAGTGGTCCTAGGACCCCTAAGCACATATAATACCATTGAATGGGTTAAAAGGGGTTATAAGGTACCCTATGACCACTTTTGGCCCATTTGATTGAATTGTCTATATGGTTAGGGGTCTTCAGACCCTTAAGCATACTTAATATCTTTGGATGGGTCAAAATGGGATACAGGGTGTCTAATGACCCCATTTAACCCATTAGATTCCATTATCTATGTGGTTAGGGATCTTATGACCTCTAAGAAAATTTAATGTAATCGGATGGATTAAAAAACATCATAAGGTATCCTATGGCCCCTTTAAACCCCATAAACATTATTAACATCCTAAAAACAGCATAAATCAAATCTAAACAATTTAAATTCCTTCAACAAGTGAAATTTGAGATTAAACCTAAACAATATCAAGAAATAGGATAGAAAAATGAATATAATATTTATAATCGAATACCATATATTATAACTTTAAACTTTGAATTGACAAAATTAACGAGTTCAAATAATAATGTCAAAAACTTTAAGCTATCGAGTTTCAAGGCAAGATTCTTAAAAAGAATGATTTAGTGGTGAGTTTGGGACATTTTTGTTCTCTTATTTGATATGGATCCAAAATATATGCTCACTAGATAGTGTATATTACAAATTGATGCGGGAGCATCCTAGGTGTAAGAGCAATTTTGCATCACTGAGAAATATTTCCTTTTCGTTTCTTGAATAAGAGTTATCTTAGTGTAGAGTTGTTGTTTTTGGAGGCTTTCTACTTAGTAAGTCGCTCATTCAATCTTGGAATGTCTGAATTTGAGAGGTGAATGTTCCTCTTGGATATATCAGTTTTCCAGTAAAGACTTAGTGCCATATCATGAGTATTTGTAAATTTATTGCATAATTTTGGTAAAAAAAACTTCAAGCTCAGTTTTGAAGACCTTACAAGCCCCATATGGATTCTGAAATGTGGTCAACTAGAAAATGATTATGTTTGGTAGATGAAGGCTTATTGGTTCACCAAATATGTACGGTGCATGTTCATTCAAGTGCTTGGAGTATAGTCCGTTGAGTTTAGAGTGATGTACACTATCTCGTAGATGTGTTTTACAAGAAAATCATACCAGTAGTGTGGTGAAACATTCAGGGCTCCCAAACAAAGGTAAACACAGGAGTTGGCTTGTTATGTATGTTTGGAAAGAAAATGCAGGAATTTGAAGTAGTTTGTTGAAGCTATACACTGCCTCCAACAACCTAATGCAAATTCCTACTTCCATTTGAGCCTATTATTTCTAACAGAAATGAATCAACCCCCATCTGACCATCTGATTCGGAGGAGTTATTAGTAATCCCCACATCACACTGTAATGCTACTATTATAGAATTACTCAATTTATACCAATGTATCTTCGAGCGTTTCCCTCATGATCGGGTTCATAACGTTGTCAGAGAAATATATATTTGTCAAAGTACAAACCTAGAAGAATGTACAAAAGAAAAATGTAACAATTCTGGTTAGACAACTCAATTTCAAGGGACGATTTGATTAGATGTTTACTGAACTGTGCGACATGATGTGATTTCATCTCTTGCAATAATACTCATTTCTTTCAGCTTTCTTTCATTGCATTGCAGGACTTAAACCACAGAATGTTGTATAATTTTATCAATCAGGTAATATAAGATTAATAAATGATCATGTCTCTACAGTTATATACCAGCAGTTTGAGGATACAGTAACAATAGAGATTGGGCAAAACTATGACCATTCAATATGGTTTATGATTTTATGCATTTATTCAATTCACACAATGTAACAGGGCTGTAGTTTTAGGAACAACATACATAAAAATGCAGAGTGGGTGTGCGTGTGGGGATAGGGTTTCAATCTGTGGCTGTGAACCAGAGGAAGCCTCTGATGATGAAGATGAACCAGATGCGTCTGTGTTGCATGGGTTTTGAATCGTGGGGAATGGTTGGTTTCCTTGGCTGTATTGTTGCAGTTCTGTTGTCTGACTGCAAAGTTTGTGATTTGTTTGGAGGAGCCTTTTGCTGCATTTCTGCAGTTTGGGACGTGACAACTTCCATTTCAGGGCTTTCTTTTGTGGGCTTCTCCCATTCCTAGCACCATTAGTTGTTGTTTGCCCTCTGGCTTCGAGGAAAGTTCAGCAAACCATCGCTTGCAAGCTTAAAGAAGCTTGTTAGTTCAACTTGGTCTGCTAATAAAGCCTCTGGCTCTGCTTCTCCGGGATAAAGAAGTTTATAATTAGAAAAATCTGGGAGGAAGCCTTCTCTGTCTTGTGGATTTTCCAAGTCCTTGCTCCTTATCCGCCTTTTGCCTATTTTCATCAGTATGTCCCTTCTCAAGATTTCTCAATATCTTGAGAATTCATTCTCAAGAGTTCATAGTCACTACCTATTGAAAAAGTGTGATGACATTTTTGAGCTTTAGTCTGATCAGTTTTTACTATGTAAGTAATTGGAAAATATTTACTTGATCAAGAGATCAATTTATACAAGCCACCACTGAACCATGTTTCCTTAAGAAATAATGATAAAGAATAAAAACATTCTATTCTATAATTTTTTTTTTTAAATATTAGAAACATTCTAATATTTATAGGTTCATTCTCCATATTGAAATATGAATTCATTCTATTTAGAGTACTATTATTGGTATCCAATTGATGGCTCCTTGGACTTTGAAATCGCGAGAAATCAGATCTTTGGTATTGTGGCTTGAACTGTCAAACAGTTGTACATTAATTCCTTGTGACTGGCGGCAATCGTGTATTTGATTCTGAGTACCTTGTCGGAGAGAAGTGCCCATGCCAAATAAATTATGAACATAACTGTCATCGTGACTACCCTCGGACATGTGTGTTTTAGCACTGTTAAAGTGCTCTGTACTGCGGGAAGGATTAATAGTGTTTGAATTGGTATTGGAAGGGAATTAAGAGCGCAGGTGAGAGTCCACGGTGGATTCATTATTGGATAGACCGACTGTTAATGCAGGTGCAGATATGAGGCTCCAATGCGGAGTCCACCTCACCCGTGGGTGGACTTGGAGACTCCATTGAGGGCACTTCATTGTGTGCACGATCGTGGGTAAGGGCATTACAGGGAACACGTTCTTGGGAGGAGAAAGGATGTTACAGCGGGTGAGCCAATCGGCCATGCATTGTCTACGGGCTTAGGGGATATCGTTGAGCAGTTTGTGTTGGGAGAGATTAACTTGTTCAAATTCATGATGATGCGCAGAGAATCTTTCTGTTCTTTGATCATTCCCATTAATCCCATGTTTGGTGTTACTACTCATATTCATGATGATACGTGGGAGTATGCAGAGTTGGTGTCTCTGTTCATTTCGAAAATATTGGGTGTCCCTCGTGTTCATTAGAGTTTGCGTTTGGACAATTCGCAGACCTTGGCGTTTGGACAGAGGATGGAGTGTGAGAGTGAGGGGGTGAGGCAAGATGCTCTGTTCCAAACAATTCTCTCAGTTCATATTTGAATTGAAATTTGAAGTATTATCACTGTGACAGGGATAACCCGAACTCTGTTTACCATTGTCATGAAAACATTCTTTATTGTGATTCCACATGCTTCGAGTTGATGAAGAAAAAGGGGGAGATAAAACTAATGTGGGTGAAATACTATTGGGAGAAAGAGCAAGTTGTAAATTCTTACGAGTGCTGTTATTAAAAATAGAGAATGCAATATATTCACTCATAGATTTTTCTTCTATTTTGAGAGCTGAAAATACTTTCTCATTAAAGATGGCATCTCTACTCTTGATGATTTTCTTCTCAACCAAATCCCAAACTTTGCAACCAAACTGATCCTTGCTATAACCCACGAATATGCCTATTTGTGACTTTGAATTAAGCTTCGTCCTCTTTTCCTTGGGAAAACTAGCATAAGCTTCACAACCAAACACCCAAATGTGAGAATATGAAATTCTCTTTCCCAACAACTAACTCTTCCTTTGATATGCCAAAATCCAACCGGGAAGATGGACTTTGGTTGATTAAGTAAACTATTGTATTGCATGCCTCTACCCAAAACTCCTTGCCTAAACCAGCATTAGAGAGCATACATAGAGCACTCTCAAGGATTGTTCTATTTATTCTCTCTATTGCTCCAATTTTTTTGAGGAGTGAACGGAACAATCTTGATTCTACGGATGTAATTATCCGCACAATATTAATCAATTTCCAAAGAACAAAACAATATACTATTATCTGTTTGCAAACACTTTATTCTATGACCAATTTGATTCTCAACCAAAGTTTTAAGAATGTAAAACTTGCCGAAAACATTAGACTTGTTATGCAACATGTAAATCCATAACTTTCTTTTACAATCATCAAGGAAAGTGAAAAAGTGATTTGCTCCTCCAATAGAGGCTACCTCAGTAGGTCCAAATACATCAGAGTAGACCAATGTTAAAGGATTGCCCATCTTTTCATGCTTTGTTCTCAAGAAGATGTCTCGCTTTTGCTTTCTATAAAGGCAATGTTGACAAAATTGTAAGTCGATTGATTTCAACCCTGGTAATTGCTCCTTCTTATGCATAACATCAAGGCCTTTTTTGCTCATATGACCAATCCTTTGATGTCATAATTCTAAATTACTAGATTTACAACTATCATGACTTTCCCCATTTCACCAATATTTTTTACAATATACAAACTTTCAATTTTGTCTCCTTTTGCAACTATCATAGATGCTTTTGTGACTTTCCATGAATCAACTAGAGAATAGAGAAAACCTTGTGTATATAGTTGACTTACAAAAATTATATTTCTTTTTAATTTTAAAACATGATGCATATATCTTTTAATAGTCATTTAACACCTCCTTTCAAAGACAATAAAAATATAATGTTTGTCTACTATTTCACATGCTTTATTATCATGAAATGTACTTCACCAAACTTATCTTTTTAATGATTCATGAAGTTTTCCATACATGGAGAGGCATGAAATGACGCACCCGAATCTAAAACCCAAGAGGATAACGTAGTCCCGGTTATAGATAATATGAAGACGCTATCATCTTTGTCATAGGCTATGTTGGCTTCACTTTCTTGCATTTTTTATTGTGCTCTTAAATTATAACTTCTACAATCTTTCTTCATGTGGCAATTTTTTCCACAAAACCAATACTCTCCTCCTTTCCTTTCCTTTGACTTTGAGCATCGAACTGATTTTTCTGAAATGGCCCTTTCCACAAAAATTGAAATTTAGAATGTATACCTCTTCGGTCATGTCTCTTATCCCATAGCAACACCAAATCTCCTTCCACGAATTTTCTAGGCCTTTCTCTTCTAAAAAACAACTTTTTTGTCCTTCCTTGATGTTCAGTGATCTTATCATCTCTTCCCTTTCTTCTTGCACTTCGGTAAGATACAAAATCCTCTTCTCTAATCTATCCTTGAAAACATTTTCTTCAATCACAGTCTTCAATTTACAAGCAGCAAGCTCTAGAGGCAGTGACAAATTAGTTTCCACTCCATAGAATAATTCAAAAAATGAGATATCTATAACTCTTTTAGGTGTGGTTCTGTCAGCCCATAAAGCATCATGAATCTTCTTATGCCAACTTTTTTCATTATTTGAGACCAATTTCTTCAAAATATTAATTAGATTCTTATTACTAGACTTGGCCTGCCCATTTCCTTGAGGGAAATAATCAGAGGAATGCACAACTTGAATACCATTATCATAGCAAAACTCAATGATTTTTAAGGAAGAAAAATAAGATGCATTATCCATTATCAATTTCATAGGAACTCCAAACCTGATCAATATATGCTCTTTGAGAAATTCATGAAGTCTTTTTAGTTGTTTTTGCTTCAACCCATTTACTAAAATAGTCTATGGCAGTCAGTATGTAAGAGTGTCCTTGACTAGAAGGAGGATTAATTGGGCCTATATAATCTAAACCCCATTAATGGAAGGGATCTTCAATTACCATTGGCCTAAGAGGTAAAGCATCGAGCTAACGTTTACCAGTAAACATCTTGCATTTCTCACAATTAACAATAATAGCATTGTCTCAAAATTTTAAATGCAATGACAGTAGAAGAGAAGTGTCCTCCACATGCCTCATTGTGAAAAGATGTCAACAACTTTACTTTCTGCTCCTTATCCACACATCTTTAAAATGTTCCATCAATTGCTCTCTTGTACAAGACATCATCATGAATCACATACTTCAAGGCTTTTGTTTTTAGTTCTCTTCTTTTCTTAGAAGTTAATCCATCAGGGAATTCACCATATGTCATAAAATAAGCAATGTTTTTGAGCCAAGGATCTTGAAGACTTACCATAAGAACTTTTGGAGTATCTTCTTCTTTGAATTGTTGATTTTTTGCTAAGGCTTTATAGAGTACATTACCTCTTACAAGTTTGGTTGGCTTTATTTCTATATCATATTCTTGGATTTTTTCTATCCAAACTCCTCTATTATTACAACTGACGTCTTGTTGTGCCAGAACACCTTTTATTATAAGGTCTAGCACATATATTACTGAATGAGAGCGTAGAACATAAAACTTCAAATTTTTAAGGGTTCTCACCACTGCATATGCATGTTTGTCCATCTATGAGTATCTCAGTTCATGGTTCTTCAATGTTATACCCATGAAAGCAATTGGATCTTGTATTCTCTCTTTATTTTATTGCATCAATATAACTGACATAGTATGTTTTGAGGCATAACAGTAAATGATGAATTCTTTAGTGTAGTTAGGATGGATAAGCATAGGGGCTTTGGCAATGGTACCCTTGATATCTTCAAAATCCTTTTTCCCAACATCACTCCATTTGAAAGTTTTATTTCCTTTCATCATATCAACTACACATTTAACTATTTTAGAGAAGTCATACATAAATCTCCTCAAGAAGTTTACCTAGCCAAAGAAGGATTTTACTCTAGTTTTACGCAATGGAAGACTTGATTTTTGAATGGCTTTAACTTAGTGTAAATCAATCTTCACTGCTTTCTCAAATACAATATGACCAAGCATCTTGCCTTCTATCACACAAAATACTAACTTCTTTAGATTCAATGAGACACCATGATCTTTGCATCTCTACAACACCCTTTCTAGATCTCTGATATGATCTTTTCTCTTCTCGGAAAAGACTGTGAAATCATCAAGGTATATGACAATAATTCTATCTTTCAAATCTTCAAAAGTCAAATTCATGCCACACTGAAAAGTTGCACCTACATTTAATTATGCCAAAAGAAATTCTATTGTAGTAAAAAGTACCCCAAGGTGTGGTGAATGTAATTTTGAACCGATTTTCTTCATCTACCTGAATTTGATTATATCCTAAAAATCCATCTAACATGGACATCATTTCTGATCCTGCAAAAGTTTGTAAAAGATGGTCCATATTAAGGAGAGCAAAATTATCTTTGAGTGAAGCTTGATTTAGTTTTATGTAGTAGGTTTTAGCATGAATGCTGATGGTATTCCTTTGGGGAGTATCCTAAGCATTGCTAGAGAACTTGGGAGATTATTAATGTTGCATTCGTGACTATGTTTGTCATTGATGTCAACGTAGTGTTGTTTCTATAAAGACTAGCAGAGTAGAAGACATAGAACAAGGTCATATGGACTATGTATTGATTATCATGTCAAGCACATTTAAGGATGTGTTCTACATTGTATCCTGATGAAGTGGTTAAATGAACATGGAGAAAATCAAAGACATGTAGAAGATATCCATGATTTACAATGGACAATATTTAGATAGAGTATTTGAGAAGCAATTTCTAATGTTTGGGTTGTATCTTCTAACATAGATATAATATTTATATGCAAAGTCAAAAAGTGATAATAGATAGCCCAATGCTGACATCAGTGAATGCACAAGGGTAGAGGTCGCACATGTGAGAAGTTGTAAACACTATGAGCAGACAGTGTTGTGTAATTGTAAAATAATTGATTATCTTAAAGAGGTCCTATTATAATTAATTGGGAAAGCTTCAAGGCTAACTCAAAGAATTATTTTGAGGATATGGAATAAAGGAAAATTATTTTCCTTGTGGTAAAGTGTGATATGTAAGTGAAGAAATTGAAATGTGATATGCGAAGTATTTGGAAAATGCACTCGTATGTAATCCAAGTGATTATTACATTCGCAGTTGGTGATCTAGAATTTAAATCAGAAGAGGTCTGATCCGGTCAGAAGATAGAAAAGGAGCTATACAATTTTATTATTCTATAAGGAATAATAGAAGGATAAGTTGGATAGTGAGTTCAGCGGTCTTGCCTCTAAAGCTATTTGGATAGTGGGTCCATCTGCCTTCTACAACTCGTAGCAAGGTTGGCACAACTCCTAACAGGGTTGGAATCTCCTAACAAGGATTCAAAGTCTCTTAACAAGGACTGATATGTACTAAATGTATTTCATTGATTCCTAACATAGTCCATCCTCTAACAAGGAACTTTTAAATTAGTAGATCATTTTGTGGGTACCATCTTCACCATGGTTTTCCCTCTGATCAAGGGTTTCCCTAGTTAACATATTTGGTGTTATTGTGTATGAGTATCTTCTTATGGTTTGTAATTATATTGATCACATGCATAAGGATTAATAAAGTTGATAAATATTTTAATAGTTGGATAATTAATTCACCCCACCCCCCTCTTAGTTATCTTGGTGGACCAATTTCAAGCAAAAGGTTTTGCTTAACCAACAATGAATGCATCTGAACTTTCCACAAACTAAAATTTTGTCGAAAGAATTTATGTGCTCACAAATTTTTCACAACTCCATATTTTTAACACCAACAACAATGCCAAGCTCTTAGACCAATTGTGAAGTATATTGAAAGTGCAAAATGAAAAGAAATAGACTTGTGAGATAAAAGAAAATATAAACACACAAATTTATCATGATTCACCACAAATTGTGGCTACGTCCACATTGCAGGGGAAAATTACTTATTGATATAAATCTAGTTTTTACATCACAACTTATTGCTTTAGCTTGTTGAATACATTATGTATAATAGACCTCTACTCAAATGAAATGAAGAGTTAATATAAATTTGATGTATCAACTTCCAGGAGTCATAACTTTTGACTCGGATATGAGTTTTGGCTGAAATTTTATAGGCAGTCGCGTGAGGAGTTATTTGGATTGTCAATGGAGCTCAGCTTGATAGGTGGCCATTTTGACATTTTTTCAGGAGCCTAAAATTTTCTCTTGATCTCCAAAATTTAGTTTTTGTGTTTTTTTCCAATTTTTTAGAAATTTGTATTTTTAATAATCTGAAATCATACTCTTGATTTCGTAGATTAGTTGGCAATTCATCTTGCCTTAGTTGGCGGCTTTTCTTGGGAAAATTTGAAATTTGTATGATGGATTTTGGAAATTATCCAAAAATTTGCCAAATATGGTAATTTTTAGAATTGTAATAAGTAGGTGTTTTCTTTCATTGTAAGGTAGAATAGAGTTGGAGAAGTTGAGCGAAGAATTTGGTGTTTTGAAAATCTGTGTTGTGATATTATTTTCTAAGTATTACTTTGAAAGGGGTTTGGGGCTACATCGTTTGGTATCATAGCGAGAAGATGGCTAGCAGAGGAAGAGGAGGTGTCACTCCAATGCTAAGATTCATGTTGGATATGTAGAGGCAGATTGAATGACTAAATGAAAGATTAGATAATCAAGGAATACCAGTAGCACAAAGGAGAGGATGAATCAAATGAAGAGGGAAATCGAACAGGTGTTAATCAAAATGAAGAAAATGGAGAACCCTTGGAAGAGTTGAGCTATGGAGATAGAGCACTTTAGGGTTTAAAAGGTAAAAATGAAGGGATCAAGATCGAAGTCTCAGACTATGTTGGTAGTCTTAAGCAAGAAGAGTTGATAGACTGGCTAAATGAGATGGGTAAATTTTTTGAATGGAAGCCTATGACAGAGGGAAAGAAGATGAAGTTTTCCTGCATAAAATTAAAGGGACATGCAATGATATGGTGGGATCGCCTCTAGAAGGAATGAACCAGAAAACAAAAGTAAAAGATCAAAACGTGGAGCAAGATGGAGAAAAAGCTTCAAGAGAAGTTCCTACCGGTAGACTACTCACAAAACCCTATTTTTGTAAGTTCCAAAATTTGAACCAAAATCTATCTTTTGTACAAGAGTACACAAATGAATTCTATAAGTTATCCATGAGAATAGAGCATCAAGAAGATGATGAGCACGTGGCTGCTAGATATATGAATGGCCTTGAATTCTCTATCCAAGATGAACTGAGTATGCATCGTGTTAAAAGTATGGAGGAATCCTACCAATTACTCTAAAGGATGAAGAAAAGTAGAATCAACAATATAGTCAGAGGAATAGTGAAGGAAGAAGGGGTCCCTCAACACTATTTCGAAGAGGTTCTAACTATGGTCGAGGAGAATCTTCCCAAGGATTCGAAAGAAATATAGACTCCAAACAAGATCCCACAAAACAGGAAAGAGGAAGGGGATTTCAGCAAGGACGAGGTTATGGTAGTGGAAGAGGATGGGAAACCCAACAGAGGCCCTTTACTTGTTTCAAATGTGGAGAAGGACATTGAGCCTTTGAATGCTCAAATTATAACATGCCAAAAATAAATCAAGGAAGACAGCCTAGAGTGAACTTGGCTCAGCCAGAAGAGAAGGAGCAAGAAGTCTCACCAAATGTGGGAGAAACCCTCATGATGAGGAGATCAATGATTATCCTAGAAAAAGATGAAGTTCCTGCAAAGAACTCTAACGATTCATGGCTCTGGACCAACATTTTCAAAACTAGATGCACTTCTAGTGGAAAGGTATGTCAAGTTATTGTTGATGGGGGTAGTTGTGAGAATATGGTATCTGGAGAAATGGTAGAGAAATTATATTTACAATGTGAGAAGCACCCTCGCCCTTATCATATTGTATGGTTATATAAAAGAAATGAAGTAACAGTTGATAAAAGATGTTTAGTCAAATTTACCATAGGAAAATTTTTCAAGGATGAGATATGGTGTGATGTTATCCCTATGGATGCTTGCCATATGTTGTTGGGAAGACCATGGTGTTGACATTACAGTCAAGTTTGTTTATTAGAGAGACACACTTATTTAGATGGTTAGTATCTACTAAGCTTATTGTACAGTTAATTGTGTTAACCAAGTAATTTAGGCTCTATCGAGTTCTACAGTTGCTACCGAGTTTTAGGAACATTATTTAGTTTGTGCCGAGCAGGTTATACCAGGTTGGTGATTGTCAGTGTAAACCAAGCTTCATAATGTTTACCGAGTCTCTCAGTGCAATCTGAGTTCTACAGTGATTACTGAGTTCACAGATTCAGCAATGTGAATCTAGTGTTGGCCGAGCCACACAATGTCAACCAAGTGATTCAGTTTATACTGAGCTCATAGTGATAGCATTAACTGAGCTATGCAGTGTGAATCAAGTGATTCAGTTTATATGCCGATTTTCATAGTATTCACCAAGTCACCAATGGAGACTGAGTTCAAACTACTTGGAAGTGACTAGTATGGATAAAGATTCCACATCTACTGAGTGTATGATGATGCTAAGCATTGATAATGGATACCGAGTATCAGAACCTCATCGAGTTTATCTTCAGAACCAGATTTCCTACAGTTGGGTTGACTTTGTGTATTTTGATGAAACTTGTATTGTAGCTGACTTTGTTAATTTGTGAATTGGATTGGTATATATATGTAATGTAGTGTATCATATCAAAATGATATATGGAATATTAAGAACATATATAAAGAGCATAAGAGTGAAGTAAAAGGCTACAACAGTATAAGGAACAACAAACATCTATCTATCATAGCAATGTGATCATTACAGTCAAAAGAATCTCATTCAACAAATCAAGTTGCAGATCAGAGATTAGCCACTGGTTCATCCTAACAAGTGGAACAATTGAATCCTTTCACAAGGTAGACTTAACAGTGTTTTGTAAATCTTTTTACCGAGTTCATACTTCATTGTATGTTTGTAAATTCTTTTGCAAGGTGGACCTAGCAGTCCTTATTGCTCCTAGTAGAGCAGATCATCAAAAGTGATCATTGTAAGCCTTAGCAGGCCAACTTTATACCATAGTACTAAATCTTGTGGGTATCATCCCCACCCCAGTTTTTACTTTCTATTTGGAAGGTTTTTGGGTCACCATATTGTATGTCAAAGTGTTATAAATGTTTTAATTCTTTAAATTTTTCATGCATGCAAATTAGATTAGAATATTCATGAAGGATCAATTGGTAAATAAAAATAAGTTTTATTGGTTACTAATTCACCCCTCCCCTCTCAGTAACTTAGCCTATCATATATTTCCAACACATGGCAGTACAATAGGAAGGTCATATGCATGATGGGAAGAGAAATACTTGCACATTTTGGAAGGATGGCTCTAAAGTGGTTTTGTTGCCTCTTAAGGATGAAAAGAAGAATGAAACCATGTTGTCTACAAGAGAAGTTGTCAAAGAAATGAAAGTAACAAGTTGTTTTGATGCACTAGTACTAAAAAGAGGAGGAGAACAAGAAAACGTGGTGCCACCCGAGGCAATAAAGGTGCTAGAGGGTTTTGTTGATGTTGCTCCTGAGTAACTACCTGATGGTCTCCCACCCAAAAGAGATATTTAGCATCATCTTGCTCTTATTCTTGAAGCAACTTTGCCTAATCAAGCAGCCTATCAGTTGAATCTAACACAACATGCAAAGTTGAATAAATAAGTGACAAAACTAATGCAAAAGGGTCTGGTTAGGGAAAGAATGAGTCTATGTGCAGTACCTGAATTGTTGACTCCAAAGAAGGATGGCACCTGGAGGATGTGCATTGATAGTAGAGAAATCAATAAGATTACCATTAAGTACAAATTTCCTATTCCTCAGATAGAGGACATGATGGATGAATTAGTAGGGGCTAAGTACTTCAGCAAGATTGATCTCTGAAGTGGCTACCACCAGATCCACATTTGAGAGGGAGATGAATGGAAGACAATATTTAAGACAAGATGGTTTGTATGAATGGATGGTTATGCCTTTTGGTCTTTCGAACACACCTAGCACATTCATGCGGTTGATGAATACAGTGCTATGACCTTACAAATTGGTAAGTTTGTTGTAGTTTACTTTGATGATATTCTGATCTATAGTAGAAGCAAGGAAGAACACTTACAACATCTGAGGATCATCTCGAGTGTCTTAAGGAAGGAGAAGCTCTTTGTGAACTTGAAGAAGTGTAGGTTCATGCAAACTAGTTTAACCTTTCTGGGCTTTATCATTTCTCAAACTGGTGTTCAAATGGATCTAGAAAAGGTAAGAGCAATCCTAGAATGGCCCAGTCCTTCCAACATAACGGGAGTGCAAAGTTTTCATGGATTGAAAACCTTATACAAAAAGTTTATCCAAAATTTTAGTAGTATTGTAGCACCCATAATAGATGGTACTAGAGGAAGGGAGTTCGCATGGATGCCAGATGCTAAAGAGAGTTTTAAATTCTTGAAAAAAAAGGTAACTAAAGCTCCTATATTGACACTTCCAAATTTTGACAAAGTTTTCAAAGTAGAGTGTGATGCTTCACATGTTGGGATAGGTGTTGTTCTTAGCCAAGTAGGTAAGCCTTTGGCCTTCTTTAGCGAGAAATTGAATGAAGTAAGAAAGAATTATTCTACCTATGATCTAGAGTTTTATGAAATTGTTTAAGCATTTGGAAATTGGAGGCACTATCTAGTCTCACATGACTTTGTGTTGTTTACTGATCACATTGCTTTGAAATATCTCAACATACAAAAGAAGCTAAATAGTCAACATGCCAAGTGGGTATCTTCCTTACAGGGATACACTTTTGTCTTGAAGCATAAATCTAGAGAAAAAAATTAGGTTGTTGATTCCTTGAGCAGGCGCGCTACACAATTAATCACAATAGAAATTGAGGTCACTATTTTTTATGCTATTAAGCCCTTATATGAAACTAATGATGATTTCTAGGAAATTGTAGAACAATTGAAGGCTTCATCTTCTGGTAAGTTGGATCATGTGAAAGGTGACTATTTTATGCAGGATGGTTACCTTTTTAAGAGTAAACAACTATGTATACCAAGTGGATCCGTGCGGAAAAACATTATTAGGGAATTTCACAGTGATGGACTAGCTGGACACTTGAGAAAGGACAAAACAATACAATTGGTTGAATATAAGTATTATTGGCCCAAGATAAAGAGGGACATCATTAAATTCATGGCAAGGTGTAGAATCTAACAAGTGGCTAAAGGACATTCATAGAATATAGGATTATACATGCCTTTACTAGTACCCACAGAACCATGGAGTAACATTAATATGGATTTTGTATTGGGTCTCCCACACACTCAACAAGGTAATGATTCTATTTTTGCAATTTAAAAAATGGTCCACTTTATTGTTTGTAAAAAGACCAACGATGCAACTAAAGTAGCAAAACTTTTCTTCTCATAAGTTGTTCATTTACATGGCCTTCCAACGACCATTACCTCTACTAGAGACAATTTTTGAGCCATTTTTGGTAGACTCTCTAGAAGAAATTAGGAACACAATTACAATTTAGTAGTGTTTATCATCCTCAAACGGCTGGACAAACAGAGGTAGTCAATCAGAGTTTGGGAAATCTATTATACTGCATTGTGAGGGAGAAGCCTAAACAGTGGGACTTGGCATTGCCCTAGACAAAATTTTCCTATAACAGTTCTGTTAACAGATCCACTAGAAAATCTTCATTTCAAATTGTCTATGGACAAAACCCTCAAGGTGTTCTAGATCTTGTGTTAGTTCCCTTGGGAGAAAAAAATTAGTGATGATGGAGTTTCTTTTGTTGAACACCTTCACCAACTCCAACAAGATGTCAAACAAAAGTTACACAATAGTAATGTGAATTACAAGATTGTTGCAAATGCTACTCGAATAAAATATATATTTGATGTTGGTGACTTGGTGATGGATTACTTGAGGTGTAAACAGTTTCCTATAGGCACCTATCATAAATTGAAGTACAAAAAGATCGGGGCCTTGCAAAATATCAAAAAGATTAATGATAATGCTTATGATGTCAGCTTACTAGAAAATATTGACATTTCCCCTGTTTTTAATGTTTCTAATTTATACACATTCCATGGAGATGTTCCCAATGTAGATGAGGACCAGGGAGTGGATTAGCAACATCACTTCCCCAATAAGAAGGAAAAGATTGCCAAAATTCTTGACAAAAAGACTACCTCCACAAGGCATGGTTATCATAATATATACCTCATACAGTTGGATGGGTTACTTGAAACAGAGAGTACATGGTTATCAGAGTGGGCAGTAATGCAGTTGGATCCAATAAAATTGCAGCAAATCACATACAATCACTTGCAGGAGTTGTGTTTCTTTCAAGAAGGGGAGAATGATGTATCAACTTCCAGGAGTCATAACTTTTGACTCGGATATGGGCTTTGGCTGAAATTTTATAGGCAGTCACATGAGGAGTTATTTGGATTGCCAATCAAGCTTAGCTGGATAGGTGGCCATTTTGACATTTTTTTGGAAGCCTAAAATTTCGTCTCGACCTCCGAAATTTAATTTTTGTATTTTTTCTAGTTTTTAAGAAAGTTTTTTTTTTAATAAATCCGAAATCATACTCTTGATTTCGTAGATTAGTTGTCAATTCATCTTGCCTTAGTTGGGGGATTTTCTTGGGAAACATCGGGATTCATAGGATGGATTTTGGAAATTACCAAAAATGAAAAATTCTATTTTTTTCTGAAAATCTGCCAAATATGGTAATTTTCAGATTTGTAATAATTAGGGGTTTTATTTCATTGTAAGATAGAAAAGAGATGGAGAAGTTGAATGAAGAATCTGGTGTTTTGAAAATCTGTGTTTTGATATTATTTTCTGAGTATTACTTTGAAAGGGGTTTGGGGCTACATCAAGAATGGTGAGGAAATTTTGGCCATGAATTTGTTTTGTAGTCAATTTTACCTTTTAGAATGGCTTGGGTAACATTCTGCTTAGTTCGTGCAAGAAACAAAAAACAAAGTATAAACAGATAATTTATTACATATTTGACATACTACACAGGTAAAATGCATGTCCCACTTCAAATAACTAACTTTTTTTGTCAAATGTTTTGACACAGATGTAGTAGTGACCATAAAAGAGTTGGAAATTTCACTTGGAATTGTTTTGTTGATTTATTGTTGTCCTAACTTGGGTCTTGTTTGGAGGCCTATAAGGAAGAAAAATTAGTTTGAACTCCGATTGCTATGGTATGTCTAGTATTTTCTAGAATTAAAATATATAAGAAGCTGCAAAGGAATGTGTATCTGTGGAGAGCATTGCACTTGTTGCAACTGTCATGAACTGGAGGAGTTGAAGCAAAGTGGAAGTGAGAACAAGTTGTATGCACAAGGGATGATATAGTTCTATGATTTTGTTATCTGGAAATCCAATAATGGAAGGCATCAAAATAATCTTAGTTTTGTGGCAGACAATTTTATTTAAAGTTTGTGATTAAAATTGTTATCTAAGTAGAAAATGGACTTCGTTCTATTTTTCCAAATATAAAATATAAGAGAAGCTGGAGAGAAATCTGTACTTGTGGAATGTACTACTCCCAGAGGTTATCAATATAAGATGGAGAAATTTTTCTCTTGTTGGTAAACATATTTGTCACTTAGAAAATATGTGATTTAGCCCAACGAAATATGTGGCAAATCAATTTCTCCAATAGTTAGATAGGCCCTTGATATTCTGCCTTCCTCTTCGTTTAGAGGGGCAACTCCCGTAAGATATAATTTGGATTTTAAAATAAAGATGTATTCAAATTTAGAAAGAAATTAAGAAAGCTATGAAAACGAATGCACCAAACAACTTTCAAGCCTTCCTTAAGAAGAAACTTTCATTACAAAGATAACCTCTATACATACTTTCCAAAAATTGCCTTATCATCGAAAACATAAGTATTCCCTTATTCCAAATTCCAAAAAGTCCCTTATTACAATGAGATTTAGGAATTTATAGCTATTCTAGCATAACCAACTTTTTGGGTTCATAACCACTCAAAAAGTTAGAATTGGACATTGGGAATGCATTTCACAACCAATTCCAACCTTTTGTGAAGTCAAAACTCAAAATCCTAACTTTGATTACAATAAGTGACACATGTCACTTTTCAATGTAAGGTAATCCTGACTTTATTTTTTAGAATTTCATTTATTGGAGACCGATTTCCATTTCCTCCACTCAATAGATATGCTTAACACATCTTCGACAATCATTTATTGCTAACAGGTGCAACCTATTCCTTTGTGAAATTTTGTGTAATTTTGAGACTCGTGGCTTGATAGTATATCACACTCACATCTGATAGTAGCATAATTCTTTTCGAGCCTATATGTTCACTACAAAAAGTAGTATCTTCATCATAGCCTAGGTTATAAAAGGGAAAATTAAATCATGAGACCATATTTGAAATTTCTAATCTGTGCCACAATGGGTTCTTCTTTTCATTTTCTTGAGGGAGTACTAAGCAAAGTCATATATGTTGGATCTCAACAACTTTCTTTCGCGAGGAGCCTCCGACCACGTACAAAATGAAACATCATCTCCCAATGTTAGTGGCAATAGGTCAAATGCTTCATAAGCCGAGAACACCCATCACACAATCTCAACCACATGTTGCACATGCTTTATACTAGAGATATTCGCTGCCAATACCACATTCTATAGTAGAGGTAAGTGGTTTAGTCAGAGGTCAGCAGCTTGGGACACAACATACACCTCTTTTAAGATTTTTTTCATAATAAATTTCTTTGGTAAATTTGATCGAACAGATGGTGCCAAAACAAGTCTTCTCAATGCACATTGAGCTTTGAGCTTTAACAAAAGTGACCACATTCCATCAAACAATTTTCATGCCATGTAAGTGATTTCCGCTTGCTTGGTCTTTGAGAAAATTTATCATATAGATCACAAGCTTCTCGTATTTTTCACACACTCGCCCATCTTCATCAATAAGAATTGTCCATTTCATGGGAACTTAACATGACTCGGGTTGGGCATGTGCAGCAACAGAAGGAAGTCAAACATGTCAATGCATAGTGGCATGGATCTGGTCATTCACCTGCCGAGCACTTAAGACTCCATTCAAACATTTCGTCAAACAGTTGACGTTCCTTATCTTGCTTGGGACAGCTGAGCCACATATGATTTTCTGAAGGTATTCTGTCAAACAGTTGGCACCTTTTGAGATCATAGTTTGTGTTCCTCTAACTCGAGCTTGATTTCAATTACCACAATTTTTATCTTCAATCTCCTACCTTCGGATGCACACATGATGTTTGGTATCTTCCTTTCCATTCGTTATTGGTTCCATCTAAACAATGCCATGACCATGTAGGAGAGCCACATTTTCATTCCATGCTGCCAGCGGGGGAGAATAAAATCTATCATGCAATTTGACTAAGATATTGAGGACAAGGCGGTTTATTTATACAAGGATTTAGTCTGCACTTTACATGTCTTGCAATAATACCATGTTTCAATTAAGTGTGTCCTCAAATCTCACCAATCAGACATATTGGAATCACTGAAAGTACTTCATCAAACAGTTTGACACCCTACCAATACTCTTCTGCCATACATTTCAAGTGCTGAACTCCGCAATTTCAGGACCATCAATTAGTGAACTTTTCACAGTTCAGAGAACGAACTGATATTCGCATGAGAAAACAATTGATAATTAACAACCATCTCTAACATTTGGAAAAGAGGGGTAAAAATTTAATAAGACAGAAAGGAATACAACAAGGAGAGCTCAACAAGGAGCTCGATCCTGAGCAACAAGATCATCAAATTCTTGCACCATCTCAAAAGAAAGTTGCCCCCTATCCATAATATTCCAATTCGGGTCATGACTAGACGCTTATTTGGCTAAACAATCAGCAGCTCTGTTCCATTCACGAGAAATTTAAGTGAACCTAATGAACTGAAAAGAGGTAGAGAAGAGAATAATCTGATTAACAATAGTGGCTAGCTACCAACTAACATCCTCAAGGTCCTGCGAGGAAAGCAAGTTCACCACCACTTGGGAATCAGACTCACAGATAATCTTACTTCATCCCCGCAAGCAACACTGTTCCACAGCATATAAAATAGCCTGAGCTTCCATGAGATTGTTAGTGTAATCACCCTTATGAACGGAGAAAAAGAATTTAACATCACCAGAACTACAACAAGCCACTCCCCCAATACCAGCAGGGCTTGGATTCCCTCGAGAAGAACCATTGGTGTTAATTTTTAGAACTCCACAAGGAGGAAGAGTCCAATGCCCATCCCAATTTATCCGACCATTCCTCTGATGCTGAAGCTGTTTGGACACAGAAGGAAACCTTTGAGCTACAACCCCATCCTGAAGATGAAAATTGAGGCGATTGCATATAGCAAGATCAACCGGATCCATACCCCCATCTAGCTCACACTTCACTTGAATAGTTTCCTGAAGAGAATGTGAGATCTTCCACCAAAGATGCAAAACACCAAGCCGGACATCTTGGAATATTCAACGATTCCTCTCCAACCAGATATGCCAAAGCATGAATGATGGGCCAGCAATCCAAGCAGCATGGAGAGGAGAAGACTTGGAAGGAGCAATGCCCAAGTGGGCCCAGAACTCAAGCAAAGAGGAAGCATGCCTACAAGAGCAACCCCAAGCACTCCACCAAAGGTGCCATAGCTGAATAGAATAAGAAGGGCCCTGAAATCCATGTTTACAAAGATTATCCCATGTAAGACAGCGGTTGTAAGCCACTAGCCACATGAAAAAATTGCACTTGGACCAAGAAACTTTCTTCCAAACTTGCTTCCACCAACGGACCTCAGCATCCCCAAATAATTATCTAGTTATCTCTTGATACCCAACAGAGACATGATATTTACCAGACAAGGTACCTCCCCAAGCCAAAACATTTGGACCTAGCAAGGAGGAACACTCTCTAGAGGCCAGAATCTAAGAAAGCTCTTGACGATCCACGTCTGTGCCTCCAGGAGGCCAATCAGAAGAATGCTTCCATTTGTAACCAACAACAGGTCCCAATTGATAAGGAGTCTTGTAATGAGCCACTTTATCCCATCTAGTGGCATGAAAAGAGTCACAAAGAGACTGAAGATGAGAGTACATGGATAAAATGGAAGGGAATCCATCCCAATCATCAAACCAAACATATGTGTTTTGAGCAAAGATGAAAACCGAACTCGAACTTCTTACTAAAGGTTATACATAGAGAGAGGTAGTACGTAGTGAGAAAATGGTTTGAATAAATGGAGAGACAGGGGTTTTAGTATGAGAAGAGAATGTTTTAGTACGAGAAAAGAGGAGGTTTTGACATTTTAAATTAATTCTTAATTCCCAAACTAAACTTTCTTTAAACTTTTTGAACAATTACGAACATAACATATCTGTCCACGAATTTTACAAGAAAATCAGTATCTATCCTCTATTGAGGTGAACTGAGGTAACTGCCTTCCAAAGGAGTCCATATCTAAGGGTAGAAAACGACAAGTGGCATATAGTATGGACTGCCAATTATTTCTGAAAATTGTTTCCCATCTGAAAATAGGAAAGGCTTTCACTACTTTAAAATGAATCCAAGACTACAGAAATATTATTCTTGGAAAAATTTATCACATGCAGTGATATTTTCTAATTTAAAATGTTGTAAGGGAACTTGAAAGACACCATAAGTATTGGTATTTTGATACAAGTATGCCATTATGTTTTGAAGCAAAGAAGAACAATTTAATGAAAGGAAATATGTCGTTAGAAGCATACCTGGTTTTCTTGATCTGTACTAATTGCTTTCACGTGCTCCTTGTATATCGTTTCAGCGGATATGCGGACTGCAAAGGGAGCAGAGAAGCAAAAAGCCTAATTTCCAAAAACTACTAGTCATGCAATATGAATTTGCAAAGCGTCTAGCTAAAGCACCTGAAGACATAGACAGAGTAAAAACAAAGTGACAGTGAATAAGAAAAGCATTTCATATCAACCGGGAAGAGTCTACCATCAATTTTCCAAGTGCCCCTTGAAATTCTGTATAATCCAACAACGGATATAAATTGACCTTTCACTACTAATTTACATTCATTTTTTAAAGTACAGACTGAAATGCAAAAAAATCCCAAAAATGTTCACTGCACAACCAGATAGGCGGAAGCACAAAATTCCTTAAATGCAAAAAAAAAATTGTGATAGATTTCATTATGACTTAGAATGTGCATTTAAGAAATATGTAAACTTGTTTTTGATGATTATTATAGAGGATAGAACTCTAAATAATATAAGTAAAATAAATGTTTATACTAATAAAATTCTTAGATTTGGAAAAAATAAATACAAACAAATAAAAATTGAATGACTCTAAGACTGGAGAATGTGAAGAAGCGTTGGCTGCCGGCTGGGCTAGGGTTCTTCCCCTAGCCTGTTCTTGTTCTTTGATCTTTACTATTTTTTCTGTTCTGTTTGGATTGCTAGCTACTAGACATAATTTGCGTGGGTGTTTTTGGAAATCTTCTGCAGTCAATTTTGGATTGGAGTTTTTTTGTTTGCATGGCAAGGCCTGAGATTTCTTCTGTGTTGGTGAGAACAGATGGTTCTTCTCCAACTATGCATTCAATGCGATCTGAATCATTTTATTCAGGGGGGAGCTCCAAGGATGAAAAAAGTTAATTGTTGTTTTTCGCGTAGCCATGATCGCCCTGTTCTGGTTATTCCTCCAACGACTGTAATGGAGGACATTGATTATTGGACCAAGCATGCTTTGATATGCAAATTTCTTGGAATTCGGATTTCCCTATCCGCTCTTGAGGCATGGATCCGCCGCTCATGGCAGGTGGAAGGTGATATGGAGATTATGTTGGCAGGGAATAGTTATTTTTTTGTTGTATTCTCTTGCATGTCTGATCGTGATTGTGTTTTTGAAGGAGGCCCTTATTTCTACAACCATGTGGGGTTATTTGTCAAACCTTGGCATTCAAGTTTTAATTCTGCTGAGGATCTCCCTTCAACAATGCCAGTTTGGGTTCGCTTGCCTCGTCTTCCCATGGAATTTTGGCGTGAAGACATCCTTCGACAAATTGCTGCTTTGTCGGGGAAGCCGGCTGCGATCGCACATCAATTCCTCAATAAAAAGGTTATTTCTTATGCTAGAATTTGTGTTGAAATTAATTTGAATAACCCATTACCAAATTCTTTGGAAATTTGTCTGGGGGATTCTTCTTGGGTGCAGTAGTTAGATTATGAATCCCTCCCTTTCCTTTGCCAGATTTGTCCTGAGTATGGTCATTTACAACGTCAGTGCCCCCGTAACTCGAGTTTCAAAGGAGTGGATGGTTCTACAACTGGCAATGCTGGTGGTTTGGCAGATACTATAGGGAAAGGACAATCTCAGATGGCTAATACTACCAAGGGGATAAATCCACAAGATGCTACAGCTAAGGGTAAGGCTCAAATGCAGGATAAGGATGGATTTACCCCTGTTTTCCCTCGAGCTAAGGGATGTGGTCAAAAGAGGCATTTGAAAGAAAGATTATCTGATTCAGGTTTTAACCGCTTTGAGGTGCTGGATAGTATGGTTCTAGAGGAGGGTATTCCTCCTCCTATCTCTTCTGATCCAGTTTGCCCAGATGAGAGATCTGTTCCTAATGATGCTTGTGGGGCATCCCAAGTTGTAGTATATCAAAACTGTGAGGTCCCTGTAGCTCTGGTGACTCCTGCAGTGTTGGAGGATAATGATGTTATTTTGGCTGACTTGGTTAAGGATGTGCTACCATCAGGTAAGGGCAAGGGATCTCCTCTCCCCTTAGGGTTGATGCCTTGACCCTTTAAGCGAGTTTCTTTTACTCCCCCTCTAAGGAGTGGGCGCAAAAAAAACCAAGAGAAGATTAAACTCACAAGAGATATATTGATTGAGTCTGGTTCAGTGAAACCTTTGGATTCTCATTTTTCCAATTCTACCCAATGATGATTATTCTCTCATGGAATGTAAGGGGGTTGAATAGCATCCCTAGACAAAAAAGGCTATTCATAACTTGGTGGTTGATCATAGTCCTGATGTTTTTTGTATCCAAGAGACTAAGCTCTCTGTGGAGTCTATGGTCCAACATGCCTCTAGTATTTGGTCTCATGGCCAATGCTAGTGTGTTGGGGAAACAGGCAGTGCTGGTGGTTTAGCTATATTTTGGGATCCTCAAAAAATTTCTCCCCTTGGCTGGATGTCTTCTCGCTCAGCTCTCTCTATGGTAGCTTCTGCTATAGACTCAGGAGAGGTAATCATGGTTACTAATGTGTATGCACCTGTTGATCTTGCCGAAAAGGAGGCACTTTGGGAACATATTCAATATGTTAGAAATTGTCATCCTTATCATCCGTTGGGTGTTAGCAGGGGATTTCAATTCAGTTTTAAGTCTGGAGGAGAAGCATGGTGGTTTGGCTAGATTGGAGCCTTCTTCTGCTCTTCTTCGGCAACACATATCTCTTTTGCATCTCTCTGATGTTAAGCCTTCTAATGGTCTCTATACCTGGAATAATCGCAGGACTGGTGTTGCTGCTATCTCAGAATGTCTGGATAGATTTCTTGTTTCTTGCTTCTGGGTTAGTGGCACCCTTACTATCTCTTAAGAAATCCTTGATTGGAGGGGTTCAGATCATTGGCCAATCAAATTTTCTACTATAGGGGCTTATGTTTCGAAGCATCCTCCTTTTAAGTTCCAGTTGATGTGGCTTCGTGACTCCTCTCTTCATGATTTTGTTTTTTGTTGGTGGAAAGATGGTGCTCCTGCATATGGTACTGCAATGTTCTCATTTTCTAAAAGGCTTCAATATGTTAAAAGGCAGCTCAAGATATGGAATAGGCAATGCTTTGGGAACCTTCACTTTATGAAGAGGCTTGCTCAAGAAGATCTTGATGTCATCACAAGGGAGATTAGAGATCGAGGTTTCTCAGAGGATCTTGGCAAGGCTGAATCCCTTGCTTCTAGAGCTCTAGAAGAATGGGAACTTCGAGAGGAAAGTTTTTGGAAGCAAAAGGCTAGAGTTGATTGGCTCCAGGAAGGTGATCGAAACATTGCCTTTTTCCATAAAATAGTGTAATCTCGTCGGAATCAGAGCACTATCTCTTCTTTGGTTAATTCTCAAGGTATCCAACTGAATTCCTTGCCAGCTTTGTTCCAGGAGGCTATTTGGTACTTCTCTACCCTCTTCTCTAAGGACTCTCCTCCTGCTGATAATGAAGAAAATATTATTTTGTCCTGTATTCATTCCCTTATCACTCGAGAAATGAATGATTATCTCATGCATCCAATCTCTTTGGAAGAGCTGGAGGAGGTGGTCTTTGGCATGCCTAAGGGGAAGGCTCCTAGTCTTGATGGCTTTCTCGTTGAATTCTTTCAAGAATTTTGGGACATCATTAATCATGATTTGTTTGAAGTGGTTAAGGAATCCTATGCTAGCAAGTAGATGCTTCGAGCTTTGAACTCTACATTCTTGACTCTTATTCCTAAGAGAGAGGGTGCTAATCAATTGGAGTTTTTTAGACCAATTGCCTTATGTAATGTGGTTTACAAAGTTATTACTAAGTTGATTGCTGAGAGAATGAAAAGGTAGCTTCCCATTATTATCTCAGAAGAACAAGGTGGTTTTGTTGCTGGCAGACAAATTTTGGATGGGGTGGTTATTGCTACTAAGGCTATTCACTCTATGGCTACTTCAAAGGAGAGAGCCATGTTTGTTAAGATGGATATGGCTAAGGCCTACGATAGAGTTAAATGGAGCTTTCTAAGGAGTATTCTTCTTTCTTTTGGATTTAGCTCTGACTGGGTGAGTTGGACAATGAGTTGTGTTACTTCTGCCTCTTTTTTTGTTCTTATTAATGGTCAACCTTCTCAACTATTTGGTGCTTCTAGAGGCCTCCGCCATGGTGACCTTCTCTCCCCATATCTATTCATCATCATGGCTGAAAGCTTGGGAAGATTCATTAAGCATCAAGTGTCCCAAAATTCTATTCAAGGCTGGCGGTGGGGTAATGGCTTACCTTCTCTTTTCCATCTTCAATTTGTTGATGATTCTGCTCTTTCCAGTCTTGCTAGGATCAAGGAAGCTGAAGCCTTTCGACATTCTTTGGACGTTTATTTGGTAGCTTCAGGCCAGAAAGTTAATGAGCACAAATCTTCCATTTACTTTTTTAACACTCCTGATTCTATTCAGCACAGGATTGTTGGTATCCTACGGTTTTAGACTGGGTCACTTCCTTTGACTTATCTTGGCATTCCTATTGTTGTTTCCAGGTAGCCACATCTCTTCTAGCAAAATTTGATTACCAAGCTTCAAGATAAGGTAAATCATTGGACTCATAGATGGCTTTCTACTGCTGCCCGGGTTACTCTTCTTCAAGCTGTTATCCAAGCTCTTCCTACTTATAGAAGCATGGTTCAGGCTGCACCTATTTACTTTCTCAAAGAGTTTGATGCTCTTTCTTGACAATTCCTTTGGAGTGGTAATTTGCGTAGTACTAAATGGAGCTTGGTTAATTGGGCAACTGTTTGTAGGCCTAAAAAGGAGGGTGGTCTTGGTCTTCGATCTACTCTATTGAGTAGTCAAGCTTTGGCTGCTAAACTTTATTGGTGATGGTGCTCTGGACAACATCAACTTTGGGCTCGTATTATCACTCATAAATATTTTCATGGTGCTGATCCTTGCTCTATTTCTGCACTTCCTCTTGAAGGTCGTGGCTCAATGGTTTGGCATACTTTGAAGACAGGTGCGATGTTGGTGAAGAGGGATCTGTTCTGGATATGTAAAGGAGGTTCTCAGGCTTTGTTTTGGTCTGATGGTTGAGATGGATTCCCTTCCATTTTATCCATATACCCTCATCTTCAGCCTCTTTGTGACTCTTTTCTTGCCGCTAGATGGGATAAAGTGGCTCATTACAAGACTCCTTATCAATTGGGACCTATTGTTGGTTACAGATGGAAACATTCTTCTGATTGGCCTCCTGGAGGTACAGACATGGATCATCAGGAGCTTTCTCAAATTCTAGCCTCTAGAGAGAGTTCTTTGCTTGGTCCAGATGTTTTTGCTTGGGGCGGTACCTTGTCTGGTAAATATCATGTCTCTGTTGGGTATCAGGAGATAACTAGACAATTATTTGGGGATGCTAAGGTCCCTTGGTGGAAGCAAGTTTGGAATAAAGTTTTTTGGTCCAAGTGTAATTTTTTCATGTGGCTAGTGGCTCACAACCGTTGTCTTACCTGGGATAATCTTTGTAAACGTGGATTTCAGGGCCCCTCTTATTGTGTTTTGTGTGGTAATGGAGAGGAGTCTGTCTCCCATCTGTTCTTCCATTGCTCTTATTCTACTCAGATATGGCACCTTTGGTGGAGCGCTTGGGGTTGCTCTTGTCGGCATGCTTCCTCTTTGCCTGAGTTCTGGGCCCGCTTGGGTAGTGCTCCCTCCAAGTCTTCTTCTCTCCATGCTGCTTGGATTGCTGGCCCATCTTTCATGCTTTGGCATATCTGGTTGGAGAAGAATCGTCGCATATTCCAAAATGTTCAACTTGGTGTTTTGCATCTTTGGTGGAAAATATCACATTCTCTTCAGGAAACTATTCTTGTGAAGAGTGAGCTTGATGGGGGTATGGATCCGGTTGATCTTGCTATCTATAATCGCCTCAATTTTCATCTTCAGGATGGGGCTGCAGCTCATAGGTTTCCTTCTATGTCCAGGCAGCTTCACCATTAGAGGAAGGGTCAGGTTAATCGGGATGGGCACTGGACTCCACCTCCCTGTGGAGTTCTGAAAATTAACACTGATGGTTCTTCCCGTGGGAATCTTGGCCCTGCTGGTATTGGCAGAGTGGCTCGTTGTAGTTCTGGGGATGTTAAATTTTTCTTCTCAATTCATAAGGGTGATTATACTAACAATCTCATGGAAGCTCAGGCTACTTTATATGCTGTGGAATAGTGTTGCTTGCGGGGATGGAGTAAGATTATCTGTGAGTCTGATTCACAGGTGGTGGTGAACATGCTTTCTTTGCAAGAGCTTGAGGATGTTAGTTGGCAGCTGGCCACTGTTGTTAAGAAGATTATTTTCTTCTCTACCTCTTTTCAGTTCATTAGGTTCATGTATATTCCTCATGAATGGAACAGAACTGCTGATTGTTTAGCCAAATGGGCTTCTAGTCATGATCCAGGTTGGAATATTAGGGATAGGAGGCAACTGTCCTTTGAGATGGTGCAAGAATTTGATGATCTTGTTGCTCAGGATCGAGCTCCTTGTTGAGCTCTCCTTGTTGTATTCCTTTCTGTCTTAATAAATTTTTACCCCTTTTTTTCCAAAAAAAAAATTGAATGCACTCACACCAACACAGCATGGCTTGATAGAAAAACAAATCTAAAAGAATTTGGTAATCCACAATAAAGTTCAAATCATATATAACATAAAGAGAGCTGTTTCTGAATTGAATTGTCTAAAAGCAATTATACCAAGTTTTGAATCACACTGTTATTTCTTTGATTGAATAAATCTTGATCATAGCTCACTGAGTATAATCTAAAATGTTAAAATAGAATCTTTATCTAATTTAATTGGGACACAATATTTTCTCTATGTAAGAAATGTTTAATTAAGAAACATAAATAATTCAACCCAAATTGCTAGAATACATAGCTCTCATCTAGAAAACAATAAGCATAGCTGAAATAAGTAAAACTAAAAAAACCTAGATAGAAGAGTAACTTCATTTAGATACCCAAAGAAAAGATAGTCAACTAGAAGAATAATTTCAAGATAGTCAAAGAAAAACAATACCAATAGTTCATAAATGGGCATGATTTCATGACAAAGCTTTCAATATCGATATTCTTCAGATGTTATACACTTACTTACAAGATATGCTATTATAAAATCTTGAAGTGCATAGACTGAATATATAGAAGGAAAATAAATCGAGAGTTTCATATATCCATGCAACAAAAATTGAACTATTGAGACAATTTCAAATTTAAAATCAACATTGAAAAGTAAAACTGTTAAAAAAAGCAATTGCTACAAGATCTTGTGAACTCATATGGCTGCCCAAGTTTGATTAGCTTGAAGACACGAACTTGATATTTCCAGAAACTTGAATCTAATTATTATTAGAGTGGGTGTACATATAAAACTGATTAACCTAAATTTCAAGTTTTCAGAAAAAGCATCTGTGAACTATTTTGTATTAGGGAGTTTTTAACATACAATATTTACAAACTTCAAAATTCCAAAACTCTATAAAAGTATACTAAATAGCATTACATGTAATTGATATTCCTTGAATCCAAAATTCTGTGACAACTACATGGAACTTCGCTTGGGCATATCCAATTGGTGCATGTGTGCATGTGTATGCACAGAAATAGCTGTTCTAAAATAACTGTACCCACCCCATTTAGAACCTAGTTCTTCACCATAGTTTACTTATTGCTAAGCACTAAGTTCGTTGACCACACTTTCAGCTAAAAAAGCAAGTACATGCACGTGACAACAGTAGCAGAGATTTGCAAAATACAGCTTCATAATTGGTTTATTGATGGTAGCCAAATAATTCAACACATATGTTGCAGTGAATGTCTTCCTACCATCCTAAGAAGCAATTAAACAACTCCTATAGCTATATAATTATGTGAAGCTATTACTTACTAATTCATTGAATTAAGCAACGACTACATTACGTTATTACGGGCATTTACGAAATGGATTCATGCACTATAGAAGTAAGAAGTACTACCTACATATGGATTTCAGGAGAGCCCGTCATTCTACAGTTAGATATATGGTCTGCCACAGGTTAGATAGTTACGATTTTTAAATTATTGATGAAGTCTAAAGAGATGTCAAATAGATTTACTTTCTTCCAAGTAGCTCTTGATTGATAAAAGACTCCAAAACATTCAGGGTAAACAATTTGGTATGAACTAAGATTTGCAGATTGATGCATCGTGACTACATACGCTAATACAGAAGTAGCATTTTATTAAATACATTTCTTGAACAGGTAAAATAAGCACTAATAAAGCGCACAAGAAACAAGAACCACATATGCCTGTATTTGTAAATAATAAACTCAATGTGCAAAACACTTGCTGACCATCAATGGTAGATGGAAAACAACTATTTTTGTCGAAAAAGTGAACAGGCTAAAAACATTTAGGGGGAAAAAAGATAAGAAACGTTAATTAGAATTTTATAAAGTGAATATATGAGCTGATGGAAAGTTATTCCACCCAAAAATATATTTAGAGCTCTTAAAATACAGCGACAGGAAATTACAGATGAAAAACTTATGGGAAAAGGCGAATAGTAAGAAGTAATCAATAGTCTTACCAGGTACAAAATACGCTCATTAACCCTTGTAGTCTATTTCTATTAGTGAACTATATTGTATCTTCCCTTGGACACATATGGCATTGAGTCCAATTATGTTTGTCGTATTTATTGCTACCTTCATGGTAAATCAAGCGCAATAACAAACTATGTAGTCTATAATTCTCTAGTAAGACTGTGTGCCCTAAAATTCTCTTCTGAAACTATGTGCAATCTAATTCTCTTATGAAACTATATGCTCTATAATCCTCTTATAGAACCGTTCCCTTTTAGTCTGACTATTATCCACATGTCGTTATGTTTTGCTCTGGCTATTCTGTAGGTCGGGGTCATAAAACTTGTCGAGCCAATTGGGATGTCCAAGGAGGTCTACTTGTCCTCCATTGTGCCCATTGCGACTCTGTATTAAATGAGTCTTTCGTTATCAAATTTGGTCTACATTTATCTGTCCCTATCATTTATCCAGATGCTTAAGGCCTTGATATCTGCGGCTGTATACTCTATTGGAGTTGGGTTAAAAAGGGGTCCTTTCAAGTCCAATGCCAGGGCACTCAGTTCTCTTGAGAGAAGAAGTCATCTTTCAAACACTGTTTTTTTAGCCAATGCTGCCTATATCCTTACATAAACGGTCAGCGGACTTGTAAGCTTTTTACTAGGTAAGTGTTCAATTTGTCAAAGAACCTGAATAATAGCATGCCTTGTTAGGGCTAAAAATGAAGTACAAACTCTGAATCATTTCGTGAAAGTTATAAAAGATCCTCACATAATGAAGATGGAAAGCAACGATTTCCAGGACAGCTAAGTTGGGTTTCTAGGGCTGAGATATCAACTGGGTAGAAAAGATTCCGAAAAAGTCATTTTGGATAAAACACAAGGGGAAAAAAGCAGCAGCAACAAGCCCCTAGGAAATGATGCCTTGCAGGCAACCGTCACCCATCACAGAAAACCAAACGTATTTACAAAGGAAAGAAGCTTACCTGGTATTCCGAAAGGAGAAGAAATTCTTCTACGCAGAAGTTCCTGCAAATAAATCCAAACCCAGCCCCACAACACCCATCAGGCCTACTGTAAGAAAAAAGAAGTTCGTGTTTATTGCCTCTCAGGTAGGCACAAGCAACACCAAAGCAGTTGCTAGATTTTTGTGCAGAAATAGGATATTTGAAAAAAGCAACAATGATATTCGTTCACCTGATGCTTGTGGAATTTGCATACACATTTAGCAGGACGTTTTGCTTATTTCATAGACAGGTCATCAGATTAACATGTAAAGAAAAACAAAGGAGATTAAAAGGGGGGAAAACAGAGGAAATTGAAAGGAAAGGTACCGAAGCAGGGTAGAATCTACATGTCGGAGGACATTAAAAGGGAGAGAAATTCTGAGGAAATTGGAAGGAAAACAACTCAAGCAGAGGAAATTGATACGAAAAGAACCCGAGGGAAAAATGACACAGAGAAGATTGTGGCACTATTAATTTCACAGTTAAAAGGGAAACAATAAATTACAGGGTACATTTAACGCTAATAATTCACTTGTAAAAATAAAGCGGAGTAAATTACCTAAATGTGAACGAGCAAACTGTTGACCATGATGACACATTGGCAAAATGCAAACAAAGAAATATTAAAAGGTGGCAATCGTAAAACAAAGCAAGGCAAAAGGCAAGTTTGGAAAATGTGAAACGTGGCACATATAAATATAAATAAAGGCAAAATTGAAAGAAAACACTGAATATTGTTTTGGCGGCAGGGTTAAAAAGGAGATCGCAAACCAATGACATGGTCAGTACGTGGTATTTAATGATAAATTGCATGTTTTGCCAAGTGTAAAGAATGTATGGCGGACTTGAAAGGGTTTTATGTTTTGGTTTTTTTTTGGGTGTTTGTAAGGACCGCCCCTGCAAAACCAATGCCACATCAGCCATCTCCATAAATTATGGATAATTCAATGAGAGTCAAAGTCTTTTGAACATTGATCAGTCAACATTAGTTGATTAACTATCATTAACTTTAAAAAAAACAATATATTTACATATATGCTCAAATTTCAAAGAAACTGTAAATTAAAATAAATAATAAATTCGTTACTAAATTACCAATACCAAATACCAGATGGTCTAACCAAGACAACCTTATTGAAATGAGCTCTAGAACCTGTCTAAGAACACAAGGGCGAGAATATTGTAGAAGTGTTTTACCACCCTACCATGAAACTGTTAAGCTTCCCTGGAATCTTTTCTGTAATGAAAGAAACTCAGCCCGGCAACGAGATACTCTAAACAAGTAAAACTTAGAGAGATAATGGAATTGTGCTACACAAATAATGTCAGAACATTCATTGGTCAACAAGATAACAAAGCAACATTTTCTTAGTTATCACTTTAGCATTACAATCCCATCTCCATCATTTTTAAAAGCATAAAACATAACATGGTTTATCCAACGTTCAGTTCCATATATTCATCAACATACAAGGATAAAAAAACCATAAGGTCCATTAATCATGGATAATTAATTACTTCATCTTAGTTCATCTCTAGCAAGAAAATTAGTCCAATTTTCAAAAGCGCATACAAGTACTACCATCAATTCCTTATTGACACATGTTATAAAGACATATATATTAAGCCAATCACATAGCTAACAATGAAACTCTTTCTCCATCAATTATGATTCATCATATGTTATCCTATCTTGAATCCCTCTCGTAAAACATAAATACACAAGATGTGGATTAAGTAACAAGCATGAGACGATTACTTTCCATTAATCATGAGATCATATTCTCAACAAAGTTGCACGAAAGTAAAAGAGGAATGGCATCTTGTTCATAAAATTTAATGAAATCTTGATGCATATTTCATACACCTTCCTAAAATTATACTCGAGCAACCAGCTCATCAAGTTGTTGGAAAATAAAGCATCGAAGCTTCAAATTTTAAAAGGATTATAAGTGAATTCAATATTTCATTAGACAATGCATATCACAAGATTTGGCATGAAATACTCTTTAACAAATTGCAGATATAAAAAAATTATTTAAAATGCTTTCTAAAATCCTAACATATTTCCTCAAGGATATCTAAGATCATTGTTTATAATATCCAGAATGAACTAAGTTTTCTCTGCTTTACAAGAAAAGTTTTGATATGGAAGGAAACCTTTTTCTTCAAATGGTTTCAGGAGACTAGCTCATCATACAACCTAAACAATTATATAATAACACCAACCAGCATACTAAATAGCCAGAACATTAAACAGTTTAAACTTTGGGTAATAACCAAATCAGCACAAAGGAATGTCTCAGGTTTTTGTGTGTCTTTGTACAGTTGGGATCTAGATTTAATTAGAGGTCTACTCACTATTGTAAATAATAAAGAAAGGAAATTGGAGAATCAATTTCATAGACTTAAATTTTAAGTTATCATCAAACACTTTCTAGCCACGAGCCGTTTTAGAGCCAGGACATCTTAAATAATCTTGGGAGACCTCTAATTAGATAAAATTATGTTCCATTCTCATTGATGTTGGATTAATCAATACAATAAACTAATAAATTTGATATTTTGACAATGTTTTTTTGGAAAATTTACAAATTCTCTAAGTTACTGGTATTTGTTTGATTCAAACAGTTAAATAAGAAACATTCTCCAATGATTTTTACTAAGAATGAACATCAAGAGTGCATTAAAACTATCGTTACACTCCTTGAATCAGTATAGAAACCACCATCGTCTATGAAGATTCTTATCACATTCACCTGTAACTTTGAAATGAAAGTATGAGAATAATGAACAACACAACAAGAAAAGAGAACCTGGTGTAAACAGATTGAGGGGTGCCAATTTCCTTATTGGAGTTTGTTTCCCCTTCTCCTTGCAAACTCTTTCTTTTTGTCTCCCTTCCGGCTCTCTAGCTCCATTTTGAAATAGTTACTACAGTTGTATTGTAACCTCATTCACACTTTTGTTTAGCTCATACTACTGCCTCAACGCCACTAGATTCCCCAGTGTCCCTTCGAACAGAAAAAATATATCATCCACCCCCACAAATGACCTAACTATAAGCAAAGCTTGATGTTTGACAGTGTAGGCCATGGCACCTAAATCACCAAGATTTACACAAATAGATCCAGAATTAGCAGAGATGAAAGAATTGATCAAATCCATGCTCATTTTCCTTCTTTCCATCTACTGATGTGGGCTTACCAGCTCCACAGGGGCCTCTGCCCCTGAAAACTTGACTACTGCTAACCTTTTGATCTATTTGACACGAAGATTGAAGATTGATTGAAAATGTGAATCAAGGAAAGTAAAGAAACAAATTCTCTTATTGAAATTTATGCAACTATAGAACAAATACAAATGTGTCGCCTTTAGTATGCCTACCATAATTTTAGTTACTATTGTTCTCCATAATTGACCCAATTCATAACAGTATCTTATAATTCTTTGCAAAGTCATTTTAACAACTAATTTGATTTGCTAAGAGTTTTGAAAGGTTAGGTTACTTTACTTGTGTTAAAATATTTAAAGTATCTTATTAACATTATCTCAATGTTAATTTAGGAAATCGATTCCTTCTCCCTCCACGTGGAAATGGGGTACCGATTTATTCGGTAGAGGGGGAGATAGGTTATGATAGTGTTCTAATCAAACTAGTGAAAGTTTTTTTGTGATTTTGTTTCGGTTCTCTATGCACATGAAGGTGTGACAAGAATGGATTATTTAAGATTCTTGTTTTCTTCTTGTAAACAAACTTTGGCTTGTGGGGTTGTTTTGCAAGTTTGAGATGAATCTAAAGGTTTTATAAAAAGTTTCTTGTTTAAATTTGATTGATGGCATAAGGAATTTCATGCTGTAAAATGCTTACCTCTTATGCTTTTCCTATGGTTGCATAACTGAGGGTTTCTTAGAGGCATATTTGGGGTCTTCAAAATTATGACAAGGGTTTCAAAGAATTTTGTAAAAAGAGCAAATGGAGGTAAAACAAAATCATCCTTTAGGTATGATTGTTCGATTTTTTCAAGAATTTTGTTTTGAGAAAACATATAAGGTGAAAGTTTCCTTTTTCAGTTTCAAAAAAGAAATGAAAAATATAGTCAAATTTTTGAAAAAGAAAGAGAAAAAATAAAGGGTTTTGAAGACAAAATTTTTGTTTCTTGGTTGCTGTGAAAATTATAAAAAATCCAATACCATTTCTTGAAAAGATTTTTGAATTTGGTATCATTTCTTTCTGGTTTCAAAATAAAATTTGGATGTTGTTCAGAGGCAACTTGTTTTGTGAATGTAACATACCCTACTAATTCTACCTTGAATTTTTTAGTTTTGATTCAACAACATTTTGTCAAACAGTTGGTGTGCAAAGTCTGATTTATAATTTCTGAGTTCTTGTTCAGATGTTATAATACTTCTCTGCCAAACAATGACCATATGATCTGAAGAATAGCAAGGACAAATATCTTGGCACTTGAACACTACTACAAATATGCAATGTAAAGAGTTCTTATGGACTGATCCTAAATGTTCCGTACACTTATTCCTCTATTCAAGATATACAAACTTCATATAGCTGTGTACAAAAGTGACTGAGTTTGTAGTGCAAAGACTGTTACACAGTGACTGAATATGCAAAACTCTTTATAATTATGACACCTATACATTCATTGAACTATTATAATCGGGTGTAGAAGAACCTGGAAATAATATGATCGCTGCTGTTCGAAATTTGAGGATGGATGTCCAGTTTAGCAACCCATCTAATAGCTGCTCGGTTAGGGTATGAAATATGACCTCCAAGTACACAGAATGAGGATTGTCCATGCGCACTATTCACATGCACTGTTCACGCGCACTGTAGCAGCACTGTTTACCCACAAACCTGCTCCAAATCTCACCTCCAAATCTGCTGTCCATGCTGTTCAATGTCTGCAATGATATGCCTTTGGAAATGGAACAATTTCAATCTTACCTGTAGCTGAAAAATTGAAGCTGAATGCACACAGTATGAAGCTAATAGATCTTAAATCCCTTGACTCTGTCTTCCAAGAGCGAAAGGATTGTCACCAATGGAGGATTTCGTCTCCAAAAGCCAGCAACCAAACCAACCAAACTAAGCTTGAATTCATCAATCTCTTCATATCTCCACACCCCATTCATGGCTGTATATAAAGTCCTCTTAGAGGGTCGACCCCCACTCCACAAGCAATGTGGGATTAAATCTCATATTTGCATTTTAATATATTGTTTCCATTTATCACTTTAAAATACAAAATATAATAAAGTAACCTTATAATATTAATTTAATTGAAGTTACTTTATTAAATAACTTCCGGCATTAAAATTCCATAGCAAATGATCTCGAAACACCACAAATGATAGCTCGTTAGAAAGAGCTAAGAAAAACACATCCAACCCCATCATCAAAATTATCATCCGGCTAGCCTGGCTGACTTACTAAAAATAGTAAGTCACATTGTAAATGCCTCCAAACGAACTTAGTTGGCCCCAGAACAAAATCGACTAGGCCAAAACACCACAAGATCCCGTCCATGTCCTTGTTAGCCCCCGGGACCACATAGAAGTAGGCTAACGACAACATATATCCAAACTGGTTAAACAGGGGACATTACAGTCCGCCCCTCTTGAAATTGCTTGTCCCCAAGCAATCTCAACTCTGGATGTTGAAGAACCTGCTCTGCCTCCCATGTTGCATCCTCAATAGGTAGGTTCCTCCACTTCACTAGGTACTCCCTGATAGTCCTCCTGCGAAGCACCCTCTCCCGGGTGTCAAGTATAGCTTCAGGAACCAAGATAAGCTTTCCCTCATCATCGAGAGGTGGCAATACTACTGAAGGCACCACATTGTGCCCCAATGCCTTTTTAAGGCGTGACACATGGAACACATTATGCACTTTACTGTCTGCAGGCAGTTCCAACTCATAAGCTACCTCGCCCACTCTCCTGATTACTCTGAATGGTCCATAGTAGCGCGGTTTCAATTTCTCTGTTCCACTCCTCTTGAGAGAGGACTGCCTATACGGCTGTAACATGAGGTACACCATGTCTCCCACCTCAAAAGACCTCTCAACCCTGTGCTGATCAGCATATTGCTTCTGCTGATTTTGTGCCTTTTGCAAGTTTTCCTTCAAGGATCGCATAATGTCCTGACACTCTTGCAAAAGATCCTTGGCCTTAGGCACCCTACTGTCCCCAAATAACAAATCCAAGAAATTAGGAGCATCATACCCGTATAGTGCCATAAAAGGGGACATTTGAATAGACATATGGTAAGAGGTATTATAGCAGTACTCCCCTAGATGTAGCCACTTCACCCAAGCCCTCTGCTGCCCTGCAATATAGTTTCGGAGATATCCCTCAACCCACTTGTTCACTATCTCTGTTTGCCCATCAGTTTGGGGGTGGTAACTGGTACTCGGAGTGAGCTCTGTTCCACATAACTTGAACAACTCCTGCCAAAAGTGGCTCATAAATCTGCTGTCTCTGTCACTGACTATGCTTCTTGGTATCCCATGTAGTCTGAATACCTCTCGAAAAAATAGTTCTGCTGTTTGTGTTGCTGAATACGTAGACGAAATTGCAAAGAAATGTGCAAATTTCGTCAATCTGTCTACCACAACAAAGATACAATCCCGACCCTGTGCCTTGGGGAGGCCTGTGATGAAATCCATGGAAATGCTATCCCACTTCTTCTCTGGTATGGGTAGGGGCTGTAGTAAACCACCTGGAAAGGAATGTTCCTGTTTGTTCTGTTGACATACTTGGCACTCTCTAACAAATTGAAGCACCTCTGTTTTGAGTCCTTTCCAAGTGAAGCTCTCTCTCACCTGCCGATATGTCTTAAAGAATCCAGGATGTCCTGCCAATGGTGAATCATGAAACGCCCTCAAAATCTTCTGCTTCATAGCAGACCCGGGTACTAAATAAATCCTTTCCTTGTAGATGATCAGATCATTTACAATAGTGTATCGGCTATCCTGAATAGTTCCTTCAATAATACTAGATGCCCAACTATCCTTGGCATACTCTGCCAAGATCAACTCTCTCCAATCATCCATGACTATCCCAACAGCAAGCAAATGAGGCCTTCTGGATAAAGCATCTGCGACAATATTTTTCTTCCCTTTGACGTAGACTATGTCGAAATCATAAGCTTGTAACTTACTCACCCATTTCTGTTGCCTGTCATTAAGATCCTTCTGCCCAAGGAAGTGTTTCAAGCTGTTATGATCTGTTTTTACTGTGAATCGGCTCCCTGCTAAATATTGCCTGAACTTAGCTAGCGCGTGCATGATTGCTAGCATTTCTTTGTCATAGATGCTGTAAGTTCTCTCAACACCTCGTAATTTCCTGCTCTCATATGCGATGGGATGTTTGTCCTGCATGAGGACAGCTCCTACGCCCTCTCCCGAGGCATCACACTGCAGCTCAAAAGGCCTGGTGAAATCTGGAATGGCTAAAACAGGACACGTACTCATCAGCTCCTTGAACCTGTCAAAACAATCCTGAGCCCTCTCTGACCACTTGAAACTGTCTCTCCGTGTCAAATCTGTAAGTGGTGCTGCTATCTGTGAAAATCCCTTCACAAATCTGCGGTAGAACCCACAAAGCCCGAGAAATCCCTTGAGTTGTGAAGTGTTCCTCGGCGGTGGCCAATCCAGAATGGCCCTGATCTTGTCTGGGTCAACCCGAACACTTCCTGCACTAATAATATGCCCTAGATAGAGCAACTCTGTCATCCCGAACTCGCATTTACTCATCTTGGCATATAATGACTCCCTCTCTAGAATACTGAGCACTGTATCAATATGCTTCAAATGTTCCTCCCAAGTATGGCTGTATATCAGTATATCATCAAAGAATATCAACACAAAATTCCTCAGCTGATCTCTGAACACTCTATTCATACAGGACTGGAAAGTGGCGGGAGCATTAGTCAACCCGAAAGGCATGACTAAGAACTCAAAATGTCCGTAGTGGCATCTAAAAGCTGTCTTCTCCACATCCCCCTCTCTAACCCGTATCTGGTGGTAGCCAGATCTCAAATCAATCTTAGAGAAGTAGCATGCACCGTGCAATTCATCAATAAGCTCATCGATGCGCGGGATAGGGTATCGGTTCTTGATTGTCTTCTTGTTTAGCTCCCTATAATCAATGCACATCCTCATTGTACCATCCTTCTTCTTCACCAATACTACTAAAGAAGCAAAAGGACTCTTGCTTGGCCATATGTGCCCCATGTCAATCAACTCCTTGATTGCCTTTTCTATTTCATCCTTATATCTCTTGGGGTGGCGGTAAGGTGTGATGATAACTGGCTTAGCCCCTTCCTCTAACTCAATAACATGCTCGATTCCCCTATCTGGGGGTCTTCCTGGAGGTATCTCATCAAACACCTTAGTATGTTTGGTTATTATTTTTTGTACATCAGGTGGATACTCCTGTTTATGCTGCTCTGTCACCTCAGGCATTACTTTGAACTCTGTTTCCCACTGCACCTGATCATGTCTAAAGAAACTCTGCATTCGTTTGAGTGAGACCACTCGAAGTCTCCCATCTGACAAACCTCTGAGCACTATCTTCTTACCATTTGCCTCAAACCTCATTTCCATTTTCTGGAGGTTAAATGTAAACTCTTCCAGAGACTTCATCCAGTTCATTCCAAGCACCATATCCTGATCACCAATGTTGACCACAAAGAAATCTCCTGTCATGTCATAATCTCCCAAACGAAGCTGCAAGTTGGAGATTTTCTTGGTACAGTCAATTTTGAAGCCATCGGCAACCATCACCTTAAATCCCCTATGCTCCTCTGTATGTAGCCCTCGGCGTGTCACAAACTTCTCATCAATGAAGTTATGTGTTGCCCCTGTATCAATGAGTGCCACAAATCTCTGTCCATCCAAAGTTCCCCTAACTCTGAAAGTGACGGCCTCCTGTATACTAGACAACTGAGCTATCGTGCCATCACTACGTGCTTCCTCATGTGAAGAATTATCATCATCTCCATCTGATTCTGATGACTGCTCTGAATCTTCATCCACTGACTCTTCAGCTGAAAAGTACTCCATCTGCTTAGCTTTTGCTTTCAATGGACACTTATGTGACAAATCCCAAGGCTCCCTGCAATGAAAACAAAGCTTCTTCTTCCTGAGATCATTAAGTGTTTCATTGTCCAACCTCTTACTTTCCTCCTTAGGTGGCGGAGGCTCTCTATGAAAAGGTTTCCTGTCCTTATCTTTCCTTGAAGGGAAACTCTTTGCGAGGAATTTATTTTTAGAAGCTGAAGAGGAATCCATGTCACGAGCTTTCTTAATGGCTTCCTGCAAAGTGGGAGGGTTGAGAGCTTTAATCCACCCTCTCAACGGATCAGCTAACCCATCCATAAATAGAACCAGTATCCTCCGTTCAGATACATCTGTTACTAACACTGCAAGTTTCTGAAACTCTGAAATGTATGTCTCCAATGATCCCCATTGTTTAAGCTGAGCTAACTCCTTGAAATGGAGTTCTGGATCCTTCCTATCAAAACGTTCAATCAGTCTTTCCGTGAACTCCACATATGAGGTAATGTGTGCATGACCCATAGTGACCATACCATGATGCCACCACTCGTGTGCTAACCCCTCCAGATGAATTGCTGCGTACTTAATAGCTTCTTCCTCAGGCATAGGGTTCAATTGAAAGTATGTGTCAAGCTTTTGAACCCAAGCTCTTGCTGAAGACTTCCCCGAGCCATCATAATATGGTAACTGAAGTTTCCCTACTTTCTTCCGTAGCTCATAGTTCTGGTTCCTGTCATGTCCACGTGGCATATGTTTCATCCGCACATCCATATACTCCCTAAAGGTAATTGCAGCAGTAAAATCTGGACCTCCGGCTTCCCAATCTCTCCTCAACTGGTCCTGTATATCAATGATCTGGGGTTCTGGTACGGGCTGCTCTGGAGCTCTAGGAGGGAATGTGGGAATCATGGGCCTCGAACTCACGGTCCTAGCTTGCTGGGGTGCATGACCGAAATTGTTCCCAACTTGTTCACCTTCATTATGTGTCCCATCCTGATTATTCCCATTCTGATTGTTACCATTCTGATTATTACCTCCACCCATGTTAGCATTCAACCCCATTTGACGAGCCATCATCTGCATCATAAGCTCCAATCTCTGATTCTGTTCCTGTGCCCTTTGTTCTGCTAATCGCTGTCCCTGTGCCAAGGTCTCTAATAATTGTAAAAATCTTTCCTCTCCAGGCTCTGGACCGGCATTCCCGCCTCCACCTAATCTTGTATTCCTGTCATCTCGGTCACCCATATTGCTGTCTTGATCAAAAGATACCTCCGCTGTGTCTGTATGACTGGATTCTATACCCCCCTGTACGGATGAACTAGACTGTTTGCTTTGCAGGTCTGAACTCCTACTTTGTCTTGCTCTGGTATTGCGGAAATTATAAGGCCCCTGTCGCATGCTCAAACATAAATGCTCTGATTTTAGTGTTTTGACAAAAACACTTTCCCCTCTATCTGCCAGTTCCAAATTTCCTATAAGACCTCCACAGGATGGCAGGACTTATAGCTCTGATACCACTGTAACATACCCTACTAATTCTACCTTGAATTTTTTAGTTTTGATTCAACAACATTTTGTCAAACAGTTGGTGTGCAAAGTCTGATTTATAATTTCTAAGTTCTTGTTCAGATGTTATAATACTTCTCTGCCAAACAATGACCATATGATCTGAAGAATAGCAAGGACAAATATCTTGGCACTTGAACACTACTACAAATATGCAATGTAAAGAGTTCTTATGGACTGATCCTAAATGTTCCGTACACTTATTCCTCTATTCAAGATATACAAACTTCATATAGCTGTGTACAAAAGTGACTGAGTTTGTAGTGCAAAGACTGTTACACAGTGACTGAATATGCAAAACTCTTTATAATTATGACACCTATACATTCATTGAACTATTATAATCGGGTGTAGAAGAACCTGGAAATAATATGATCGCTGCTGTTCGAAATTTGAGGATGGATGTCCAGTTTAGCAACCCATCTAATAGCTGCTCGATTAGGGTTTGAAATATGACCTCCAAGTACACAGAATGAGGATTGTCCATGCGCACTATTCACATGCACTGTTCACGCGCACTGTAGCAGCACTGTTTACCCACAAACCTGCTCCAAATCTCACCTCCAAATCTGCTGTCCATGCTGTTCAATGTCTGCAATGATATGCCTTTGGAAATGGAACAATTTCAATCTTACCTGTAGCTGAAAAATTGAAGCTGAATGCACACAGTATGAAGCTAATAGATCTTAAATCCCTTGACTCTGTCTTCCAAGAGCGAAAGGATTGTCACCAATGGAGGATTTCGTCTCCAAAAGCCAGCAACCAAACCAACCAAACTAAGCTTGAATTCATCAATCTCTTCATATCTCCACACCCCATTCATGGCTGTATATAAAGTCCTCTTAGAGGGTCGACCCCCACTCCACAAGCAATGTGGGATTAAATCTCATATTTGCATTTTAATATATTGTTTCCATTTATCACTTTAAAATACAAAATATAACAAAGTAACCTTATAATATTAATTTAATTGAAGTTACTTTATTAAATAACTTCCGGCATTAAAATTCCATAGCAAATGATCTCGAAACACCACAAATGATAGCTCGTTAGAAAGAGCTAAGAAAAACACATCCAACCCCATCATCAAAATTATCATCCGGCTAGCCTGGCTGACTTACTAAAAATAGTAAGTCACATTGTAAATGCCTCCAAACGAACTTAGTTGGCCCCAGTACAAAATCGACTAGGCCAAAACACCACAAGATCCCGTCCATGTCCTTGTTAGCCCCCGGGACCACATAGAAGTAGGCTAACGACAACATATATCCAAACTGGTTAAACAGGGGACATTACAGTGAATAATATAGAAGTTTCTTTTGGAATAAAGTTTAAAATTTTAGGTTTCTGTTTTCAAACCCTAGATGACAGATGTTTTGAAAGATTTTCATTTGTTCAAAGGGAAATTATTGAAGGGATTTGATTTGTTTAAAATGGGAATATCTTTGAAAAGTTTGAAAGGAAAGTGTGAAGTTCTACTTGCACAGTTTGAAGATTTATATGGCTGACAGTTTAAAGGACATGGACAAATCTGAGGCTTAACTGATATAAGTTGGTTTTAAAAACAATAGTTCACAAAGGGGTTTTGTTAAACGACCCTAATTCATTCAGTTAGTTTTGTGTAACTAATCTATTTTGAATTTTATCTCTATTTATAGAGATCCTTTGTAAATTCTGAAATGCATGTGTATGAAAAAGTCATTGAAAAGGAGACACAAATACATTTGAGAAAAACTTGTAAAGTGTTGAAATTTGAAAGCTATATTATAAGCATATGTACATGTATTGGTGTAGCATACACCTTTATATGTATATATGAGATTGTAAGAATAGAAAAAGATATAAAGGGTTGAACACCCTAAGTAGTTATTGTTGTTGATTGTAAAAGAGTTGAAGCTCAATAAAGATTACAGGTTCATGGAGTGGTTTTTCTCCCTATGACGAATCCTTTTTGAGGAATTTTGAGGGTTTCCCACTTGGCAAAATATGTGTCTCTATATTTTGTGAGTTGATATTTCTTTCTGTTCATGGTGAATGTTTATATTTTCAGCACATCTTTACATTTAGTTATGAATTGTTAAAGGATTGTAATCAATTTTTGAATTAAATTCATATAGTTCTAATTCACACCCCCCCACCCCCTCTCAGAACTCTAATACTTCCAACAAGTGGTATCAGAGCATAGGATTCCTTTTAGGAATTGTTCCAGGGTTTTTTTTTTGAAGTTATGGCACAAGCTGAAGGGGCTTCCCTTAATAGGGCTCCACTATTTGATGGAAATGGTTATGTCTTCTGGAAAGTAATGATGGAGGAATTTAAAATCTCTTTAGATGTAAGAATGTGGGATGTTGTTATTACAAAGTATATTGTAACACCAACAGTCCCTACTGATGCAAATAATAAATGACATTTGACTTGGATAAAAAGGCAAGATAAGCCCTTCTTTGTGGTCTCACCAAAGATGTTTTTTCTAAAGTTTTCTATTGCAAGTCAGCAAATGATGTTTGGGTCAAACTTGAAACAATCTATCAAGGAGATGAAAAAGTAAAAGAGTCCAAACTGTTAACTCTCAAAACACAGTTTGATAACTTGGAAATGAATGAGGATGAAACCATTTCAACATACTTCTTAAGAGTTGATGAGGTAGTTAATGCAAGAAAAGGTCCAGGTGAACATATTGAAGAACATGACATAGTTTCAAAAGTTATTAGGTCAGTGTTGCCTAAATTTGAAACAAAAATTTCTACATTAGAAGAAAAGAAAAGCTTTTCTAAAATGACTCTGCATCAATTACAAGCAACACTAATTGCATATGAGATGAGGATTAGCAATCAAGCTAGTTCCTCATCAAAAGAAACTACCTTTTAAAGAAGAAGAACATGATAAAAATGATTTAGACCTAATAGATGCTCTAGAAGCATTATTGGTTAGGAGAAAGAGAAAGAAGTATAAAGGAAAACCTAAATGTTTCAATTGTGGTCAGTTAGGACATTTTGCTACAAAATGTCCAAATGTTGAACTTGTTGTGATGAGAAAACTAAAAACTTTTTCAAAAAGAAGCCTTGGAATCAAAACAAAAGATGCAAGGTCTATAAAAAGAAGAGTCTTCTGTCAAAATAAGATTCTAATGAACAATCTAGTGATGCTAACGAAGAAGGGGGAAGACTATTCATGGTTGAAATAGTCCACAACCCTAAACCTAAATCCAGTGAATGAAAATCTTCATCTGATTCAGATGAAGAAATTGATCTTGAAGAAGAACTTCTAAAATCTTTACAAAAACTTAAAAGATTAAAGAGCTTAATTTCAAATCATGAAATTGAAAATCAAAAACTTCAAGAAGAGTTAAAAGAAGAAAATCTGATTATAGAAAATCAAAAATTCTTACTTGAAGGAAAGGATAAGAAATTAAATATTTTGCAAAGTTCATCTGAAGAGTCTTCTAATCAGAAAACCAAATTCTTTTTCAATGGTTATTGTTTCAACTACAATGCCTTTGGGCACAAGGCTATTTTTTGTGAAAACAACACCAATCAAGGCAAAAGAAGAATTATCAAATGCTTTAAATGTTTTCACTATGGCCATTATGTAGATCAATGAAAATTGAATTTGAGACCTAAATAGATTTGGAGGCAAGTAAAGACAACTAAAAAGTCTTTAATTGTTGAAACAACCCTATTTTCTCAAAAACTTGCAACGTGGGTTTTGGATAGGGGCTGCTCACACCATATTGCTAGGTGTAAAAGAAAATTCAAAACCCTAGAAGATTTTGATGGAGGGTTTGTACAATTTGGTGATAATTCAGGAGCCTATATAACAGGAAGAGGCTCAATAATTTTAAATGAGGATACACCAATTCATGATGTATACTTTTTTGAAGGTTTAAAACATAACCTTTTGAGTGTCAGTCAAATTTGTGATAGTTGGGTACTCTATTTCTTTTAATGCAAAATGATGCTATATAAAAAATGGAAGGGATAGAGTCATTGCTAGTGGATTAAGAATAGGTGGAAATATTTATAACCTAATTGATTCTATTGTTCAAGAAACTTCACTAGTTAATACTTTTCTTATGAGTCAAGTAGAAGAGAATTGGATGTGGCATGAGAGATTGGGACATTTACACTTTGATAATCTTGCTAGAATTAGTAAGAATAAAAAGGTTAGAGGATTACCACAAATAACCAAACCAACAAATATTTGTGAAGAGTGTGTAAAAGTAAAGCAAACGAGAGTATCTTTTAAAACAAAAGAATACTCATCAAATAAACCACTTGAACTAGTGCATACTGATCTTTGTGGTCCAACTAAAACTACATCATTAAATGGTGAAAAATATTTCATGTTGTTCATAGATGACTATTCAAGGACGGTTTGGGTAACATTTCTAAAACATAAATTAGATGCCTTTGACCATTTTAAAATTTATAGAAAAATGATAGAAAGGGAAACTAGCTTAAAATTAAAATGTTTAAGATCAGATTGGGGAGGAGAATTCACCTCTTAGGAATTCATTGAGTATTGTGAAAAACATGGCATAAAAAGACAATACTCTACTGCTAGGACACCACAGCAAAATGGTGTTGTAGAAAGGGAAAATAGAACTGTCAAAGAAATGAGTAGGACCATTCTTAATGAAGTAAAACTTCTTGACAAATTTTGGAAAGAAGTTGTTCATACAGCTGTCTACATTCTAAACAGAGCACAAATTAGAGTTAGAACAACTCATACTCCATATGAATTATGGAATGGAAAAACAACAAATGTCAAAAATTTCAAGATTTTTGGTTGTAAATGTTTTATCAAAAAGAATGATGATTCTTTAGAGAACTTCAATTCAAGATCCAATAAAGGGATCTTCCTTGGGTACTCCATGCATAGCAAAGCTTATAAATGCTATACTAAAAGGCTGTATAAAATTCTAGAAGCCATAAATATTGTATTTGATAAAAATTTTGTGTGTTGTAATAATAAAGAGGATCATGAAGATATATCATTCCAAAAATCAAAAACTTTGCATGATGAACATCCTAAAAATGTTGAAACTGAACTTGCTGATGAAACTGAATCATAAAATTGTTCAAGTCCCAAAGTAACAAGTATTGGTTTGATAATAAAACCTTCTTCTAGAATAATTGCTAAGAGACATCCTGAGTCTCAAGTTATTAGTGATGTAGAAAAAAGAATCTTAACAAGAAGAAAGGCCAAAACAGATGAACAAGCAAACATTGCTAAACATTTTTGCTTGATAGCAAATTTTGAACCAGAGAGTGTTGCTAAAGCCTTATCATACTCTTGTTGGAAAAATGCTATGTAGGAAGAAATAAACCAAATAGAAAGAAAAAAAAAGACTTGGGAACTTGTTCCTAGACCTAATGACAAAAATGTCATAGGTGTAAAATGGGTATTCCATAACAAACTGGATAAGATGGCAAAGTGATCAGAAATAAAGCCAGACTTGTATGCAAAGGTTAGTGCTCAGTAAGAAGGAATTGATTTTGGTGAAACCTTTGCACTAGTTGCAAGGATGGAATCAATCAAAATCTTCCTTGCATATGCTAGTTATAAAAAATTCATTGTTTACCAAATGGATGTCAAAACTGCATTCTTGAATGGGTATCTTGAAGAGGAATTCTATATGGAACAACCAAAAGGTTTTGAATCTTTTAACAAACCTGATTATGTTTATTGACTGAAAAAGGTTTTATATGGCTTAAAACAAGCTCCTAAGCTTGGTATTCTAGGTTGGATAAACATTTTACTACAAATGGATTTTCTCATGGAAAAGTAGATAGCACTTTGTATATCAGAGTTATAAATGATGACATTTTGGTAGTAGAAATCTATGTGGATGATATTATTTTTGGGTCTACTAATGATGAATCAGCAAAATATTTTTCAAAAATTATGGAATCTTTGTTGGAAATGTCATTGTTGGGTGTGCTCACATTTTTTCTTGGTTTGCAAGTCGCGCAGCTTGAACATGGATTGTTTCTTTCTAAAACTAAATATGCAAAAGAAATATTGAGAAAGTTTAATATGGCTGAATGTAAACCGGTGAGTACTCCTATGGATACAGGCTGCAAACTAATAAAGAATGATGACTCACCTTCTATTAATCAAACTCTCTCTATAGGTCCATGATTGGAATTTTGTTATATCTAACGGCATCTAGACCTAATATAATACAGGTAGTATGCATGGTGTCAAGATTTCAATATGATCCAAAACAATCTCATCTAAATGCAGTGAATAGAATACTGAAATACATTCAAGGAACACTTGATTATGGTTTATGGTATCCTCATAGCAATGATTTTATACTTTCTAGTTATGTTGATGTAGATTGGGGTGGATCTGATGATAAAAAGAGCACTAGTGGTGCAACTTTCTTTCTTAGCAATTGTTTAGTTGCTTGGCATAGAAAAAAATAAGATTGTGTCACTTGTCTACCTATGAATCTGAATATGTTGCTACTACAACATGTTGTACTCAGTTGATTTGGATGGACTATTAGTTATTTGATTCAGGTATTCAGGTTTCAAAATCTATTTCTATCATGTGTGACAATATGAGTGTTATTCAATTAAGCAAAAATCTCGTAATGCACTCACACACAAAACATGTGGCCATTAAACTTCTTTTCCTACAAAATAAAGTTCTTAATAATGAATTCAAGCTGATTTATGTGCCCACTCAAGGACATGTGGGAAACATTTTTACCAAAGCTCTACCTAGGGAATTGTTTGAACAATTAAGAACTTGATTGGGAGTTTTCTCTCAATCAATGCTAATATAAGGTCTTTGCTAATAAACATTCTATGTTAGGTTTTCTGCTCCTTTCATAGAATTTTTTTCATGAAAAGTAGATGGTCAAATTTTTTTATGCAAATTTTTTGGGGGAGATATCAAAGTTTTGTACCATCGTCAGCATTTTTGGTATGATTGTCAGTATTCACATTTATCAGTTTGTGTGATCAACATTTGCTTTCACATGTGTGGTTCTCAACATTGTATTCTATATGGTTCTTAGTTTTTTTTGTTTCAACACATCATGGAATAATCAACATTCATGTGATCTGAATTCTTTGTTCATTATCTTGTATATATGAGATAAAATTTGTATTCAAATTTTTATATGTTTCACCTCGTATTTATGAGATGGTGAAAATTTTTGCCTGAAAAAATGGGGAAGATTGTTGACCATGATTACATAGTTGGCAAAATGCAAACAGAGAAATATTAAAAGGTGGCAATCATAAAACAAAGCAAGGAGAAAGGCAAGTTTGGAAAATGAGAAACGTGGCACATATAAATAAAGGCAAAATTGAAAGAAAACACTAAATATAGTTTTGGCGGCAGTGTTAAAAAGGAGACCATAAACCACTAACATGGTCAATATGTGGCATTTAATGATAACCTGTATGTTTCGCCAAGTGTAAAAAATGTGTGGTGAACTTGAAAGGGTTTTATGTTTTGGTTTTGTTTGTGGGTGTTCTTTTCAAACCTGCGAAAGTTCTTTTGTGATTTTGTTTGGATTCTTTGTGCACATGAAGGTGTGACAAGAATGGATTATTTAAGATTCTTTTTTTCTTCCTGCAAACAAACTTTGGCTTGTGAGGTTGTTTTTGACAATGGTTTATTCTTCTTTTGTAAGCAAAAGATCTTTGGTTAGTGGAAATATCTTGTATATGATGTTGAAAGGGTTATCATTTTGCTGCATATACAATTCGTTCTCTATTTTGTGAAGGTAAGTTTTTGTTGTTCTGCAAGTTCGAGATGAATCTGAAGGTGTTGTGAAAAGTTTCTTGTTTAAATCTGATTGAGGGCATAAGGAATTTCATGCTATAAAATGCTTACCTCTTATGCTCTTCCTATGGTTGCATAACTGAGGGTTTCTCAGAGGCATATTTGGAGTCTTCAAAATCATGACAAGGGTTTGAAAGAATTTTGTAAAAAGAGCAAATGGAGGTAAAACAAAATCATCCTTCAGGTATGATTGTTCAATTTTTTCAAGAAATTTTTTTTGAGAAAAGAAATAAGGTGAAAGTTTTCTTTTCTAGTTTCAAAAAAGAAATGAAAAATATAGTCAAATTTTTGAAAAAGAAAGAGGAAAAATAAAGGGTTTTGAAGACAAAAATTTTGTTTCTTGGTTGCAATGAAAACTATAAAAAAAACCAATACCATTTCTTGAAAAGATTTTTGAATTTGGTATCATTTCTTTCTGGTTTCAAAATAAAATTTGGATGATGTTTAGAGGCAAATTATTTTGTGAATAATATAGAAATTTCTTTTGGAATAAAGTTTAAAATCTTGGGTTTCTATTTTCGGACCCTAGATGACAGTTGTTTTCAAAGATTTTCATTTGTTCAAAGGGAAATTATTGAAGGGATTTCATTTGTTTAAAATGGTAATATCTTTGAAAAGTTTGAAAGGAAAGTATGAAGTTCTACTTGCATAGTTTGAAGATTTATATGGCTGACAGTTTAAAGGACATGGACAAATCCGAGGCTTAACTGATAAAATTGGTTTTAAAAATAGCATTTCATAAAGGGGTTTTGTTAGATGACCCTAACTGGTTTAGTTGGTTTTGTGTAACTGATCTATTTCAAATTTTATCTCTATTTATGGAGATCATTTGTAAATTCTTAAATGTATATATGTGAAAAATTCATTGAAAAGGAGACACAAATACATTTGAGAAAAACTTGTAAAGTGTTGAAATTTGAAAGATATATTATAAGCTAATGTACATGGATTGGTGTAGCATATACATTTATATGTGTATAAGAGATTGTAAGAATAGCAAAAGATATAAAGGGTTGAACACCCTGAGTAGTTATTGCTATTGATTGTAAAGGAGTTGAAGCTCAATAAAGATTACAAGTTCATTGAGTGGTTTTTCTCCCTATGAATAATCCTTTTTGAGAAATTTTGAGGATTTCGCACTTGGCAAAATACGTGTCTCTATATTTTGTGAATTGATATTTATTTATGTTCATGGTGAATGCTTATATTTTCAGCACAGCTTCACATTTTGTTATGAATTGTTAAAGGATTGTAATCAGTTTTTGAATCAAATTCATATAGTTCTGATTCACCCCCCCCCGCCCCGCCCCACCTCAAACTCTAATACTTCCAACACAAACACATGGAAAAATTTCTTCCGTAGAGAGTTTCAAAGTTTTTTGTTTCATGGAAGCTATTTACACCACAAATTTAGATTTCAAAGGAGCTATAGAAAGGACACAAGTTGACTAAGACCAAATTAAATCTAAAACATAGAAAATGGGAGACAACAAGCATGGAAACATGAGGGGAGCGCATAATACCTAGCTCACAACCCTCCACATAATAGGACACCGTTATCCTCACTATAAATTGTATTATTGACTAAATTTCAAAAATATGAAAATACAATAAAATTTTCAACACTTGATGCTTTATATATTTTGTGAAAACAACATTTTTTTTGAAAAAAATTACCTAAAAAAAATCATATTTGATTTTTTAAAATTTTTTCTTCTTCGCTGCATTTTGTGTGAGACATTTTAGTGTGCATTTACTGCTTCATAAATGACAATTATTTTATGTGCACAAATCTCAACACTTATTTTATTTTTTCCTAATTAAATTCTTAGAAAATTGATTTATTTTCATGCTTAAAATAGTGTAAGCCAATCATATTGTGGGAAAATGCTATTATTTTAAAATTTAAAATTACTAAAAACTTTAAAACTTTAAGAATTACAAAGGAGGTCCTTAAATTCTTAATTATGATTGGTAGTTTGAATAAAAAGTTATATTTAATTTGCAATCAATATAGTTTTGCATAGGGAACTAATAATATTTTTATTTTCATAATAATTTGTAGCTTTGCTTATTTGTTGATATTTATAATCTTCAAAGAGATTGTAAAAATAATAATTAATATTGTTTTAATAATACCAAATTAAAAAGCTAAATAAAATGAAAAATATTTAATATCAATATAATAATATATTATGAACTTGAATAAAATATATAGTTTAAAATATTAATATTATTAAAATTTAATAATTATTTTAGAAGTTTATTATATATTAAATTATTTATAATTTCCACTCATTAACAAGTTAGAAGCATGTCTAAATTTCTATTGATTGAAGGAAAAAAAAAAGGAAAATATTACCATCATTTTACAAGTTATAACATATTATTTCAAAATTTCTAATTTTATATTAATTGAAAAAAAATCGATTCAACATAATTTACTTTTCTTTTCATTTTAGATTTTTTTAATAAAATAAGGTTATGTTCTAGTAAATATTATGACAAATTAAAACAGGATTATGTTCTAGTAAATATTATAAAATTTTAAAACAAGATTATCTTTAGGTCAATATTATCACAAATCAAAACAATGCCAGACAAAAAATGTGTAAGCAAATGGTCTCTCCCAAAATATATTCCTATAACACACATTCATATAGACCAACCATATTTTAAATAGAATATTTTATTATTTGAGAAAATGAGAAAATTGATTTAAAACTATATACAAACCATGATTAGTTTTTCAAATGTTCAAAATACAATGTTTTGATTGGTCTATATTTATTCTATGTGTATTCCTAGGAAAGAATTATTATTAGTTCATTATCTATTTTATTAAATGAAAAAATTTACACATTTATTTGTATTTTTATTTTTGATATTAAAAAGCAACCAAATGGGGGCTGGCACGAAAACAAAAAACTACCTCCTTTAATATAAAAAATCTCTAAGCTAATATATTTATATATTTATAACTTCTACAATAAGATATTAATATATTAACATAATTACATATAATCCTGAACCAATTTAATTTTTTGGGCATAAAAGAGGTCTAACATGTTTTAACCAAAGAAACCCTATCGACACAACAATAAATAGTAAACATCAAAACACCAAAAATAAGAGCTAGAGGTCGAGGAGCTAACTATCCTTCTTATGCTTATCTAAAAGCCAATCATTATCAAGAAAATCATAGAGGGAGTGGGTAGTCTCCATGTCCTTCACATCATTGAGCTCCTCCTTATCAGCATGCAAAAGGTGGAGGGTAGTAGCGACAAATTGTATGACATGAACTAAGAAGTTTTCCACCCAATCAAACTTGGCCTCTAGGCTCATGTTCCTCTTAATTAAGGTAGTAATAGTCTTTTCCAGTCTAGCATGACCTTCTTTCATGGGGGATTCTTTTTAATAGTTTTTTGGGGCACAAAGTTCACTTCCTTCTATTTTCTCCTTCCATGGGATCCTTATGTTGATTGTCCATAGGATTCCAAGCCTTCATACTATGAGGTTCCATGTTTAGATTCCTAATTAGGGACGTTCCAGTCTAATCTCCTACCTTAGAATATAGGGTGTTTTCTTCAATTTTAAAGGTTTCCAACAAATGAGGTGACATAGGGTTTTCCTAACCACCAATAGTGGTGTCCTCACCTCTATCTTCACTACAAATCTTGTCCTCGTCCTGTTCCCATAATTCCTCCTTGTAGCATTCCTTTTAGGCCTAGGTCAATTTTTCTCTTGCTACTTCTAGGGATTTTCATTGTACCCATCGACCAATCTTATGCATCAAGAACCTCAATTTTATCTTCTTCACAGTGGAAGAGGGGCCCTTATTTTTCTTGAATTGACTAGAAGGGGATGAGGTTTGAGGGGTAGCAAATATAATCGATGGGAATGGGGTCAAGATTTCCACTCGAACGTTAAGACCCTTAATGAATCTAAAGAGGCTAAACATTAGGGCTTGGTGGTAAATGGTGTAACTCCTACCTTTATCCCTATTCTTACATACATTATAGATAGATTCCTCTATGGAGTGTAATAACACATAAGGAGATTAAATAATCTATCTATTCCTGAAGTGGTTGAGAATAGGAAAGTGATAATAGTATAAAACCTTAAACCTATCTTCAAGCTTAATGTACCTCATAGTGGCACAACAAATGACATCGCATGGCTTTGGAAGTGTCTCCCTCATAAACCCAGCATGAGAACATTCTGGAGCTCGGTTAATCAAAATAATTTCATCAAGCCAACTTTATCTGCAACCCTCAACTATTTTCTCCAATTCGTCCCTTACAAGGCAAGGCCAGTGCCCTTAGCAATAAATTCCTTAGTGATTTCAAAAGAAGGCCACTAACATTAACCCATTAGTTTTTTGAAAAATCAACAAGCTGATTGGAAACCCTTTCATCATGACCGTCTATGCATTCCATAAATGTAATCACACCACTCTCTCACAAGTAAGTCCAAACAACTTTATCCTTTCAAAATCTTCCTGAGTCCTTAGTGGCTCAATATGGGTAGTATTACTTTCCATAGTTTCTTAATGTCCAAGCTCCAAAAAAAAAATCTTTAGAGATTTTTGACATACCCATGACTAAATAATCCAAACAACTAGAGGTAAGAAAATCAAACAAATAACACTACTTCAAAAATTGGGAAATCCTATACTTGGGGATTGTAAAAAATCACTCTATATCTTTCCTTGAGTATTGAACCTACCTTAATCATGATGGATAATAAATAACATACTTATTAAAAAGATAGCCCAAAAAAAACACATCATAAGAAAGCCATTGTCCTTAAAAGGCACTAACATGGCTCTGTTCTTTGTCTCCCACAAATTTGAAACATTCATCATCGATAAAATTATTGTCAAAATATCACATTCCATTTCCCAAGTACATTGATTTATGATACTGTGCCTATCTCCTACCAAGGTGTTCGCCAGTTTGTTACCCTCACTGTCAAGAAAATCAAGAAAATCATAGAGGGAGTGGGTAGTCTCCATGTCCTTCACATCATTAAGGTCCTCCTTATAAGCTTGCAAAAGGTGGAGGGTAGTGGAGACAAATTGTATGACATGAACTGAAAAGTTTTCCACTTGATCAAACTTGACCTCTAGGCTCATGATCTTCTTAATTAAGGTGGTAATAGTCTTTTCTGGTCTAGCACGACCTTCTTTCATGGGGGTTCTTTTTAATAGTTTCCTGGGGCATGAAGTTCACTTCCTTCTATTTTCTCCTTTCATGGTATCCTTATGTTGATTGTCCATGGGATTCCAAGCCTCCATACTATGAGGTTCCATGTTTAGATTCCTAATTAGGGAGGTTCTAGTCTCATCTCCTACCTTAGAATCTAGGGTTTTTTCTTCAATTTTAAAGGTATCCAACAAAAGGGGTGACATAGGGTATTCCTGAGCACCAATAGTGGTGTCCTCACCTCTATCTTCACTAGAAATCTCATCCTTGTCATGTTCCCATAATTCCTCCTTATAGAAATCCTTTTAGGCCTAGGTCAATTTTTCTTTGAAGTATTCTCATTAGAGTTGGAGCTAAGCAGTTTATCCTGACTTGGGGGGTAGAGGGATTCTTCTCCCTTTTTCTCTTGCTAGTTCTAGGGATTTTCTTTCTACCCATGGCTCCAATACTATGCACGTCAAGAACCTCAATTTTATGCATCTTTATCTTCTTCATAGTGGAAGAGGGGACCTTATTTTCCTTGAACTAACTAGAAGGAGATGAGGTTTGAGGGGTAGCAGATATAATCGATGGTGATGGGGTCAGGATTTCTACTTGAGGGTTAAGATCCTTAATGAATCTAAAGAGGCTAAACATTAGGGCTTGGTGGTAAATGGTGTAACTCCTACCTTTATCCCTATTCTTATATATATTATAGATAGAGTCCTCTATGGAGTGTAATAACACATAAGGAAAATAAATAATATATCTATTCTTGAAGTGGTTGAGAATAGGAAAGTGATAATAGTATAAAACCTTAAACTTATCTTCAAGTGTAATGTACCTCATAATGGCACAACAAATGACATCCCATTGCTTTGGAAGTTTCTCCCTCACAAACCCACCATGAGAATGTTTTGGAGCTCAGTCAATTGAAATAATTTCATCAAGCCAACTTCATTTGCAACCCTCAACTATTTTCTCCAATTCTTCCCTTCCAGGTCAGGGCCATTGTCCTTAGCAATAAATTCCTTAGTGATTTCAAAAGAAGGCCATTAACATTAACCAATTGTTTTTTGCAATATCAACAAATTGACTGGAAACCCTTTCATCATGACCCTCTATGCATTCCATAAATGTAACCACACCACCCTCTCGCAAGTAAGTCTAGACAACTTTATCCTTTCAGAATCTTTCTCAATCCTTAGTGGCTCAATACGGGTAGTATTACTTTCCATAGTTTCTTAATCTCCAAGCTCCACAAACAAATCTTTAGAGATTTTTGACATACCCATGACCAAACAATCCAAACAACTAGAGATAAGAAAACTGAACAAATAACACTCCTTCAAAAATCAGGAAATCTCATACTTGGGGATTGTAAAAAATTCCTCTATATCTTTCCTTAAGTATTGAACTTGCCTTCATCATGATGGATAATAAATAACATACTTATTGAAAAGATAGCCCAAAAAAAACACATCATAAGAAAGCCATTATCCATAAAAGGCACTATCTTGGATCTGTTCGTTGTCTCCCACAAATTTGAAACATTCATCATCGATAAAATCATCGTCAAAAATATCACATTCCATTTCCCAAGTACATTGATTATGGCACTGTGCCCATCTCTTGCCAAGGTGTTTGCCAGTTTGTTACCCTCACTGTACACATGTTGAATAGAGGTATCTATAAATCTAGTGAACAACATTTGAGCATCACAAATTATTGTCTTGGTGTGCCAACTCATCCTTCTAATCCCTTTAATGGCCTCAATAACAAGAAGAGAATCTCCCTCAATCACCAATTTAGGCATACCCAAACTAACAATTGTCTCTAACCCCTAAAGAAGGGCCATTGCCTCTGACACATTGCTTGTCATGTTACCATAGTTCCCCGCATAACCCTTGATACAATTCCCACGATCATCCCTAATAACACCCCCCCAACAATACAATTCCTTCTAGATCTATCAAAATTAAGTTTCCACCAGCTTTTTATTTTTGTTTAAAGTACATAGGTAAAAAATTAATTTATAATATCATTTAAATTATTTTTCTTCATTTCTAATATGCCTAGGTCCCATAGTGGAATTTCATAGAAACACTACCCTATTTTATACAATTTTTTAGAATGTTTTAAGAAGCACTTATAATTGATTTTAAAAAAAAAATCATTTATTAATTTTTATCTTCATAAAAATTTGTTAGATTAAAATTAATTATTTTAAAGAATTTATTAACATTATTCTTATTATATTTAATTAAATTATTTTTAACATTATAATTATAACTAACAAAAAATTTTCTCTAACAGTTGTTTTAATTGTAAATACTACATTCATGAGTTGGAAACTTCAAACTTTGCTTCAATTTTGCATACAAAAACTAAGTAATCTCTCAACCCAATTTGAACACAGTTTGTAGATGTGCCAATCATGTTTGTCTAAGATTTTTTTCTGGGCTCTAAAATAGGCTACATAAATCCTTTCTTCCCTCAATTTACATAACAACTTTTTTAAGGTTTCAATTAAATATTTTTATGTTTGAAATGCTCAATCTACAATCTCTCTTATAATTCTAATAACATCTCTAAAATAAATTTTGGAATATCAATTTAGCGAACTTCTTTACTATCTTAATTATTTTTTACCAAACTTTTGGATGCTTTAGATCTAATATGATTTTTATTTGTTGTGATGTGTGGCTATTAAACCCTAATTCTAGTTTTGAGGCCTACAATTGTTACCAGATTGTGACACACATTGCACTTAATTGTATTTGGAATCTAAGATATTTACCTGATTTGTGGTGCATTGTGCACTTAAGTGCATTGCTCTCTGCTTATTCAACTGCTAAAAGAAATGAGTGGTATTAAAGGAGGTGAAATCACATCACACAGCTCAAAAAACATCTAATCAAATAAATTATCCTTCAAAATTGAGCTGTCTGTGTCACGTCTCGCCCTTGAATCATTTCTTTTCTTTAATATCAATATCAGTTTTTCTAGAATTTGATTGTGTATGGGATTTTTAGCATCAACATTTCGGATCACTCCCAGTGATCCATCATTAGGATGAAGAGCAAGAGAATAGAAAAAAAATAAAAATTTCTATTCTCTTGCTCTTCATCCTAATGATGGATCATTGGGTGTGATCCGAAACGTTGATGCAAAAAATTTCATACACAATCAAATTCCAGAAAAACTAATATTGATATTGCTAATGGATTGTGGAAATCAAATGACACTCATTTCTTTTCTTGCTTATGTGGCAATGTTGACTTGGTCAAAATGGATTAAACTTAATTTAAGATAAATGAAAGTTAATATTTTAGATTTACCAAAAATGAAATGATTTATTTTACTATAGATATACATGAGATAATACGTTATGATGATGATGTCATTGAAGTGTTTTAAATGTTGTGACTTAATAATGTGATTATGTTAATGTTTATTTCTTAATGATGATGTAATTAAGATGTGATGTTTTGATTATGATGGATATTGACTCGTTTTTGGTTGTGAGTGTTTGAGTGGATGCAGGGATCGTCATGATGGAAGTGTGGTTGAGGTAGAGAGGAAGGGGATGTCGTGCTGCCACACACACACATCACGTAAATTTCATGTTGTTGTTATGTTTTTCATTACATTTATTAAGTTAATCCTGAAGTTTAAGTGAAATATAGAGGATCACAATTTAAATTGCTTTATTATATTAAATTCTCAATGCTAAATTTGATGTTTGATTATGATACTTGAATAAAAGTCTATTTTGGTTTTGAGAATAAAAATTAGAAGTATTGTTTTATTATATAAATAAAAAAAGAAACTAACGTATTAGCTTGATGTTTTGAATTTGATATATCTATATATGTAAAAGTTCTATTTTATTTGGAATATGCACTTAGAAGTATTAAATGTTAAAAAAAATTCATATGTGTGTGTTTATTAAAACATGGATTGTTTGTAAAAAAAATTCCAAATGACAAAACCAAAAGTTAAAAAACATTTTGTTCAAAAGGAAGCCGCATAGAACGTTAGGTCAGTTATTTTATTTATGGGAATTGCTTAAGTAGGGTTTTGGGAAAAAACAGGGACGACACACAAGAAATTGGGGTTTGGGGGGGAAGGGGGGAAGAGCATTGGAGGTTACTGAAACTGAGCTCTCTGCTCATACCATTTGGGGATTGGTGATTCAAAGGGGGCTTCTTGCTTTATAAAAAACAAACATTGAGCAGCTGGAAGTGGCACGTGAACAGCTGGACCAAAGAAAGTGCAGTTAACGGCTTCTTCCACAGTGGCAGCAGCGGGCTTGGTCAACAATCCAAAACAACCAGGTTCCTGTTTCTTCTTGCATGTTCATGTCCTTTGTCAAGAAGAGTTTTTCTTCCTTATGTTTCTGGATTTCATGCTATGTGTCGAAGAGCTTACGTTTTCTTGTACAAATTGTGCATCCATATCTCTGATGTTATAATTAGATTCTTTGTTTTAGATTATAAAGTCTCTGTTTTGGATGATAATATTTCTGTTAAGTTAATGGGATTAGTAGGTAGTATCATTGTAATGGACACAAGATTCTTGATTTGAATATCCAGGTTCTCATATTCGTTCTTCTCTTTTATATTAGCTGGTTATATTCTAGTTGGATATTGTTTGTTATAATAGTTAATCCATTATATTTAAGTGGATTGAAGAAGTTGAAATCTTGTTGACAGTCAAAATTATATTTTTGAACAAAACTGTGGAGGAGACAAAAGGTTATGTTTATCAGAAACTCATTATGTAGGAAAACCAGTAAGTCAAACATTTCACAAGTAACCTATTTGTGGTTTGATTTGTGTAGTTTATCAGCAAATTTTTCTTTTATTCGACCACCATTCTTCTTGTTAATATGATTGGATTATGCACTGGTTTATTTGATATGTTGGTACGGCTAATTCATAGTTGATTGTTTATGGACTGGAAATGATAAAACCTTGCGATAGCTCGAGAGGACAACACTAAACTAGTTTTCTATTCGAGTCAGCAAATTAAGCTCTCTACTTCTGAAAAACTTAGCACAAAAACCTTTTAACAGTATTTTCCATTTTGCTGCTTTCTTTTACAGCTTGATTGAAACTATGATTATGTGATTTTAAGTACGGCCCTGTCCATTGTGTTGGATACAATCCACAGTATTATTTCAATTCCTTCCAAAATAAGAAGACCTCAATAAAAATCTTGTATGCTATTTGAACCATCTGCTGGAATGCCTGAGTCTAGACCACCTTATATTTCTGATTGCGGGTTATTAATTGAACGTTAAGTTGTATGGCAGAGTAACTCCTCTTTTCTTCCACTTAGCCGGATAACAAAACTGGTTGAATGTAACAAGAAATTGACTATCCTAGACAACCGATTCCATCTATTTCATAAACTTTCTTTTAATACAGAACACTGAGTTTCTTTGAGCGTATTATCATCAAAATCTAATATATTTCTTTGTGAGATATGATGAATAAATGTGTATCTTTTTAGCATTTAAGCACTGGCTGAACCTTACTAATAGGATGGATAAAACATATGTTTAGGATGTAAGAGTACATAATCAACATTTAAGCATTGACTGAATCTTAAGAATAGATGGATAAACGTATATGTTTTAATTTAGATGAAATTTTATTTATTTTGGTGGCTGAACCATAACAATAAGAGTAGACATTTCAGCAATACTGTGGTTGCCTAAAACATAGGAAAAGAATGGCAAACGTTATATATGAATGAGATGAAACAATATTCTTTTAGCGTCACTATGAATGATTATACTATCAGGAGAAACAACATTAGTTCAAAACCTTTTATTACAATTCAACATTGCTACATTTGATATAGCCATACAAAAACAGTAATCTGGTGTACTCTTCAAATCTTTTCTATATTTTACGCCAGCAAATCTGATTTTGGTCGAGCCTTAAAGAGATAAGAGAAAATGAACTTATGTGCTATTCAAATTTAGTTGAATATCTTCTTCTTGTTAGCGTAGGAGTGTTTATTTATTTTCCTTATGGCTGGGTGTAACGTAGCAATTATGGGACAGATAAATGGATACTTCATGCTTAGTTTCTCTATCTACCAGTTCTATAGAATGGATAAATGTTATTCTTGTTTCTTCTACAGGTAAATCTGGTGTTTTAAAGTGCTTGGCCAAGCCATTTGTTTCCCAAATATTGCATATATGTATATGGTTATGCTTATTTGGTTTAGTAGATGTGTAGTTTATTTTTATTCCCTGTTACATTCTATGATTAGGTTGCTAGGCACATGGTTACAATGTAGTATGTTTTACAACCACATCAGATCCATCTGATCCATCTTGTTTCCGGAAGTTAGGCTTCTCATGCCAGGGTCGAGGGAATTCTTCATGTCAAGAAGAATCCTGGGGGAGTACTTCACTTCGTGGTTGGCGAGGTTAAAGCGCTTGGGCCACACTTTCATCTCATGTAGCAGATGGGAGACGTCCTACAACTTTGGAGATAGGATACGTTGAAGAACAGAACACAACGAGAAGTGATATCTCAGTTTGATTGTATTGTTCATCATTGACATGCACTGAAATATGTAATTGGTTATGTAAAGCTGAATTGAATTATGTGTAATCACTGTAAATGTTGTACGTTAGATCAGCAATATGTTAAATGTTACGAGATTTTATGAATGAATAGTCATCTCCATTATTGATGTAACATTGTAAATTTCCGAACATGCATAATAGTGAAATTGCCAATTGCTAATCAACATCTTTTGTTTTTGTTATGTGGATAAACTAATTGTTAATAGTAATATAGTTCGACTATTCCACATTGTTGCGATTAGTTCTCTTTTGCATTTTCCATATAATGGTGATTTGGAAAAGTTAATTAGGACATGGTTCTTACAATCTAGAATTGTTTCTACTTTCCTTTGAATGTTCTTCTAGGTCTGCACTTTGAAAAATGTCAATTTTTATGACAAAGTTATGAATTTGAGTATATAAGGGAAACACTTGAGGGCCCATTAATAACAACATCACTAATATGACCTCTAAATCAAAGATTTGCATTAGGTTGCTACAGGTAGTGTTAGATTTAAGAAAACTGCTTCAAAGTCCTACAGTTTATTTCCAAGCACATAACAAACCAATCCTTGTGTTTCACTACGCCTTGCTTCACCACACTGTTGGTATAAATTTCCTGTGAAAATAAAACATTCTACAATATGGTCTCCTTGGAATCCAAACTATACACAATAAACTAAGTAATGGAATGAATTGGTGCACTACATATTTGGCCATATAATAAGCCCTTGTCTATATAACAATTTTGTATTTTTTTATTGTGGATTATTACTTCATGGAAGGATTAAAGCATTTTGCAGAAGTGGTAGTGTATGTTGAAAATAAAGCATGCATCCCTAGTGACCATCCATTCTAATTGTATAGGAGTAAAGGAAATAGGCTAATCCTTCCTTGGATTGTGACTTGCCTTCAACAAATGATTTGATAGAAGCCTACAGGTGGTTCTTCTGAATATATCCTGGCATGCACCCTTTGAACAACCTCATCTTTGGACTACTTCTCCATCCCTTCCAGCTGCCGATGGAAACAAGATGTGGAGTGTACAAATAGTCAGAGTCTGGCAGTGACCTTGACACTCAGAAGATGAGAGCCTTGCCTACATCGGGTGTATCTTCTTCTTTCATATTTCTATGATCATACCCAACTTCAATTATATAGCAGCTTGAATTGATTGCTTGTGTTTCTTGACTGCCCATTTAGATGCATTTACTAACTTCCTTTGATATTAATGAATTTGAGAATGGGCTAGTTGCAAGTATGCTTAACAAGAAGTGTGCCTGCAAATGCACTTACTACTCATTAACTAATAAGTAGGAGATAATTTCCTCAACATGTCAAATTGTGATATTGCTATCAGGATTTAACTGTGTGATTTTTGAGTCAAGCTCATTGACCCATGTTTCATGAGTAGTGATTCAACATGAATCCATCTCTCATGCGAATAAATGGAACATTAGCACTCATTGGATCTAGGTGATGCTCACAGGGGTGAAGCACCAGGACTTCCTAGGAGGTCACCCATCCTAGTACTACTTTAGCCTAAGTGCACTTAACTATGGATTTTCCTCCATGGTTAAACCCAAAGCTTGCAAACCCCATTTGCAAAACCTTCACCAAGTGTAAAGCAATCTTCTAACCAACATCAAAGGTAAAGCAATCTTCTAACCTTATGCCGGATCTACACCAGTGATGAAATACATTGAAGAAGAGAGGAAATAGAGGGGAAACTCCCTGCCATCATTTTGTCTTATTCGTTCCTACCCCAATAATCTACTATGCAAAAGAGAAGCACAGGCAAAAAAAGTGAGCAACCGCTACCAGTCATATTAATGAAGCACAAAATTAAGATGTTCAATGAAGGAATCTTGTCCATAGATTTTAACTTGTAATGAAGAGAACGATAAATGTACAGTTCACTAATGTTCAAAAGATTGAAAATATCATGAATTTTTTGAAAATTTCATAGTTTGTAGTAGAAAATACCAAAAAAATTGAAAAAAATCACTATGTTTTCATGAATCTCAAAATAATTTTGACTTTATTTTGTCTTTAGTACTTTTTTGAGGGAGATTAGCCTCTCTCGAAAAGAACTATCTGCCACTAAAAAGGATGCACATTTGAATGCTCTATGTACTTTTCAGACTTGTTAGAATACAAAAGTAACTATAAAACATCGATTAGACAGTTTGTTTGTATCTTAAAATAAATTAAAATTAAGATAATCAGTGTATTTTAATTTATTTAATAAATAAATACAAATTGTTTAAGCAAATGAATACTATTTGACTTCAAATTTTAAAAAAATATTTTTCTATAAATTTAATAGTCTTAGCAAATAGTATTACAAAACTAATCAAAACAACAAGTAAAATATAGTAATTTAAATGTATATAGAAATATAATATGAAGATGTAGTGCCTCTCCCATTTGACTTCTGTAAGTCATCTTAATGGATGCAACCTTGTTGATTTTTCATTGAAAAGGGATCATGATTGTGACCATGAATGGTCTACACCATTGAGGTGATTTGATTTATGTTTCTATATCAGTTGCTTTGATTATGCTTATGGCTATTTATGAGATTATGATGTGATTTTTGGTTCACTGAGGTTTGTGCCAGTGGTTATCAGAATCGATGTGGTATCATGAGGTTGTTCTGTGATTACCCTGAGATGTGTGCAGAGATTGTACTATGTACTATTACTATGCTACACTAGACTAGGTTCCTGTAGCAGTGGTTAGTCATGTTTATGACTGTGTTCGCTTATGTGTTTTAAGTGTTTTTCTTGTTGTTTAAACAACTATTATTAAATGCTTAAATAATTAGAAATAGATTGTCCATATTGGGTTCATTGGTTATGTGCTGCACATATCTACTTATGTTATGTTTTACATGTGAGATGACTTGAAGGTCAGATGTTATACCTTGATTTCAATACCATAGATTTTAGACTACTATGTTGTTCAGTTGATTATATTGCATGAGGATGCCTTTTTGAGATGACAGTGTGTTTTATGATGATATTTAGTTATCTGGTATTTGGATGTATATCACTAATTATGTTATGTGATGGATTTAATGCTACGGTTATTTACTTCATTCTTGCATTGTTATGCTTTATGTGAACGTGAGTGATGTAAATAGATTATTTTAATATAATTAAATAAATGGTTAAATTAGGTGATGTAATGCATTTATTGCTTTGGCTATGTTATTATATGCAATTGCACTTGATCATGTTGTTTAGTGTGTAGGATTTATATCCTTGGCAGTGGCACATGGAGTTAATGATTCAACTATTCATATTTTACCAATGTCGTCCCTATATGGTCGACGTATCCTTATTTAATTGTTTAATTAAATCTTTCGGTGATTATTAAATCTAAACTCATTTGCATTATGTGATTAGACCAATGAGCGTGTCTATGCATTTAGAGGTTCGCATTGTCGCAAAAGTTGTTAAGGAAATTTCTGTGCTTTTGGGCTTTTTAATTGATTTATTTTAATTTTTGGTAACTTTGCCATAGATGAATTTATATTTATAGGAATAACTTGTTTTTGTTTGGGTCGATTTGGGGTTTAACTAGGTTGGCTGGTTATTTGCCCTAATTGATTATTGACTCAAAAAGTGAATAAATATCCAAAAAGGAATTTAATTCTAGATTTCTCACTTTTGAATTAGAAAGTTGGAGAGTAAAACCCAAAATTCTCTTCATGAGGATTTATTGTTTTGTTCATTGTGGGAGCTACGAGCGTGGGATCATCACGAGGTTGAGCTTGTTGGATCCAGCTCAGGGAAACCTTGGATTGTCACAATTTTCAGCTACTTTTGCGAGCTATTTATTTTATGGTTCAGATTCTTGTTTTTCCCTTTTGGCTGTGAGGTAGGGCTTTTCTGTCTTATTGTTTCTCCACCATTTTTGCTTCTGTTTTTGGTAGCCATTTGTTTGGAGGCTGAGAACTAGTTTTCCCCTCCATTTTTGTATGTTAGTTCTATCTAGTTGGGTGGGTACGAATATTTCCCTATTTTTTGGGATGAGTGTTTGGGGTTTTGCACCATTATGTTGGCTATTTTTGCATATGGTGTCCGAACTTGATTATTTTTGGATTTTTGAGGTTTTGTACCCAAAGGTCAAATGGGTTTCAATTTTGAAGTTTTCCAAAATTTTGGGGTTTTTGCCTCGTCTTGTGTACCGCCCTATTTTTTTGGATTTTCTTGGCACAATGTGGGTCGTGGACCTAGATGATTTATTTGGATATCAATCAGACCACTATTTCACTTTTGTGTTTGCATTGGGATGCATGTTGCATCCGTACTCCTGACATTGTGTTCGGTTGAGTGATTTTATACCTGAAGATATGGTTTCTTTTGGACCTTTGCTTTTGTTTCATGGACAGTAGGATTTGTGTAGAATCTATGCTCTTGGATTGAGGCCAGTTGAGTGAGTTCATGGTGTTTGGTCTTGTTGCATCATTGGGATTCATGTAAAATCCATACTCTCAAATTGAGACCAGTTGAGTGGTTTCATGATGTATGGTTTTATTAGTTCTTGGGATTTGTGTAGAATCCATCTCTTGAGTTTTTTTTGGTTGAGTGTTGTTTTGCATTGTGTTCTCATCCAATCCTTGTGTTATGATCTTCATGATGGTGGTGTGCCACACATGAGTATGTGCGTGTACATTTGTCAGAGGAATTACGGGTCTCGACTTGCCGTGGTACTTCCAAAAGTTACGATCATTGGGGTTGGGTTGGGAATATGCATTTCCATGGGCACTTTTCATAGGATGAGCATGGGTAGGGTAGGGTAGCATATGAAGGGGGCTTCTTTTCCACAACCTAGTGCCTATATCTCGAGGGTTGGCATGCAAAAGTTTTAAATAAGTGATAACTAAATAAAATGTGTGAGTGGTAATAACACTTAAGATAATAAAATGTTTGTGCCGAGCCTATCCATTGAGGGATGTTCTATACTCACGATCCAAGCTTGGGCTTGTCGATGCCAAGAAACTCTCCATGATGTCAGCCCCTACTTAGTAGCCTTATGAGTGTTTGACTAGGACCTGTACTCCTTGCATTGTCTTAGGTTCTTGGTTATAGCCATCATACTGTTTGGCATGAGTGTTAGCCTTGGATGTTTGTTTTACATGCATTTGTGGTTGGATCATTATTTTCATCAGCACAATGGGTGTGGACCTACGCGTGCCACGTGTTTGGGAGGCATAGCTACTTACACCACTGCTAGGGACTGGTGTACAGAGATGGTCTTTTATCCTAGTGCGACCATTGCTAGATATTTTCACTTGATGCTTTAGGTTTCAGAGTATGCTTTCTTGTGATTTATGCTTTCATTAGAATGCTTGGATATCATATTTAGATGATGCTAGTTTATTTGATGCATTCTCATATTATGATGTTTAGCATATGACTAGATGATGTGAATTGTTGTATTGGATTATCTATCGCTTATTGGTTTAGCATGTTAGATTTTCTTATTATGATGATTAGCATGTGATAGGTGATGTTATCTGCTTGAAGGATTATCTTATACTTTACTACTAGCATGTTAGATTTCCTAATGCTTATATTGTAACATGTTTTAGTAGTGACCTCCCTATTACAATAAGTACCAACGATCTGATCGATGGCTTGGGATGTTACATGTGGGGGATGGCTAGGATCCATGATAGTCTTATGATGCTATTGACGGTTGGGAGGAACCACGTACTTAGTTTGATTGTTCAATTATTGTGATGTTATTTCTGTACATTGTGATGTTACTTCTATTCACTATGATGTGACATTCAGTATGTTCTTTACTACTATGGTTTAGATGGATAGATGTTCTTCTTTCATGATGTTTATGCACTTGAGTGTTCATTCCTTGATTTACGTGGATCTGGTACTCCCCGGTGTGGAGGTTTTCAAGTTTTTATGTTTTTTATTCTTTCTTTGTTGTTGCATTGATGCATTTTCTCACGTGGAAAGGTAGTTCCTCACGTGAGAATGCACTTACTCATGCAAGAATGCACTTCCTTGTGCGAGAATACATTTCCTTGTGCAGGGATGCGAATCCTCGTACGGTGTGCAGTGAATCCTCGCACAAAGCCATGCACCTTCTCATGCCAAATGATGCAAAGTATTGCACAAAACTTGAGACCAGTGCACTTCCTCGCACGAGAAATAGGGAGCAGTTAGGCTTGGCCAAGGAAGTTTTGAAAGTTGGTTTTAGATACCTTATTGGATTTCTCACCTTTCCAGTTCAAAACAATCTTTCTATGGGGTTTAAAATATATCATTTACTTAAGATGTATTTTAATAAATGCGACAAATCTTTTGAGATAGGTTTCAGACCTCTCTAAGATAAGATAAAGATTCTAGGAAATTTTAGGGCTTCAAGATTCTATGTTTTACCCCAGCTTGGTGTTTTGTTGATGAGTGGCCATTTCTTTGAGCCCTCATCATTTGCATGGTTGTTGTTGGCCTCTGTTTTCATGTGTCAATTTGGTAGTGGCATTCAAAAATTCATTGGTTGTTGGGATTGTGGAGCAGTTAGCCTTGGCTGAGGAAGTTTTGAAAGTTGGTTTTAGACACCTTATTGGATTTTTCACCTTTCCAGTTCAAAATAGTCTTTTTATGGGGTTTAAAATATATCGTTTACTTAAGATATATTTTAATATATGGGATGAATATTTTGAGATAGGTTTTAGACCTCTCTGAGATAAGATAAAGATTATAGAAAATTTCAGGGCTTCAGGATTTCAGACTTAGCCAAATTTCAAGATTTTGCGTTTTACCCCAGCTTGGTGTTTTGTTGATGAGTGGTCATTTCTTTGAGCCCTCATCATGTCCATGGTCATTGTTGGCCTCTGTTTGCATGTGTCAGTTTGGTAGTGGTGTTCAAAGATTCATTGGTTGTTAGGATTGCGTTGAAGTCTTCCGTTGCGATCTTTGTGATCCTTATATGATGTTGTCATGTGCATTCATACTTGTAAAAAAAATACCTTGGCTTGAATTGAATCCTTGTTCCAAGGATCTCTAGACGGGGCATTACAGAAGAAGTGGAAAATAGATAAATAAATTCGCCTACATATCTCATAAAAATATTTGATTTTAATATGTGAAATAAAAATATAATTATATATTGTAATTATTATATATTTCTCTATAAAAACACTTTTGTAAAAATTTGCTAATGTATATTTATTTAAGTTTTTAAATTATTTAATTTACAACATAACTACATAATCAAAATTATAGCATTAATTTTTTTTAAATATAAATATAATAATTATTATTTTAAATTATTTAAGTAAATAAAAGATAATATTAAATAATAAGAATTATAATTTATAAAATAATATATGTTGCTGTATTAAATATTGATATTAAAAACTCACTAATTGCAATTAAATTTCAAAAAATTTCAAGCATCAAAGTTTCTACCTATAATGTAATATATGTAGCGGTAAATTACTATGAGATGATGGCCTATTTAAGATCGAATGAGAAAACTCCATCACAATGTTGTAGGAACCATATAGTTATATTGAATAGGGCATATTGATTTTAAGTTAATATTTTTTTTTTAGTTTGCATATTAAGTGGAAAATGCTTAGTAAAAGTGTGAAATGGTTAAATGTGATGCAAGGTAGCTTAAAGACAACAAAATTAAAAATGCACCCATAAATAAATCTACAAAGACATTTAATTTCGATAGTGTGTTCATCAAGAGTAAATATCATTCCTCTAGACTTTAATTATTTTGTTGCACTATTTTTCATTTCTTAATCACACACATTGCCAATGCAAATTCATATAGAAATCTCTTCTCTCTCCAATTTTTCTTTTTTTTTAAAATGTTTGATTTAAGATAGTGGACAATTAGAGGCATATATAAATGTTATAGGAATGATTACAAAAATTAAGTCTCAAGAACAAATAGGAAGACCATTTTTTGAGAAAATAATAGAAATTGAATAGTTGAATAGTATTTTTAACATAAAATTATAAACCAATACAATTCAATAATTGCACTTGTTACATGTAAAATCCAACATGCACATGTGTTTGGGAATATGAATTAGTTAGCTACAAGAACAATATTTTCAGATGTATCCATATTTATTAATCCATTATTTTTTGACAAATTGTTGCACAATGTATATTAATTTTATCATCATGTGTTGAGTTCTTTATTATTTTTCATTAAATAATTATTAATTTTTTGATACAAAAGAATATACTATAAAAATTTTAAATGAATAATATTAATACTAATTATTTTATTATGTAATAATTATAATTATATTAGTGAGCTTAAAAATGTAACCTAAAAATGATTAATAATAATATGATTTTTTTCTTATTAAGTGAATTTATTTTTTTTTTAAATAATTTTAATAAAAGAACATTTTTGATGATTATGAAGACAATAATTAATATTAATAGATTGTCCTGACACATGTAAATAGATGTTAAATAAATATTTATGAATTTTTAAAGTGTTGGGCAATGAATTCCTACATACATCTAGGTTTCTAATAAAAATATGAAATAGAAAATGATACAAAGTAGAAGAATTTTTTTTACGAAAAATCATTGCAAATTTACTTATATTTCATTTGTTCAAATGATTCCAATTTATAATTACATATATTATTTGAACAAAATTTAAAGTGAAATTTCTTCTTCTTAATTGCTTTTGTAATGAAAAACTTGTCTTCTTGTTAATTGACCAATATTGTTACAATAATGAAAAACTTACTTTTTTTTACAAGAGAGTAGATCCATGTTGGAAATGGGGCACAGAAGATGAAAATAGAGAGAGGACATTCCAAAAATTTAATAACACCTGGACTTAGATGATAAGCCCAATCTCAAATGAATTCACAATTTTTCAATTAAAATAAAATACTATATATATAATATTTAGCATTTAACATAATAACCTCATACAATGGTGTACTAAAGTATTAGAAAGCACTAAAATATAAAGTCCTTAAAAATAATATGAAACTTTATAAATTTTTTATATTTTGATAGGTGCTTGTAGCTTTACACTTTATGCATTACACTTGTCACGTGTGTTTCTAATTTTTTACACGTATCTACTAGCATGCAAATGCAAGCCATGCGGATAAATTGAATTTTGTGTGCAAAAAAATAGAAACTGCCCGAGTGACGAAAAAGAGCTCTATTTCCCTTGTGAAAGTTTGGTGTCAACAAGATTTTTCATGTAGCATCTTCTTCAACATAGTGTTGAGAAGCTTTCATTTGATAACAATTTTTGTTGGCAACAATGTTTGTTGAGGAAAATTGACTTTTGCGATTGATCATTAAAAACAAAAGAAAAATAGTTTTTGTAGATGAAGCTAGCACGAAACTTTGACAACTACATTACCATGCATAAAATGTTTGATAGGTTTGAATCACTAGTTTCATTATAGTAATTGTGTTGCCATATTACTGGAGCGGAACTCCATGAATAGGAACTTGCTTGTACAATTGAAAATTCAGAATGAAATGCCATTTTCTATGATAGCTTAAACCAAATTGAACTAAGTTCTGCTCTACAATAAGTTTCTTTTAGTAGTTGTATATTTTGAACGAGATTCTCTAGATAAACACTTGCTAATAGATTTGAAAATTTGGAATTTATCAATGGGTCTTGCCTTACCCTGGATCTTCAAATTATTTGCAGCATATTCACTTTCATTCTTTTTACCCTTGTTGGTAGTGCAAATGTGCATTTAGGAGCATTCTTCCAATACAACTAGTTAGGGTAGATCTTGGTTATATAATTTTATGGCCATTGGTGATTTTTGACCCATCCGTCATTTTATTGTTTGGGGAACAATTTTGTGGATACAATTATGTGGTTCGAAGCTTGATTTTAGCTTAGTTAATTTTATTGAATGGAGATTAGTATGTGATGAGAGCTTTAATTTGTATTTTTTTCCTAATGTTTTCTTTTTTAGGCAAAAGTGGCAAGCTACTATAATATTTATATATAAATCTGATTCAAAATAGGTTAACTGGGAAAGAATCAGTAAGAAAACCCAACATCATCCCTTTTAATTACATCGGTATAGTTTCCATAGTTACATTTTTTAGCACCATTAAAAGCATATCATGAATACATTAAGGAGTATCAACTACCTCCCAAGATTACACTTTCAATTTACAAAAACTAATTACCATCACATCTGATGCTCAAATTGACAAACACCCAAATTTAATAACAATCTTGCCTATAGCATGACAAAATTGTGGGAGAAAGGTCGCAGTAGGCAAGCAATTTTTTGGTTTGATTGGCTATCAAAATTTGACACTAATCACCAGAGAATGAGTTTGAATTCGCCTCTCAGAGTGGGTACTTGAGAAATTGGCCCACATTGTGGTAGTAGTTGAATATGTGCTCTTTGAAAGTTATTAGCAATTTTTTCAAAACTAATTTTTTTAAAAATAAAAAATTGAAAATGTGTTGGTTGTTAGATTATATTAATTTTTAGCATTTTTTGCATCTCGCTTCCTTTTCTAATGTAACAGTTTTGTTTTCAAAGGGTATACTATTGTTCGTGGCTCATGTTAGAGGAGGGTCTACTATTGTCCGTGGCCCCACGTCAGATGGTCTACTATTATTCGTGCCTTTCACATCGTACAAATATTTTTATTTCTAAGAGAAATTTATAAGCGAACCAAACTTGGTATGTAAAATTTAACATGTTTTTCAGATGTTTGCTTTGGCTAAATTAAAAATGAAAATGATGATTATGCCGCTTCTACTGGTACTCTTTTTATATCTCTCTGATGATTACTCTTTTTCTTCTACCAATCTAGAAAAGTTTGTCATCTCTCTGGATCCATGGATCCCTAGTGATTGGTCTCCCGATCACACCTTCCCAAATGGATGATTTGCCATGTCTGGATATTTCTAATTTTTATTATTTTTAGTTAATAAAATTGATTTTCTTACTTGCTTTTTTTCTCAACCGCCAATAAAAAAATCAGATAATTGACTTTTTAAAGATTTAAAAAATACAAACAAATTTAGAAACTATGGAACAACTCATGTTTATATTATTCACATAATGAATACAATAGTATTCTGCTGTAGGCAGAAACTAAATATATAATAAATTTATTTAAATAATGGAAAGAACATGCCAACTTTAAATTATGTTAATCCCCAAAACAGCCTTTGCCTTGGGCTTCCAATTCTGACAAATATTTGGTTTTTAACAGGGTTAGGGATGTGATTTGACAATACAAATTATAGCCATAGCTATGGCTATGCACATAACATCTTGCCGGTATAAATTTGTTGCACAGTAGCCGTGGTGTCTTTTCTGCCCTATTTGCATAGCTTCCATTAGTTTGTGGGTCAAGGGTTCGGTACGGGCGGTAGACATGACTGGATGGAATACTGCATTGAATAGGGCATCATTTTGTCTGACCCAGTCCCATGCCAATTGCTAAAGGCACTCCTGCCGCGTCACAATCGATCCCAAATCTTCGTTGCTCTGAATTGAACGTGAGCCTTCCGGATATGAAGTCATAAAACTCCAATATCTAACGGAGCGCCTCCATGTGCACATAGATTAGGTATGGCATCAAAATCTATTTCCTGATCGCCAGAAAGAAAAAATGTACATTTGTTATGAGGTAACCCAACTTTTGATCAAAATTGCTCAGGAATAGGGAGTATCTCTCTCTTCTCGTTTCAGGACGTATAACTGCAACACTCTTCGTCTTCACACGAATATCAGAGACCAGGGAAATGGCGGGCAGCTCCATCCGAGAAATTATCACTTCCTGGGTTTGCAACTACGTCTCCTATCTGTCTCGCATCTCATTCTTTAAGGCTCCGTTTGGTTGCTGGCATAGGAATAGAAAATTAGAATAGAAAAATGGAATGGGAATAGAAATAGGCAATTTCAATCATGTTTGGTGCACTTGGAATTCGACTGGGAATATGTTAATCTATTGTTTGGTTGTACAAAAATAGAATAGGAATAAGGTTAAGTTTTGTATTTTTAAAAACATTTTTCCTAATTTTTTTTTTTAATTTATTATTTTTTTAGTTAATTCATTTTCATTTTCATTTTTTTAAACAAATAGATATAATTTTAAAAAATGTTATTAAAAAAGAATTTAACAAAAAAAATTCAAAAAATAAAAGTAAAAAAAAAATATTAAAAAAAAAAAAAATTCAAAAAAAAAAAAATTCAAAATTTTATTTTTTAAAAAAAAATTTGAAAAAAGAAAAATTCAAAAAAAATTTAAAAATATTTTTTAATGGAAAATCGGAATGGGAATGGAAATGGCCTATTCCAATAACAGATATTTTTTGGCATAGACATATGCTCATTTTAGGGGCAAAATTGGAATATGTCTTCCTATTCCCAATTCCGATTGAGCTTACCAAACAGCGAATATAAAACATATTCTAATTTCGTTTTCCTATTCCACTCATATTCCAGCAACCAAACGGGGCCTAAAGGACAACTATTATACTATTTTGATTGCTCACAGAAAAAATTAGTGTTTGGTAGTAAGTTAATGTCCAAAAGAACAACTCATATGCAGGCGATTACATATGCCTACTCCAATGAACTCATTTCCATCGTATTAAATGCATTCACATATCGCGTGTGGCAGAGCGCAGTCTGCATTTATGCAATTGAAGAATACCCACCATCTAATCTCGCCATAAAATGTCCTTGCTATGCATTAATGCATTAATCTCGCCAAAACCAAACAACCAAAATCCCAAGGCACCGGCTACGGTGCAACATATTTGCACTGTCGGTAGCCGTGCCAAGTCTTGTGCCAAGTCTTGCCTCTGCCCGGCTGCTCGGCAACGGCTACCCAACCAGTTATTTCGACTGGCTGGGTATGCCATGCCATTTATCTCCGTCCATCTTCCTTCTGCCTCTCCCATACCGTCAGCCATACACGGACCCCGTGGCAAAGTATAGTCTGACGAAAACCGTATTACATTTTAAAATTTGGAGTTTGATTGAATTTTTCTATGGTAAATTAACTCTATCTTAATGTGCCTTTCTTAAAATTTATTTATATTTAATAGATTTAATTAGAATAGGTTTTTATACCATAAAATAGATATACAATTAAATTATAATTATTATTTTTTAAATTTAATATATTATATTTGATGCAATTAAATTTATATTTTATTATAATTTATTTAATATTAATATTTAATAATATAATATATATCAATATATATATATATATATATATATATATATATATATATATATATATAATTAAATATTAATATTAAGTAAACATTGGTGGCATTTATTTAATATTAAATAAACATTAGGGACATTTATTTAATATTAAATAATATAATATATTTATATACTATTAATTATATATATAATCAATTTGATAACAATAAGTTAAACATATAATAAAATTATACTCATATAGATTATTATATTAAGAGTATATTTAACATTATTATAAATTTGTAATATTATATTTTGTAAAAATGATAATTATTTATTAGTATCTTATTTAATAATTATTTTTTTCACTAATAAAATAAAATGTGAAATTTTTTATGTAATTTTGATCTACATAGTTACATAGTTGCCATCATGTTATTTTCTTGTACTTATGAACTGAATTACAACTAATGATCATCACGATGAAGCAATAATTAGAAATAAAGTAAAGATCAACATGTTGATGGATCATGTAGTATGATCCAAATTTACTTTTAGCATCAATATTTATTATTATTTTTTGTTACAATTTTAGGTGATAAATTAATTTTCCATATCAATCAATTTCATCTTTTATCTTTCAACTTTTCTTAGAGTAAAACATAATGTTCTAGAAGTGCGAAAAAGTAAACATAAAAAGATGAATTTAAAAAAATGTAAAAAATATGATATAACAATGTTGATAGGGGTAAACAACATATATTAAGCTCTTAAGAATTAAGCTCTTAAGAATTAAAATAATTTTATATTTTATTTAATTAGTAAAAGCATTCATAATATTAAGCTCTTAAGAATTAAAATAATTTTTTTCTTTATAATAATTTTAATCAATCAACTTTATTATTTTCATATCCAACATTATTTCATTCTAATGTGTTAAAAATAAATGTTGATGCTAAAAATAAATCTATAGTAAGAATCAAAAGCTAAGATTTTTTATCATTCAACCAATATTGTTTCAATCAATCAAGTTTATCATTTTCATATCGTGATGATCATTAGTTGTAATTCAATTCATAAGTACAAGAAAATAACATGATGGCAACTATGTAACTATGTAGATCAAAATTACATTAAAAATTTCACATTTTATTTTATTAGTGAATTTTTTTTTATTAAATAAGATACTAATAAATTATTATTATTTTTAAAAAATATAATATTACAAATTTATAATAATTAAGCTGAGAGGCTTCTACAATGGGAGCAGATTTCATTGTAAACAATCTAGCATTTAAAAAAAAATTGACAAGCAACTACCAGTATGAGCATTTATCAGTTATGGAATATGAATAGTTTTCTAAAATAATATATTAATAATTAGATCAAATTGTTAACACATGAAAATGACCCGACTGACCACCTGCTATAGTCTATGTTGCAATGAATGCTTTTTAAATAGTCAGAAAGTGAACACAGTGTGAGGGGACAATTTGACAGAGAAAATACTTCATTCTCCCAAAGTAGATAATAATTTAACAAATTAGATATTCAAGAACCATCTACCAGGTAGACTGCAAGAATAGTTAACAACCACAAGCAAGAAATTATTAGAATACAATTCTCAGCCATAGTTTTAAGGCAAACTAGAGGGCAAGATCTAATGAATATACATGAATTAAGCAAACACCAGCAAAAAAGAAAAACATGATGCGTTAAATGTTTCAAAATTTTTAGGCTTCAAAATTTATGGGAATTTTTAAACGTTACATTTTTCAAAGTTTGAAACATAAACTAGCTTATATATATATTTGTATATATATATAAAAGTTGAGAGTTATCCTTCTTGAGGCATTTATTGCACTGAGGCAATTTGTGAAAACAGGTGCCTCGAGAAGGATACCTCTCACCTTTTTTATATATATAAAAATATATATAAGCTAGTGTTAAATATACTCTTATTCTACATGAGTATAATAATCTATATGAGTATAATTTTATTATATGTTTAACTTATTGTTAACAAATTGATTATATATATAATTAATAGTATATAAATATATTATATTATTTAATATTAATATATATTAATATTAAATAAATTATAATGAAATATAAATTTAATTACATCAAATATAATATATTAAATTTAAAATATAATAATTATAAGTTAATTGTATATCTATTTTATGGTATAAAAATCTATTCTAATTAAATCTATTAAATATAAATAAATTTTAAAGAAGGCACACTAAGATAGAGTTAATTTACCATAGAAAAATTCAATCAAACTCCAAATTTTAAAATGCAATACGATTTTTGTCAGACTGTACTCTGGCGCAGGGTCTGTGCATGGCTGACGGTATGGGAGAGGCGGAAGCAAGATAGATGGAGATAAACGGCATGGCATACCCAGCTAGTCGAAATAACTGGCTGGGTAGCCGTTTCCCAGCTGCTCTGCCAACTTCCACATGATTCACGATGATGGGACGGATGGGCATGTCAAGGAGTGTCAAATACTAAAATCATATTCTTGTCAAAGCTGAGGTGAGCATAATATTAAAATAAATGCTTTTAGTGTAAAAGCTGAGAGTAATACCTTAAAAAGTTTTTAATCATATTTTTGCTAAAGCTGAGCGTAATGCTGATAAAGTTTATTGTGACTTACTTGAATATAATATAAACTTTATGTTTTTTTAATAAAAAAATGACATTATATTTTATATTTTGAATGTTTTTAAAATAAAATTTTGAAAGTAAAAGAGATTAATTTCATAAAATTCAAAAAATATTATCTTAAGATGGCTATTATATTGAGATAATATTTTTGAATTCAGAAACTATTCGTCTTCTGCCATCATTTTATTAAATCAATATTAAAATATAAATTTACTAATTTCTTTTATATTTACACTTTATTTGAAATAAATTTTAATTTTTTAATAATTATTATTTCAATATCAATATATTGAGAATTATATTATATATTTAAAAAAAAAAATTCTTTTAAAAAAAGTTTTTACTACTTTGATTGATAGTATATATTTGACTTTTTTAACATTTATATATTGATATATTTTGAAAATTAAAACCTATAAAATAAAATTAATCTTTATATAAAATTAAATAAATATTATTTATTATTTTTAATAGACAATGGATGATTCACAATTTACCATTGCATTTTAGGCTCTTACCTAAATTAAATATTTTTATTAAATGAAATTGATGTTATGTATATAGTTAAAAATTAATTTTGAACTATTGAATCAACCAAAATTCTAAAAGGTGGAGAAGCGTTGGCTTTCGGTTGGGCTAGGGTTTTTCCCCTAGCCTATTCTTGGTGTTTGATCTTTACTATTTGTTTGTTCTGTTTGGATTGCTAGCTACTGGACATAATTTGCGTCGGTGTTTTTGGAAATCTTCTGCAGTCAATTTTGGATTGGGGTTTTATTGTTTGCATGGCAGGGCCTGGGATTTCTTCTCCATTGGTGAGAACAGATGGTTCTTCTCCAACTATGCATGCAATGTGATTTGAATCGTTTTATTTAGGGGAGAGCTCCAAGTTGAAAAAAGTTAATGGTTATTTTCCACGTAGCCATGATCGCCCTGTTCTGGTTATTCCTCAAATGGCTGTAATGGAGGACATTGATTATTGGACCAAGCATGCTTTGATATGCAAATTTCTTAGAATTCGAATTTCCCTATCCGCTCTTGAGGCATGGATCCACCGCTCATGGCAGGTTGAAGGTGATATGGAGATTATGTTGGCAGGGAATAGTTATTTTTTTGTTGTATTCTCTTGCATGCCTGATCAGGATCATGTTTTTGAAGGAGGCCCTTATTTCTACAACCATGTGGGGTTATTTGTCAAACCTTGGCATTTAGGTTTTAATTCTGCTAAGGATCTCCCTTCAACAGTGCCAGTTTGGGTTTGCTTGCCTCGTCTTCCCTTGGAATTTTGGCATGAAGACATCCTTCAACAAATTGCTGCTTTGTTGGGGAAGCCGGCTGCGATTGCACATCAATCCCTTGATAAAAAGGTTATTTCTTATGCTAGAATTTGTGTTGAAATTAATTTGAATAACCCGTTACCAGATTCTTTGGAAATTTGTATGAGGGAGTTTTCTTGGGTGCAACAGTTAGATTATGAATCTCTCCCTTTCCATTGCTGGATTTTTCATGAGTATGGTCATTTACTGCATCAGTGCCCCCGTAACTCAAGTTTCAAAGGAGTGGATGGTTCTACAGCTGGCAATACTGGTGGTTTGGCAGATACTATAGGGAAAGGACAATCTCAAATGGCTAATACTACCAAGGGGATGAATATGCAAGATGCTATAGGTAAGGGTAAGGCTCAAATGCAGGATAAGGATGGATTTACCCCTGTTCGCCCTCATGCTAAGGGTCGTGGTCAAAAGAGGCCTTTGAAAGAAAGATTATCTGATTCAAGTTTTAACCGCTTTGAGGTGCTGGATAGTATGGTTCTAGAGGAGGGTATTCCTCCTCCTATCTCTTCTGATCCAATTTTCCCAGATGAGAGATTTGTTCCTAATGATGCTTGTGGGGCATCCCAAGTTGTAGTTTATCAGAACTTTAGTGAAGAAAAATGTCAAGAGGAATGGCATGAAGATGAAGCTAAGAAATGTGTAACAGCAAGTTCTGATGCTGCAGTGGCAGAGAAGAGAAACGCCGCAGGAGGCAACATTGTTGAAAATGTAATAGGAAATTTAATGTTATGTTTTAAATGCTTTTAGTTTTTGAAGTTTGTAATAACGTCCTACATGTGGTGGCATACCTAGAGTAGCAGTTCGATAAGCTCTCCAGATATAGCCACCTAGGACCAGGTGTGTGAATCTTAAATTAGAATAGTTTTTTTTTAGTTCGTAGGTGGAGTGTTTAATGATTTTTAGAATCCAATAATAGGTAGTAGGCAATTTTTGGAATATTCCTGACTTAGAAAACGACTGTCTAATATTGGTAGGAAAAGAACGTTTCAAATTCTTATACCTTTTTTGGATAGAAGACGTTTTCTTTTCTAAATAGAAAGAAAACGTTTCACATCCTTTAATTAGAAAAAAGAGAGTCAGTTTTAAATGAAAGCCAGTCGGCAATGTAAGAAAAAAATTGAATTTGGAGAGATATGAAATGTTTTTTTAGTTTGTCTTTGTGCAAGATTTTGATGGTCTGATTTTTGAATAGATTTTTCTTATCTTCTCACTGGAAACAAGTTGATAGTTTGCAGAAGATTAAAAAGTTTTAGTTTTGAGTCAAATTCGGTATGTTTGCAGAAATTAGTCTCAGTGCATGGGTAATATCTCCCAAATGCACTGTTGGATTTTTATGCTCTTTGGATATGTTATTATAGGCCTAATTACACCCATCTTCACTAGAGTGATTGAAGAGTTTTGATCTGGTTCAAGAGTTTTTCATGTCTGAGTGTAGGCCTATCTAGAGACAGCAAGAAGCAATGTTTTGCAAAAAAATGTACTCTGATGCATGGTCAATATCTCAGGTTTGAACCGTTGGATTTCTCTAAAAAATTTATATGTTGTTTGAAACCTAGTTACACGAAATCTCAATGGTTGGATTGAGTAAATATTATTTGGTTCCAAAGTTATTCATGTCTGAGTGCAGGTCTATCCGGAGGCAGCAAGAAGAAATTTTTGGGAGGATTTATTTTCAAAGTTTTGAATCTAGTGGATGGTTATAGGAGTCTTATGAGTTGAGTCTAAGGTATCTCTGGTTGTGTTTTCATAATAATAATAATGATAAGAACAGTTGGTTCAAATCACAATGGGTGGTTATAATATATCATGTGTGATCCTGAAGGTTGTAGATGCCCCTTGAAGCAACTCAGTTGAGTGACTGATTCCTCTTGAGTTTTGCAAGGTGTGGCTCTGCATCACCGTGGTCAAAAGAGGCCTTTGAAAGAAAGATTATCTGATTCAGGTTTTAACCACTTTGAGGTGCTGGATAGTATGGTTCTAGAGGAGGGTATTCCTCCTCCTATCTCTTCTGATCCAGTTTGCCCAAATGAGAGATTTGTTCCTAATGATGCTTGTGGGGCATCCCAAGTTGTAGTATATCAGAACTGTGAGGGCCCTGTAGCTCCTGTGACAGAGGCTCTGGTGACTCCTGCAGTGTTGGAGGATAATGATGTTGTTTTAGCTGACTTAGTTAAGGATGTGCTACCATCAGGTAAGGGCAAGGGTTCTCCTCTCCCCTTGGGGTTGATGTCTCGACCCTTTAAGAGAGCTTCTTCAACTCCTCCTCTAAGGAGTGGGCGCAAAACAGACCAAGAGAAGATTAAACTCATAGGCAATATATTGATTGAGTCTGGTTCAATGAAACCTTTGGATTCTCATTTTCCCAATTCTACCCAATGATGATTATTCTCTCATGGAATGTAAGGGGGTTGAATAGCATCCCTAGAAAAAAGGCTATTCATAACTTGGTGGTTGATCATAGCCCTGATGTTTTTTGTATCCAAGAGACTAAGCTCTCTGTGGAGTCTATGGTCGAACATGCCTCTAGTATTTGGTCTCATGGCTAATGCCAGTGTGTTGGGGCAACAGGCAGTGTGGGTGCTTTAGCTATATTTTGGGATCCTCAAAAAAATTCTCCTCTTGGCTGGATGTCTTCTCGCTTAGCTCTCTCTATGGTAGCTTTTGCTATAGACTCAGGAGAGGTAATCATGGTTACTAATGTGTATGCACCTATTGACCTTGTGGGAAAGGAGGAACTTTGGGAACATATTCAATATGTTAGAAATTGTCATCCTTATCATCCTTGGGTGTTAGCAAGGGACTTCAATTCAGTTTTAAGTCTGGAGGAGAAGCATGGTGGTTTGGCTTGATTGGGGCCTTCCTCTGGTCTTCTTCGGCAACATATATCTCTTTTGCATCTCTCTGATGTTAAGCCTTCTAATGGTCTCTATACCTGGAATAATCACAGGACTGGTGTTGCTGCTATCTCAGAACGTCTGGATAGATTTCTTGTTTCTTACTTCTAGGTTAGTGGCACCCTTACTATCTCTTCAGAAATCCTTGATTGGAGGGGTTCAGATCATTAACCAATCAAATTTTCCACTATAGGGGCTTATGTTCCGAAGCATCCTCCTTTTAAGTTCTAGTTGATGTGGCTTTGGGACTCCTCTCTTCATGATTGTGTTTTCTGTTGGTGGAAAGATGGTGCTCCTGCATATGGTATTGCAATGTTCTCATTTTCTAAAAGGCTTCAATATGTTAAAAGGCAACTCAAGATATGGAATAGGGAATGCTTTGGGAACCTTCACTTTATGAAAAGGCTTCCTCAAGAAGATCTTGATGTCATCACAAGGGAGGTTAGAGATCGAGGTTTCTTAGAGGATCTTGGCAAGGCTGAATCCCTTGCTTCTAGAGCTCTAGAAGAATGGGAAATTTGAGAGGAAATTTTTTGGAAGCAAAAGGCTAGAGTTGATTGGCTCCAGGAAGGTGATCGTAACACTGCCTTTTTCCATAAAACAGTGCAATCTCACCAGAATCAGAGCACTATCTCTTCTTTGGTTAATTCTCAAGGTATCCATCTAAATTCCTTGCCAGCTTTATTCTAGGAGGCTATTCGGTACTTCTCTACCCTCTTCTCTGAGGACTCTCCTCGTGCTGATAATGAAGAAAATCTTATTTTATCCTGTATTCCTTCCCTTATCACTCAAGAAATGAATGATTATCTCTTGCATCCTATTTCTTTGGAAGAGCTGGAGGAGGTGGTCTTTAGCATGCCTAAGGGGAAGGCTCCTGGTCTTGATGGCTTTCCAGTTGAATTCTTTCAAGAATTTTGGGACATCATTAATCATGATTTGTTGGAGGTGGTTAAAGAATCCTATGCTAGCAAGCAGATGCTTCGAGCTTTGAACTCTACATTCTTGACTCTTATTCCTAAGAGAGAGGGTGATAATCAATTGGAGTGTTTTAGACCAATTGCCTTATGTAATGTGGTTTACAAAGTTATTACTAAGTTGATTGCTGAGAGATTGAAAAGGTGGCTTCCCATTATTATCTCAGAAGAACAAGGTGGTTTTGTTGCTAGCAGACAAATTTTGGATGGGGTGGTTATTGCTACTGAGGCTATTCACTCTATGGCTACTTCAAGGGAGAGAGCCATGTTTGTTAAGTTGGATATGGCTAAGGCCTATGATAGAGTTAAATGAAGCTTCCTAAGGAGTATTCTTCTTTCTTTTGGATTTAGCTCTAACTGGGTGAGTTGGATTATGATTTGTGTTACTTCTGCCTCTTTTTTAGTTCTTATTAGTGGTCAACCTTCTCAACTATTTGGTGCTTCTAGAGGCCTCCACTAGGGTGACCCTCTCTCCCCATATCTATTCATCATCATGGCTGAAGGCTTGGGCAGATTCATTAAGCATCAGGTGTCCCAGAATTCTATTCAAGGCTAGTGGTGGGGTAATGGCTTACCTTCTCTTTCCCATCTTCAATTTGTTGATGATTCTGCTCTTGTTGGTCTTGCTAGCATCAAGGAAGTTGAAGGCTTTCGACATGCTTTGGACATTTATTTGGTAGCTTTAGGCCAGAAAGTTAATAAGCACAAATCTTCCATTTACTTTTTTAACACTCCTGATTCTATTCAGCACAAGATTGTTGGTATCCTACGGTTTCAGATAGGATCACTTCCTTTGACTTATCTTGGCATCCCTATTGCTATTTCTAGGCAGCCACATCTCTTCTGGCAAAATTTGATTACCAAGCTTTAGGATAAGGTAAATCATTGGACTCATAGATGGCTTTCTATTGCTGCCCAGGTTCCTCTTCTTCAAGCTGTTATCCAAGCTCTTCCTACTTATCAAAGGATAGTTCACGCTGCACCTATTTACTTTCTCAAGGAGTTTGATGCTCTTTCTCGACAATTCCTTTGGAGTTGTAATTTTCGTAGTACTAAATGGAGCTTGATTAATTGGGCAACTGTTTGTAGGCCTAAAAAGGAGGGTGGTCTTGGTCTTTGATCTGCTCTATTGAGTAGTCAAGCTTTCGCTGCTAAACTTTATTAGTGATGGTGCTCTGGACAACATCAACTTTGGGCTCGTATTATCACTCATAAATATTTTCATGGTGCTGATCCTTGCTCTATTTCTGCACTTCCTCTTGAAGGTCGTGGCTCATTGGTTTGGCATACTTTGAAGACATGTGCGATGTTGGTAAAGAGGGGTCTGTTTTGGATATGTAAAGGAGGTTCTCAGGCTTTGTTTTGGTCTGATGCTTGGGATGGATTTCCTTCCATTTTATCCATATACCCTCATCTTTAGCCTCTTTGTGACTCTTTTCTTGCCACTGGATGGGATAAAGTGGCTCATTACAAGACTCCTTATCAAATGGGACCTGTTGTTTGTTACAGATGGAAGCATTCTTCTGATTGGCCTCCTGGAGGTATAGACATGGATCGTCAGGAGCTTTCTCAAATTCTGGCCGCTAGAGAGTGTTCTTCTTTGCTTGGTCTAGATGTTTTGGCTTGGGGCGGTACCTTGTCTGGTAAATATCATGTCTCTGTTGGGTATCAGGAGATAACTAGACAATTATTTGGGGATGCTAAGGTCCCTTGGTGGAAGCAAGTTTGGAATTAAGTTTCTTGGTCCAAGTGCAATTTTTTCATGTGGCTAGTTTCTCACAACCATTGTCTTACCTGGGATAATCTTTGTAAACATGGATTTCAGGGCCCCTCTTATTGTGTTTTGTGTGGTAATGGAGAGGAGTCTGTCTCCCATCTGTTCTTCCATTGCTCCTATTCTACTTAGATATGGAACCTTTGGTGGAGCGCTTGGGGTTGCTCTTGTCAGCATGCTTCCTCTTTGCCTGAGTTTTGGGCCCGCTTGGGTACTGCTCCCTCCAAGTCTTCTTTTCTCCATGGTGCTTGGATTGCTGGCCCATCTTTCATGCTTTGGCATATTTGGTTGGAGAGGAATCGTCACATATTCCAAGATGTTCAGCTTGGTTTTTTGCATCTTTGGTGGAAAATATCACATTCTCTTCAGGAAACTATTCTTGTGAAGAGTGAGCTTGATGGGGGTATGGATCCGGTTGATCTTGCTATCTGTAATCGCCTCAATTTTCATCTGCAGAATGGGGCTGCAGCTCATAGGTTTCCTTCTATGTCCAAGCAGATTCACCATCAGAGGAAGGGTCGGGTTAACCGAGATGCGCACTGGACTCCTCCTCCCTGTGGAGTTCTGAAAATTAACACTGATGGTTCTTCCCATGGGAATCCTGATCCGGCTAGTATTGGCGGAGTGGCTTGTTGTAGTTCTAGGGATGTTAAATTTTTCTTCTCAGTTCATAAGGGTGATTATACTAACAATCTCATGGAAGCTCAGGCTATTTTATATGCTGTGGAATAGTGTTTCTTGCGGGGATGGAGTAAGATTATCTGTCAGTCTGATTCCTAGGTGGTGGTGAACATGCTTTCTTCGCAAGAGCTTCAGGATGTTAGTTGGCAGCTGGCCGCTGTTGTTAAGCAGATTCTTTTATTCTCTTCCTCTTTTTAGTTCATTAGGTTCACGTATATTCCTCGTGAATGGAATAGAATTGCTGATTGTTTAGCCAAATGGGGATCTAGTCATGATCTGGGTTGGAATATTAGGGATAGGAGGCAATTGTCCTTTGAGATGGTGCAAGAATTTGATGATCTTGTTACTCAGGATTGAGCTCCATGTTGAGCTCTCCTTGTTGTATTTCTTTCTGTCTTAATAAATTTTTACCCCTCTTTTTGCGATGTTATGTATATAGTTGTATCAATGTTTGATACATAACTGGTTCACATATATAAGTTATTGTTTGATATATGAATGACTAAGTGTTAGATAGAAACTAAGGTTCAATTATTTTAAAAATATAAATAACTATTGTTTGGTAAAATATCATATTTCTTTATGAATAAATTATAAATAAATATTTGTTTGATAGAGTTATAAATGTATTCATGTGTACATATACATGAATACTTAATTATTAAAATGACAACAAAATGTGTTGAATGAGAACCTAAATTAAGTTATTTTAAAAATTATATAATTATAACAAACTAAATTAAACATACATCCAAATAGTTATAATTAGTTATAGTCAATATATTGATTTTTAATCTTATAATTAATTATTTTAAAATAGAATTAAAAAATAATAATATAATCATATATAAATATCAATATATAGATATAAATGTTTAAAAGAAATATCAATAAATAAAATAAAATGGTAAATTAAAAAATTTTACCTTTAAAATTACTTAACGTAAAAAAAAATTAAAATATCATTTAAGTAAATAGACTAGTTTAAAATAATAAACATTATACATTTATCCAACTTAAGAACTTAAAGCTAATCTATACTCTTACAAATTTAAAATTGGAACACGGTTGATAAATTTTAAATTTGTAAGAGTATAGATTAGCTTGAAGTTCTCAAGTAGGATAAATGTATATTGTTTATATACATGAATACTTAATTATTAAAATGACAACAAAAATGTGTTGAATGAGAAACTAAATTAAGTTATTTTAAAAATTATATAATTATAACAAACTAAATTAAACATACATCCAAATAGTTATAATTAGTTATAGTCAATATATTGATTTTTAATCTTATAATTAATTATTTTAAAATAGAATTAAATAATAATAATATATTCATATATAAATATCAATATATATAAATGTTTTTAAAAAATATCAATAAATAAAATAAAATGGTAAATTTAAAAATTTTAACTGTAAAATTACTTAACATAATTTTTTTTTAAATATCATTTAAGTAAATAGATTAGTTTAGAATAATAAACATTATACATTTATCCAACTTAAGAACTTAAAGCTAATCTATACTCTTACAAATTTAAAATTGGCACATGGTTGATAAATTTTAAATTTGTAAGAGTATAGATTAGCTTTGAGTTCTTAAGTAGGATAAATGTATAATGTTTATATGCATGAATACTTAATTATTAAAATGACAACAAAATGTGTTGAATGAGAAACTAAATTAAGTTATTTTAAAAATTATTTAATTATAACAAACTAAATTAAACATACGTCCAAATAGTTATAATTAGTTATAGTCAATATATTGATTTTTAATCTTATAATTAATTATTTTAAAATAGAATTAAAAAATAATAATATATTCATATATAAATATCAATATATATAAATGTTTAAAAGAAATATCAATAAATAAAATAAAATGGTAAATTAAAAAAATTTAACTTTAAAATTAGTTAACATAATTTTTTTAAAGATATCATTTAAGTAAATAGATTAGTTTAAAATAATAAACATTATACATTTATCCAACTTAAGAACTTAAAGCTAATCTATACTCTTACAAATTTAAAATTGGCACACGGTTAATAAATTTTAAATTTGTAGACTATAGATTAGCTTTAAGTTCTTAAGTAGGATAAATGTATAATGTTTATGTACATGAATACTTAATTATTAAAATGACAACAAAATGTGTTGAATGAGAAACTAAATTAATTTATTTTAAAAATTATATAATTATAACAAACTAAATTAAACATACATCCAAATAGTTATAATTAGTTATAGTCAATATATTGATTTTTAATCTTATAATTAATTATTTTAAAATAGAATTAAATAATAATAATATATTCATATCTAAATATCAATATATATAAATGTTTTTAAAAAATATCAATAAATAAAATAAAATGGTAAATTTAAAAATTTTAACTGTAAAATTACATAACATAATTTTTTTTAAAATATCATTTAAGTAAATAGATTAGTTTAGAATAATAAACATTATACATTTATCCAACTTAAGAACTTAAAGCTAATCTATACTCTTACAAATTTAAAATTGGCACATGGTTGATAAATTTTAAATTTGTAAGAGTATAGATTAGCTTTGAGTTCTTAAGTAGGATAAATGTATAATGTTTATATGCATGAATACTTAATTATTAAAATGATAACAAAATGTGTTGAATGAGAAACTAAATTAAGTTATTTTAAAAATTATTTAATTATAACAAACTAAATTAAACATACGTCTAAATAGTTATAATTAGTTATAGTCAATATATTGATTTTTAATCTTATAATTAATTATTTTAAAATAGAATTAAAAAATAATAATATATTCATATATAAATATCAATATATATAAATGTTTAAAAGAAATATCAATAAATAAAATAAAGTGGTAAATTAAAAAAATTTAACTTTAAAATTAGTTAACATAATTTTTTTAAAGATATCATTTAAGTAAATAGATTAGTTTAAAATAATAAACATTATACATTTATCCAACTTAAGAACTTAAAGCTAATCTATACTCTTACAAATTTAAAATTGGCACAAGGTTAATAAATTTTAAATTTGTAGACTATAGATTAGCTTTAAGTTCTTAAGTAGGATAAATGTATAATGTTTATGTACATGAATACTTAATTATTAAAATGACAACAAAATGTGTTGAATGAGAAACTTAATTAAGTTAGTTTTAAAATTATATAATTATAACAAACTAAATTAAACATACATCCAAATAGTTATAATTAGTTATAGTCAATATATTGATTTTTAATCATATAATTAATTATTTTAAAATAAAATTAAAAAATAGTAATATATTCATATATAAATATCAATATATATATAAATGTTTAAAAGAAATATCAATAAATAAAATAAAATGGTAAGTTAAAAAATGTTAACTTTAAAATTACTTAACATAATTTTTTTTTAAATATCATTTAAATAAATAGATTAGTTTAAAATAAAAAACATTATACATTTATCCAACTTGAGAACTTAAAGCTAATCTATACTCTTACAAATTTAAAATTGGCACACAGTTGATAAATTTTAAATTTGTAAGAGTATAGATTAGCTTTAAGTTCTTAAGTAGGATAAATGTATAATGTTTATTATTTTAATAAAGAAATATGATATTTTACCAAACATTAGTTATTTATATTTTTAAAATAATTGAACCTTAGTTTCTATCTAACACTTAATCATTCATATATCAAAGAATAACTTCTATATGTGAACCATTTATGTATCAAATATTGATACAACTATATACATAACATCAATTTCATTTAATAAAAATATTTAATTTAGGTAAGAGCCTAAAATGCAATGGTAAATTGTGAGTCTTCCATTGTCTATTAAAAATAATATATAAATATTTATTTAATTTTATATAAAGATTTATTTTATTTTATAAGTTTTAATTTTCAAAATATATCAATATATAAATGTTTAAAAAGTCAAATATATACTGTCAATCAAAGTAGTAAAAACTTTTTTTTAAAGAATTTTATTATTATTTTAATATATGATATAACTCTCAATATATTGATATTGAAATAATAATTATTAAAAAATTAAAATTTATCTCAAATAAATTGTAAATATAAAATAAATTAGTAAATTTATATTTTAATATTGATTTAATAAAATGATGGTAGAAGATGAATAGTTTTTGAATTCAAAAATATTATCTCAATATAATAGCCATCTTAAGATAATATTTTTTGAATTTTATGAAATTAATCTCTTTTACTTACAAAATTTTATTCTAAAAAATTCAAAATATAAAATATAATGTCATGAAGTTTATATTATATTGAAGTAAGTCACAGTAAACTTTATCAGCATTACGCTCAGCTTTAACAAAAATATGATTAAAAACTTTTTAAGGCATTACGCTTAGCTTTTACACTAAAAGCATTTATTTTAATATTATGCTCACCTTAGCTTTGACAAGAATATGATTTTAGTATTTGACACTCCCTGACATGCCCATCCATCCCATCACCATGAATTGTGTGGAAGTTGGCAGAGCAGTCGGGCAGGGGCAAGACTTGGCATGGCTACCGACGGTGCAAATATGTTGCACTGTAGTCAGTGCCAAATCCCATACCATACTTCATTAATTCTGCTAATCCCATCACTGACATTCATTATCTCTTATGTCCTTGTCCACCTAACCAATCCAATCATCAACTATATATTGTACTATAAACAACACATCAATCACTGTTAATTTATTAGGAACGAAGGAAGTTGAGCTATACAACAACGGCTACCCAGCCAGTTATTTCGACTAGCTAGGTATGCCATGCCGCGCATGCCCATACATACAAATCATACATATTTGTTCTGTATTCTGCAAGAGTTTTTTTTGTTTTGCATGCAATCACAAGACTGTCTATTCATTCCATATTCTAGCAGAGATAATCGTATTGCATGCAATTCACAATTCACTTGTGCGGTAGAATGGAAAGGTTAAAACATTTTTCTCTAAGTGTTGAAGCAAAAGTATTATTATTATTATTATTACACTTCATTCTTTTTAATAATTGGTTTTTTTAAACAATATCTGAACCTTTTTTTTTGTTTTTAGAGTTTTAATTTTATAATAATAAGTAACAATATTTAAGTTAATAATTTTTAAAATATATAGTAAAATTATTTTAATTTAAAATTTATATATGCTTTTAAAATTTAAAATTATTTTAAAACTAAAAATTCATTTAGTTATGTTTTATGTTGTAATTTTTAACATTATAATATCTTTTTAACCCATTTAAATAGAATAGGTTAAGTTAAAATCATTTTTTTCAAAATTGGGAAAATAATATTTATGGTTATAATAATTATAAGTTTAACCTAATAATATCAAATTTAAATATTAAATCAAATGAAATATTTTTAATATCAAGTTAATACATATTATAAATTTGATTGAAAGATAGAATTTTAAATAATATTACTATTAAAATATAATAATTATTTCTATATTAAATTGTTTCATAAATGACCAACAATATATAAGTTTATATCAAATTAGAGAATTTTTTAAATTTATTTTTTCATTTTAGAACATTTATCACAATGTTTGTAAATTTCATTCATGTACGAAATTAGAAATACATATCAAATTAAAACTTAATAAAAATTATAGTTTGTTTTTAAATGCAAAATTTTGATATGTATTTCTAATTTTGTACATGAATGAAATTTACAAACATTGTGATAAATGTTCCAAAATGAAAAAATAAATTAAAAAAATTCTCTAATTTGATATAAACTTATATATTGTTTGTCATTTGTGAAACAATTTGATATAGAAATAATTATTATATTTTAATAGTAATATTATTTAAAATTATATATTTCAATCAAATTTATAATATGCGTTAACTTGATATTAAAAATATTTCATTTGATTTAATATTATTATGTTACACTTATAATTATTATAACCATAAATATTATTTTCTCAATTTTGAAAAAAATGATTTTAACTTAAACTATTCTATTTAAATGTGTTAAAAAGATATTATAATGATAAAAATTACAACATAAAACATAACTATATGAATTTTTTCAAAGTGGTGAGTGAATTTTGATTAGCGAATGTGTATTAATTTGACAACAAATGCAAATTAATCAGTCAGTGACAATGAGTGATTTTTGAATCTTTGGCAGCGATTGAAAACTAGCATTTTTATTTTGTGCAAAGCTTTCTGATCAGATATGCTCCTTTTGATCCACATTTGATTTTTGATCAGGTCTGCGCTTAGGGCTTTGTCAATGTGGTGACCTCTAACATTGCCATTTTTGATGGCGAGGAATAGCGCAGCTCCTCGATTCAGGTGTATCCCTTTCTAAATCCAATATTAAAGACTTTAAAATGTCTGAGGTGAGTGTAATGGCAAGACAACTGAGCAAGTACCAAGTAATACATTTTTGACAGTGGTTAAATTTGCTCCAAGTAATGGCATTAGTAACCCAGTCTCCCATAGTAGTGATCGACCTAAGTCTTTTTCTAAGGTTGTGGGTTGATCATCAGTCATTAACAATAGGGAAAGGCTTGAGTTTGCAAGCGTAGGTAACGATGATGTATTGAATTTGGTAAGCCCCCTTCGGCTTCTCTATCTCCTTTTGCCATTGTTCCTAATCTTGAAATGTTGGAAGAAATTGTTAAGGAAAAAGATAGATTAAGAAATACTGCGATTTTTTTCTCAGCTGTTGAAATTGATAAATGTCTACCAAGAAAATTTATGGATGACTGGTTCTATCATTACTGGAATAACAAACTTGGGTTGCATATTTCATTCTGTAGGCAAATACAAATGGGTTTATATGTGATTTTCTTTGTGAATCATGATGCTCAAACAGAGGTTCTTAAAAAACAATATTGCAATGTGGGTTCAACATCTTTTAGGGCTATTACTTGGTCGCCAAAGGTGGTCAATGAGGAGGTTCTCGCACTTTCAGCTCCACGATGGATACTAGTAAAAAACATTCCCCCTTTTTGTGGCTTTTTTTGCTACATTTACTTGAGCCTATTGGTAAAATTATTCAAATGGATGAAACTATGAGACTTGTCCCACATATGGATGCTAGAATTCTTATCTCTCTCTTTCCTAGTAAGGACCTTCCTACCAATATTTCAATTAACATCCTTAATGATGCTTATATCTATCCTATAGAGGTTTTGGGGGGGTTGAACACTTGTTTTCTCTGCTGCAAAGAAAGCCACCTCCGTAAGGATTGTCTGGTCATTAGGAAAAAAGCTAATCCCTCCAATGATTCAACTAAAAGTATGGTTAGTCCTTCTATCACCAGTAATCCTCCCCTTGAGAATGCTCTTTGTCATTCAACCCCTACTTCTTCATCCTTGTTGCCTCCCTCTGAAACCCCTAACCCCACTAATGTTTCGACTAATGTTGTTCATAACATTGTTTGGCCTAAGAATGTTTCAACTAAAATTGTGCCTAACCCTCTCTCTGCTATTACTATTCAGCCTAAGAACAGTTTGTGTGATAACCACTCCTACATCTGGAGGTCTTCAAATGCTCCCCAGTCTTGATTTAGCTATTGATCTTAATACAGATGATGGTTTTACTATTATTTGAGATAAGAAAAAAATATGAAGGGGAAATAATATCTCTGTGCCTAAAAATTTTCACCCCGACAACAGTAATAATCATCATGTTAAATTGTTAACTGGTCCTACTTTAACTAACGTGAATACTATTAGTTAGAATGTTGATATAAATTGTAAGCCCCAAACTAGTGAGTCCTCTCAAAAATTCCCTAGAAAATCTTCAAAGAGATTGGGGAGGATTATGAATTTGAAATTATTCTAGCTGCCCCCATTCCAGTGCATGGATGTGGATTTTCTAGTGGATATCAAAGATGATGTTAACACCTACTCTCCTACTACCAGGCGAAGAGGAAGACCACCTGGTTCAAAAAATAAGCCATTTGTGCCTAAACTAGGGGATTCCTTAAATAATTTTTTGGCCCTAGCTGATCAAGAGGGTATTGCGTGCTCCACCTCTAACATTTTGTCTCAATGAATTGCCTATCTTGGAATATGAGGGGTTTAGAGTCCCCTGATAGAAAATTTGTTATCAAGCAATTGTTAAGTTATCTACATTTTATAGACTTCTTTATGATACAGTAAGTTAAGTCTGTGGGATTCACTTTGGATTCCAATCTCAATTTATTTGGAAAGATGCTATTAAGTTTTGCACTAACAATGAGAGGTAGAGGAGGAATTGCCTTGCTTATTAGTAATAAATGGGAAAAACATATTACTAATAATTGTTGCTCTACTTGTCAAAGAGTAGTGTGGGTTACTTTGCAGTATGATGACAAGACCTTCGAGGTTTGTGCTATTTATGCTTCAAATGACCCTAAGGAAAGAATTGAGCTCTGGAAATGGCTTATAGACCTCCTAGATATGCTTTGGCTCTTCGGTGGAGATTTCAACATGATTGAATCTCAAGATGACAAGTCGGGGGGCATTCCCTTTCATTGGAAGGATAATGAAAATTTTAATTGGAACAGATTTTTAAATTCTAACTATCTTTTTTATCCTATTGCTAGTAACATGAAAACCAACCCTGGATTATGGCACACCATGTGAATCATTGTGTCAAGTATTTGTTTTTAAAAATTAAAACTTAAAACTTAATAAAAATTATAATTTGTTTTTAAATGCAAAAATTTGATATGTATTTCTAATTTTGTACATGAATGAAATTTACAAACATTGTGATAAATGTTCTAAAATGAAAAAATAAATTTAAAAAATTCTCTAATTTGACATAAAATTATATATTGTTTGTCATTTGTGAAACAATTTAATATATAAATAATTATTATATTTTAATAGTAATATTATTTAAAATTATATCTTTCAATCAAACTTATAATATGTATTAACTTGATATTAAAAATATTTCATTTGATTTAATATTTAAATTTGATATTATTAGGTTACACTTATAATTATTATAACCATAAATATTATTTTCTCAATTCTGAAAAAAATGATTTTAACTTAAACTATTTTATTTAAATGTGTTAAAAAGATATTATAATGTTAAAAATTACAACATAAAACATAACTAAATGAATTTTTAGTTTTAAAATAATTTTTTTAATTTTAAAAGCATATATAAAATTTAAATTAAAATAATTGTACTATATATAATATATTTTTAAAATTATTAACTTACATATTTTTATTTATTATTATAAAATTAAAACTCTAAAAGCAAAAAAATGTTTAGATATTGTTTAAAAAAATCAATTATTAAAAAGAATGAAGTGTAATAATAATAATAATAATAATAATAATAATAATAATAATAATAATAATAATACTTTTTCTTCAACACTTAGAAAAAATGTTTTAACCTTTCCATTCTATTGGACAAGTTAATTGTGAATTGCATGCAATATGATGATGTCTGCCAGAATACATAATGAATAGACAGTCTTGTGATTGCACGCAAAACCAAAAAACTCTTGCAAAATATGGAATGAATATGTATGATTTGTATGTATGGGCATGGCAGCATGGCATACCCAACCAATCGAAATAACTGGCTAGGTAGCCGTTCCACGACTTATTAGTTCCTGCCAGTAGCAGGAAGGCACTAGCTAAATAGCCAAATATTTGCACTTGGCTAGCCAGTGCCTTCTCAAACCCTTTCCGTTCCATAGCAGTGTTGTCTTTGCTAGTCCTATCAGCGGTGCTGTAAGTCAATTATGCATCCATACTAACCGTACCAGAAGCCTGCAGACTGCCATCAATCAAACTACCAAATGTCATATTTGTCATGTGAGCATTGTACACTGCGTAGACTGGTTATTTGTAGTGAGTGGGATTTTTTTTTTTGTCTTTTTATTATTAGTTCCTGCCAAGGTAGGAATACTTATGCATTCATGTCAATCGAAATATGACATTAACACTAACCAATCAAATCCAAGAATATAAAAGATTATATTAGATTTCAAATGTTTATATCTTTTTCTAATTTTTCATTATTTTATAAATCACATTTTTCATCCATTCTATTGGTCCATACTATTTTTGGTGGGGGAGAAAATTATTATTTTTCAACAAAAAATACAAATATTTTCTAACAACTTCATGTTGCATTAATGAATGCATTAATTATAAGACAAGTTGAAAAGATTTTATTTTTTCAAATCATTTTATCTTCCACCTCACACAACATGTCTAATCAATATTAATTATCACAATCTATTAAATATTTTTAATTTCTTATTTTAAATATATTATATATATATGTATGTATGTATGTATGTATGTATGTATACATACATACATGTATGTATACATACATACATGTATGTATACATGTATATATATGTCTTTTTAATATAATTTCAGTATGTTATATCTTTGTATTTGAATTTCTAATTTTTTTAAAACTTTGCTTTTTTAATAAAAGTGGTTAAATTATTAGTATTATTTTACTTTTGTAAAAATAAATTTAAAAATATTACTTTTAATTATATTTTATAATAGTATTTGTAATATGTATAACTGATAGGTGTTACAATTTTTAAATTATAGTATTTTTTATTATTAATAATTTTTATTTAAACAATTTATCATTTAGTTTAAATATATTTAAAACTTAAATATATATTTTAATACTAAATTAATAATTATATTTTATATCAAAAAACATACTAAAGAAATAACAACAAAATAGAAATAATTCAATTATAAAAGATACATAAATTATTATTAGGTTTTTATAAACTATGTAGTAAAATTAAATAGTTATATTTTATTTCTTATTTATTACATCATATTTATTCATCAACATAAAATTTATATGTTTTACATCTATTTATTATTTATAAATGTACATATTAAATTAAATAGATATTATTTCATAATTAAAAATTACTTAATTTATGAAAAATTTGGAAATACAAAATATTAAATAATAAACCTTCTCTAATTGTGTAAAATTAAACAATTAGTTTTACTTATAAAATATTTTTATATTTCAATACATTTCATTTTTTCTTATAGAAATGTGAGTTTTAATATAAAAATTAAATTCTTAGTTTCATTAATTAAAATATAATATATTTTAATTCTTCATTATAACCATGATTTTATTTTGACTATTTGTTTTATTAAGAAAAATAATTATATTTAATTCTCTCTCTCTCACACACACACAACTTATGTTGGTATCACTCTATCTTACTATTTTCTCTCTTCCTCTTCCTCCTCTATATTATCTATCCTTTTTTCCTCTGCATATATGTTTATGTTGTTATTGTTGTATACTATTATTTATCTCTATCTATATCTCTATCCTAGTTTTTGTCCAGTGCTAATGACTAAAAATAGTGTGAGTTCCATCTGATAATCAAGATGAGAATAATACATAGTTGGGAGAGTTATTCCAATTACTTATGGTTGTCTAATAGCATGCATGGTATGCTTAAACATATAATGTGATACTCCAAATGCTTCATCACTTCTTCAAGTTCTATAATTCAAATATTGGTATGGATATCTTTCCTCATTGTACATAATTTAAGTTATCAACTTAGAAGGTGCAAATTTGTCTAAAGCATATGTATTGATCGTAGTATGATATTAAGTACTTAGTGCCATATTGGGGACTTTGGCCTCTTATTCTTGGGTTTAAATGCCCAAATATATAATAATATAGCACGAGAACTTAACAACAAAATATGAGCCATCCTATCAGATCACAAGTGCATTTCTAGGACAAGAATTTAACAACAAAATATGAGCAATCATATTAGATCACAAGTGCATTTCTAGGAAAAAATTAATGCATTCATAATGTTAATTTAGAATCTCACTCATCTACAACTCTATAACCATTATGCGTTAGGTAGGAACTATGACACATTGTGTCTCTTGTTTCAATCATTGGCTTCAAATAAATCAACATCACCGTGAGACCAGTAAAAATGAGAAAGCTGATGAATATGTTTGGCACAAATTTTGCATTCCATTATTTTTAGGAAAAACTCATATCGTTTTTATCATATCCAGTCTTATGGAAATTGGTTGGGTACAAGACATTCACACTTTAGGTGTTTTAAAAATATGATTTGGGTAAACAATCCTATATCATATGAAGATTTTTTCTAACTAATCCACCCTTATTGTCCTTGAGTTATCTTATATTTATATTTATATGAAACAAATAAGAGTTTCATAGTAGAAACTTATAGAATTGATTGATTTTTTTTTATTAATTAGAGTTTCGTTTAATTTTAGATTTAAATTGGTAACATAATTTAATACAATATACATTACTTTTTTTTTAAATTTATAGTCAATTTAGATTTAAAATAAAGAGAATGTTGATAAAAATTTACTTGAAATTAAAATTTAAAATAGTTCTGCAACCATATCTTGATCTTCTAGATGTATGCAACCATCTATAATTGAAATAATAATTAGTTAATTTTTAGAAACATAAAACTATTTAATACTTAATTGTAAGAATATTATAATTACCAATGACACCAATTTCAAGACAAGAACTCCCTCTAACACCATCGTTTGACAACCTTGGTGCAAAATTACTCCTTAGATCACTAGATGGATCATCCTTTCCATGATGAAATTATCCTCTACAATCTTGATGGATATACTCATTATATGTTATAATAGCAACATCTTTTCTACCATGCATAACCTTAACAAGAAAGTGGGCTTGGCAGCCCATTTTTTGAACAAACTTTTGCACCCTTTTCTTTTGTACATTCTTGTTTTTATTTGGATTTCTATCATCTGGAGACCCAAAAGAACAATTATAACTGTTTATACATGTACACAAATATATATTAATTGATTTTGTTAAAAAAAGGTGACATAATTAATGATATAAGTGTTGGATAAAAGTTGTACATTTTATGATAGGGATATATGATAAAGATGAAAATGATGATCTAAATTAACACATGATGGTATATATATGAAAATGGACTTTTATGAGGATTTTATGATGGATTAAGTAATTATCCAACCTAAGAAATGGGTGTCTATAAAAATGTTTTATCACAATTTAGATACTATGACGGTATCCTCAACATAAAAGATAAATCTTTATGATGAAATGGGAAAAAAAAAGGATGACAACAATATGGATGGTGATCAAACCTATAATATCAATTTTTATGAAGATTTGATGAATCTATAAGAAAATTAAAACTATATAGAGCTAAGTGAAACCTAAGAATTTTATGTATAACATGGATCTATATGAAGATAGTGTGATGGTAAGTGAATCTATAACTTAAGACATGTATGTGCTTGAAGATGTTATGTGACTATGAATACTATGATTTGGTGGCGTAAACCTAGGAGATAGATGTCTATAATGGGGTCAACCTAGCTTGTAGAAAGAAAAATAATCAATATTATATATTTATGGAATTAAAAAAATAGATGCAAATTAAAACCTATGGTTGAAAGGATAAAGTCACCATTTTCTTTCAAGTAGAGATATTGTAATTTAACATGGCAAACACACACAAAACTTATAAGAATTATTTAGTAAGAGTGACTCTTAGTATGGACCCAATACATGTATATGTCCATTAAATTCTAACTTTTTAAAACTAAAGCAATTGTAAAGTATACTAAAAAAAACTAAATTATTGAATGCTTCATCATTTAAAAAATGTTGTATATGTATATGTATATATATATAAACATACATGCACATAAACATATACATCAATCATAATTAATACGTAAAAGTTAATATAATTTACTACTTCAAATTTAAAAAGATCCAAGAGTGAACACATTATTTCACTTGATTTCAAAATAGATGATTTAAATGATATTAAGATATATAATTAATATCCAAATATTAAATTATAATGTTGCTATTATAAATTAAATTATTATTATCAATATTCAACTTAGTGCAACTTAAAGATTGAAGAAGAAACCTACTTACCTAACTATGGTGTCCAATATGGAGAAACAATTGTTCTTGATTACAAATAGCTTTAATTAATATGCCTACACATATTTAAAAATATTGTTGATAAGAGATGTGATTTATTATGCCTTTATCTATGCACCCATCCCCACACATCTATTATTCTATCTAAAATTAGCACTTCTATGTATGAACCATTCTTTCAAGCATAAGATCAATCTTCCAACTATGAACACAATCCACTTCGAAAACTCAAATCCAACTTGGGCTTGACTCCTACCCATTAAATTAACTATTGAAAATTTTTCTTTTCTCTTAACTATGTCGTCTAATAGAAAAACAAGAACTATATAAATTCAAAGAAACTTACCAAATTACTAATACGAAATGTATTAAAAAAAATTGGCCTTGTTACACTTGGAGGACAACCAGGCCTATCCACATACCACTATATTTGCCACACCAAAAAAAGAGCAGCTTCAGATGTACATACATAACAAAATAATGAAAATGTGAAAGATAAATCAAACCAAATTGTTTGACTATATGAAGTTCAATTATTCATAAAGAAGAAGTAGTTTAAATCAAAGTTACCCATACTTAGCTTTTTCATACTTATATTTATTTCTATAAACTTAAGGTATATGTACTACACCTTATATGCTTCACTTACTTGGATGGTAAATTTATTAGCTTGTATGGTATTGTTTAAACGCTTGTCTAAGAAAACAAATTAATCAATTTTATCTATGATCTAATGTGAAAAAAATTAAGCATCAATAGCTTTGGTAGGATGGTCAGTGATATCAATCCAAGATCCCCAAATGTTGATAACATTTTTAATGAGCATATGAGAAGATGAGCCTGAGTCACACTGAAACATAAGATAGATCAAAAGATTAAAAAATTAATAGTCTAATAATAAAATATCCTAATAAATTAAATGGACAAATTTTTTCTTATATTTGAATGATGGAGTTGTTTAAGTGTAATTTCTATTTAATTTAAGTATTCATATATAGATACTGATGCAACTAGTAGTAACATTATTCTTTGGATAGAAACATTTCTAGCAATAAATAAATAGTGAAGCCCTTATATTTTTTCAATTCTTAAATTATATTTACGTTATTAAAATAGGAAAATATAAAGTTTCTAATTTATACTAAATTTTCTAAATCTGACTATGTAGTGGTAAAGAATAATCTAAGGCTTTAGATTTGATTTCTAAAAATTTAATCGAAAAAAACACCTATAGTATTATTCAAAATGGAGTAAATGTTCAAATTGAAGATTGGTTGTGGACTCAAAGTCACTATTTCTCAATGGTAAAACATCTTAAGAAAACAAGAGTGAAAATAAATTAATCTCATAACTGACCCACGAAAAGATGAAAGCAAATCAATATACATCAAATTAAAAGAAAATAATATTTCAAACAATAAAATTTTCTTATTTCAATTATTCGATTTAATTTATTTTTATAAATTTCTTCAAAATTTTATCAAATTTTTAATAAAAGTGGAAAGCTAATGAAAGAAATAAAAAAGACAATGATTGAGATGACACTCAATTATTTATAATGGTAGATGTAGTATAGTGCCTTAGTTATGAGAGTTTAATTTTGTCTAGTCCTATCTTCTAAATGATATTTGGATTTTTAGATATTTATTTATAATTTACAGGCTAATAATTTTTTTTTCTTAGAGTGGAAGACAAATGATCTTTCCAAATATTTTTAATAAATCATTAATTAAATAAATCTAATTAATCTAAACTTTTTTAATCTCCTCAAAAACCATCCTTCCAATTTTACACAAAAGAAAACAATTATGATTATAATTTATTACATAGTTGAAATGTCCCTTTACTGATTTTGTATGATATTTCCAACCTCTAATCAGATTTTCAAGATCAAACAACTAATATCACAAAGATCGACCAAATTTCTCAAGAAACCCCAAGTCGGGTATGCTGAAAATAGAGCCAAAAGCTTCACAACTTCACAAATTATTAATAAATCTGAAAATGGAAATTTTTACAGAAATTTCAGCAGCATAACAGCCTACAAAATGACATTTCTAGATCCATATGGCCTTTACACAATAGTTCACAAATGTAGGACAAAAACTATGCTCATCGGGCTCCCGAAATTAACACAAAAATGCCCGAAAACACCACAAAAACACTAATAATCTACCTCAGAAGTTTAATCACGTCCCAATACATATATTTAGCTCTATTTTAACATCTTAAAGTCTGAAATACTACATCAACCCAAACTGATATGAAATACTCAACCAGAAACACCAAACACTTACAAAAAATACACTCGAAAACTCACAAATCTGCACTGTTCAACACAAAGGCAAACTCTGCATGAGCATGCACATGGAATGGCTTCAAACTCCCATCCTTAGCCTTCTTAGAAACCTGCAAACTCTTGTTCTTGGGTCTCCCTGGAAACCTGCAAACTCCCCTTCTTGGGTCTCCTTCTCCACAAGTTTGGCAACCTCTGAAGAATAACAAAGAAATGAGCAAAAATCAAGTTCTGGAATCTACCCAAAATGCCTCCAAACCCCTTAAAAGAGGGCATAACTATAACTCACATCCAAGAGAGGTTAATGAAACATATTTTAATAATAATTTTCATTTATTAGTCCAACGGTTTCCAAAGATTAACCCCCTTTTTTCGAAACTTCACTTTCTTGGGTCTGCCTGCCTTAGCAAAGATTATTATTTTTTTAATTATTTAAAAAGGGGACATGAAAAGTCCTCCCCTCCCAAACATTGCTTGTCCTCAAGCAATGGCTAAACAATAAACCAATCAATCCACCTTGATCCCAAATGTAGTCATGAACTATACTACTACCAATTAACATAGGCTCCTGCAATATCCTCTACAATATGAACAAGAGGAATCCATAATCAAACTGACAATTATAGCTCAACCAAACTCCAAAATCACCACTACCACAGTCAAAAACCCATGAGACACAAACTCTTAGAACATCAGAACCCAAGTAAAGTGGACAAATCAAACTACCAACACAGTAAATACCATCAATGCATCCCACTGGCCTATACGGAATGTACAATCTAACTCTGCAACAATGGTGAACGCTCTCAAATGAAATTGTACCAAGTATGGAGAATCCACACACTGTACAACTCCTGCAGTCAACACAACTCTGCAAATCACCGGCCACTATCTCATAACCATAACTCCCATGCACTGCTGATGGTGAAAAGACATTACAAGATAAAGAGTAAGAAATGGAATCCAAACCAAATTTTCCTGCCATCAACTCCTCAAAACAAGGATCAAATGCTAACTGATGTACATACCCTGCAATATAATGTTGATTAAAAAATCCAACCTCAGTCAACAGCTCACCATGAATAAGTGATACAACCCCCTATGACTGATCACTAGCTAAGTTAGGAGATGTCATAGCCAAAGGAGTAGAATCAATAACAACACCCACTGAAGCATCACTCCCAAACTCCTGCTCTAAGTCACATATTATCAAGCTGTCAACTATAGAACCTATCACCATGTCATGCCCATCACAACTCTCATCTTGAGGAATCAAATTGTCCCATAACTAATGATAAGCACTAGGAACCAAAGTACATCTCTGTATCATCATCTCATCAACATGGTCATCAAAGGTAAATTGATGAGCGTACCTCATAGTGTAATGTCGATAGAATTTGCCAATCTCAGTCAGTGGCTCAGACTGTAATCTAGATGAAACTAACTGCAATTGATCATTAACCATGTTGGAACTGACTACTACCTCCGAAGATATCACCAAGGGAGTAGTATTACTAGCCGGAACCATGCCAACTGTCGACTCACCAACATCACACATGATCTTTGATACATCTCTAGTCTCCGTGCCATCAGTACTAGAGGCCACCACCAGGTCAGGCATACAACAATCTGCTACAACACCCAACTCAACTGAACCTGACTCTAGTGGGAATGAACCTGATATGCCAATGTTAGTATCAAGGATGGATGCATCCCTATCTCCATTGTCTCTGACAATCTCGGCCATGGACATCCTCGGATCACCAAACACCACGGCTTGTGACTATATAGAATCAGGTAAAGATTGTAGTTGCTCTAACTCCATGGTCACCTTAGTCAAATGAAACTCTGACTCCTTGAAATCCAATAGTGTACTCTCAAGAATCTCAAAAGTCACCTCAAGCTGCTCAGTAAGCTCACACACCTCATCTTCCTTGGCCAACAATGCATCATATGTTGTACTGCCCCACTCCATAAGATAATCTCTGTCGGCTACCAACTGCATATAATTCTGTCTCAAAATTCGAATAGCCTCCCATAAAGAGTGGATCTCTATCAAGGAAAGATAACTGCCTTCCTGTTCATCACTAGTAGGATAACCCCATCCATAAACTGCTAACAACTGATGAGCAGCATCAAAATGCTAGCAAGTGACAACAATGTCTCGGTCACTAACTCTCAACTGATTAGACACATGATGGCACTGGCTTGACTGTCTCCTACAAACCTCCTTTGATGCACTATCGAAAGGAGTATCCTCAAAGTTACTAGTCTCTAGAGTATTACCATCCATATCCTGTGAATCAAATCTAAAGCTCATATCAACATATAGAGTATCAAAAACATTAGCACTGCTGTCCAACTCCTCTGTACCCAAGGAAACTAAGTCTTCAAAACTGCCCATTGCATCCTCTTGGATGTCATCAATGCCAATATGATCCTGGGACTCATCTGTACACACTACCAAATATGAAATATCATCAACACATTCCAGCAAGTATGGTCAACTGGATATATGAACAAAGCCCAACACCGGTGTATAAAAACTAATACCAACATCGGATAAGCTCCTGGCACAAGAAAAGACAACACCGTGCAATCTGCTAATCAAATCCATGATAGCACCCAAACAATCACTGCTACCAAAAAGTGTTAAAGATTTCCAGTCAACTGAATCCCAAATGCCAATATAACGATCTTGAGTCCATATTCGTAAACTATAATCAGCTGGTAACTCAAGCAAAATCTTCACTTGAGTAATATGACCAATACTAACTAATTTCACATACCTGTCATGATGAGATAATGTAGTCACAATACTGTCTTCACTCACCTTCAATTGGTGAAATAAATCATGTGAAGTACTACTAGCCTCAACCTCATGTGACGAAACATCTAACTGTGCCTAGTACTCTCTCTCGGAAAAGTCATGAATGCTCAATGTCTGCTCATCTCTACCAAGTATCTCACCATCATACACAACAACATCCTCATAATCATCATCCTTGAGGTCAAATCTATCTATCACTCTTTGACTAAAATCATCAAATGTAGTTACCTGATCATGACCTTGAGTAGTCATTCTATGATACCACCAATCATAGGCTGCATCTTCCAAGTGTAGACTTGCAATTTGAACAACATCACTCTCCTTCATGGGGTTAAGTGTGAAGAAGGTCTGTAATTTTTGTAGCCATGCTCTAGCTGAAATTTTATTTGTTCCATCAAAAGTAGGTGCTATAAAATTGCTTATTTTATTTTTGAGCTCTCTTCCACTTATGTCATGCTCCCTTCTATACTCTTTCTTGGGCATCAAAGTGTTCATCATATCCACATATTCTCTAAAAGGAACCGAACTACAAAAGTCATCATCTAAGCCATTGTAAGTAGCTCTTAATGTAATCAAGTTACCTGTAACCTCTTCCACAGGATTAATGGCTAGATTTGGTACTGGTGGCTCATCTGTAGGCAAGAAAATAGTTTTGGTTGATTTAGATGGTGTGGATTTCAGATTTCTTGGCTCCTTTGAAGTGTTCCCTTTCTCATTAATAGATGCAACTCCTTGTATTTTTTCTGTCAATATTCGCAAAGCCTCTCTAGTTTCTGCCAAACTATCCACTGTTTGCTTCTGAGTATTTTGGATGTCTTGGAAGAATTTCTTTGTCATCTCATCTGGATCAGCCATACTTTTCCCTTCTATGGATTTTTTAATTTTACTTTCAACTAGAGGTTTGATCAAATTTTTTTTATTCTTTTCTCACTGCAAATATCTTCTTTCTCTTTCACTTAGTTGCATGCAACCATAAATTTTGACATGCAGCTGATTAGAAGCAACGTGCAACCACCAAATTCACCAAGAACTAACATGCAAATGATTAGAAGTAGAATGCAACCATAAATTTTGACATCCAGCTGATTGGAAGCAACATGCAACCATAAATTATGACATGCAAGATTTGGGTAGTTATCAAAACTGACATGCAAGATCTGGGTAGTTGTCAAAACTGACATGCAAGCTTCTACAAACCCTCAGGCTGGCAAGATCATGGCTCTGATACCACTGAAATGTACCTTTAATGATTTTGTATGATATTTCCAACCTCTAATCAGATTTTCAAGATCAAACAACCAATATCACAAAGATCCACCAAATTTTTCAAGAAACCCCAAATCGGGTATGCTGAAAATAGAGCCAAAAGCTTCACAACTTCACAAATTATTAATAAATTTGAAAATGAACATTCTTACAGAAATTTCAGTAGCATAACAGCCTACAAAATGACATTTCCAGATCTGTATGGCCTTTACACAACAGTTCACAAATGTAGGACAAAAACTATGCTCATCGGGCTCCCGAAATTAACACAAAAATGCTCGAAAACACCACAAAAACACTAATAATCTACCTCAAAAGTTTAATCACATCCCAATACATATATTTAGCTCTATTTTAACATCTTAAAGTCTGAAATACAGCAGCAACGCAAATTGATATGAAATACTCAACTGGAAACACCAAACACTTACAAAAAATACACCCGAAAACTCACAAATCTGCACTGTTCAGCACAAAGGAAAACTCTGCATGAGCATGCACATGGAATGGCTTCAAACTCCCATCCTTAGCCTTCCTAGAAACTTGCAAACTCCCATTGTTGGGTCTCCCTAGAAACCTACAAACTCTCGTTCTTAGGTCTCCTTCTCCACAGGTTTGGCAGCCTCTGAAGAATAACAAAGAAATGAGCAAAAATCAAGTTTTGGAATCCGCCCAAAATGCCTCCAAACCCCTTAAAAGAGGGCATAACTATAACACACGTCCAAGAGAGGCTAATGAAACATATTTTAATAATAATTTTCATTTATTAGTCCAACGGTTTCCAAAGATTAACCCCCTTTTTTCGAAACTTCACTTTCTTGGGCCTGCCTGCCTTAGCAAATATTATTATTTTTTTAATTATTTGAAAAGGGGACATGACAATAGTAACTATCCCTCAAATAAATAGAAATTGATACAATAAGCATCACCTAACATCTAAAATAAAACAATAAAGTTGTACCATATTCAATGAAAGTAAAAAGCAGTTACCATTATCTTTATATGACTTTCTATTAAAATAGAAAGAGAGGATTAAGTTTCTAAAAAAAGTTTCTTATTCATCAGAAAAGATTTTTTCCAAAATTAATGTGTTATTTCGTTTGTTTGAAAATTAGTTTTTTCCTCTATGAAAACAATGTGTATTGTCTTTGTTTTCCTTTATAAAACTTAAAATTTTGTTAGTTATTGTCTTGTATTCAAACTAGTATGTTTTTTATGTGTATATTTTATCATTCATAATTTGAATTATATTCTATAATATATTATTATAAGACCACCTATTTTTTCTATTATAAAATAGATTCAAGGAAACTTCATAGTGTTAGATCCTAGGCCATCTAATTACATGATAATTTCTAATGATTGTGGGATGGAGGATAAATAAATAAATTGGGTTATTGTTCAAGCATAATAGACTTCCCCATGTATTTTTAAAAGTTGAAACACTAAAGATTTGAAGTTTAATTGAAGATTATTTTTTTAGCAAGCTTAGAACAAGAAAAAAATCAAAGTGACAAAATAATTGATGAAGATATCACTGCTATCAAGAGTGGGAATACTCATTCAAAAAATGATAAAAGTAAGTCCTTTTCCAAGAAATAGTGGCATTTATCTCTCATCACTCACAACACTATCCCCAAAATATTTGAACTACAACAACAAAAACTCTTAAATGAAATTTGGGGGAATGGGAATTTTTTTTGAATTGTCTCCAATATTGACTCACTTTGAGAGATTTCCTAAGGAAGAGCAAGGATGATAAATAGACCAATACAATTAAATTCTTCCTTAACTAAAAGAAAATATCTTAGAGAAACTACCTTGGAGATGACCTGATACCAATGCTCAAAACAATTCTTGTTTCACTTGTTCTAGCTATTGCTCTCTTTGAAGAGGGTGTTGTCTTCTATGGCCACAACCGTATTCAACCAACACTCAAACAAGAACTCAACATTTATTGGCAAGAATCACCCCAAAAAATGCAGAGCTCCAAGGTAAGAAATAATACCAGTCATGTATTCATAAAGCCCACTCACTATAAATGTCTATAAATGTCAATTAAAATGAATTGCTAAACTTGGAAATAACCAGTGCGCGTAGTGTCCAATGCTCACGAAAAGATATGACATTTAGTACGGCTATGTAATTGACTTATGAAACTACTGACAGGATTGACAAGGACAATAGTGCTATGGAACAGAATAGGTTTGAGAAGGCATTGGCTAGCCGGGTGCAAATATTCGGCTATTTAGCCAGTGCCTAGCAGGAAAACTTATGGAACCATTCAGTTCCATTAAAAATAATTTAAAAAATTGCCCAACACTCAATTTATAATTAATTGAATGAAGAAAATTAGTACGACAACCAAAATACATGTGACAATTCTGCTTCTCTGTCCCTCATGGCGGCATCAGCTATCTATCCATGAATTTCGTTCCGGTTAGATGTCGCCGCCTCATGACATGGACATGCCATGGCTACTGTGGCACACACTTAATCTTTGTCATCTACACAAGTTAAATCCTCAAATCGATGTGCACGAATTTCATTAATACCTCCAACTTAAAAAGCACTTGGTAAATAGCCGAATATTTACATTGGCTTAGCTAGTGCCATTAGTTCCGGCAATGGCTACCCAGGTAGGAGGATCGATTGCCTAGGTATGTCGCCCATCCTCATGCCTCCTCATGCCATCCTGCATCCATGCCATCTTCCTATCCTGTGGCCATACTCATCTTGACAATGACAGACTGAAGTACTTGGAATAGGTGCGTTGAGGAAGGTGGGGAATTTAATTCATCCAAGATCGTCGGTTGCAAACAAGATTTGCACGCCATGAAATAGCTCTGTCTAGCTCGTCAACACCACATCTTTGCTCATCTTACAATACGGCAATGGCTACCATATGCTTTTTCATTTCTCTCAAAACAATAGGAATTTAGAAATCAATGTTAGCTATGAATTCATTTTTTCTAATTATATAATTACCTATGAATTTAGAAATCAAGATCTTGACTATTGAAGTTGACAACATCTGAAATAGTCAACATTTGAAATAATAGGAATTTAGAAATCAATGTGATATACTCTAGTAGTTAGAAATCAATAAAATATGAATTTAATAAACTATTCAAATATAATTTTGAACATCTTCGTGATCTCAACAAATATGAAGACGTAGTACTATATATTATGATTCGAGGTTGAAATCTAAATAAAATGAAAATAGTTTGAAATTAGAATTAAAGATTTTGAGAGATGTCAAATTAAGGTGTTCAAATCGTTGATCCCCACTCTTCTTTTGATTTTTTACAATTCTTATTGAGAAATTTGATTCATTTTTCTTTGAATTATTTACGTTGTCAAATGAATTTGCAGCTTAATTTATAGAAATAAAGGTTTTGTATTTGATTTTATATATTTCTTATTAATTATTAATTATAGTTTTGTACTACAATTAAAGATTAATAAATTAAAATATTAGAGATTAAACTATAATTGATTGAATATTAAGATCTTAAATTCTAGTTTTAATTTACTTAAACTAAATTAATTTATTTTTTATATAATTTAAATATAAAAGATTAATGTATCAAAGATATCTATTTTCATCATTCATGTAATGAATTTATAAATATTTTTAGAAATGTATATTTTATTTAATTAATTTTGATATGTTATATATATATATATATATATAATCTATTATACAAAAATATGAGAACAGGGTCTTGAGATGGGAAAAAATAATGAAAATGTTATTTAAGCAAAATACTAATGAGAATTGCAATAAATAATTTTTTATAAAATTATATATATTTTGTTTTCTAAAAGTTATTTACATATTTAGAATTAATGTTTAGTGTTTTATTCATTATATTTAAACACTAGCAATAGTTGTGTTTCTTTTTTCAATTATTTTTCATTTTTTTATTAGTTTGATAGTTTCATAAAGAATAAATTCAAACCTACAAGTGGCATTTATGTTTTGTTACTTGGGTTCAATTAGAATCTCTAAGCCCAATTTTTGAATGGCTCTCAATTGTTTAATCATGTCCTACCAATTCTATGTCAAACTCTAATTGTTTAAATACATCCTTCGTATTTATTGTTTTAATATTTGTGATATAAAAAACTTTATCATATTGCTTTTAATGTTGAATTTCCCCAAAACTTTCAAATAGAGAGTAAAAATGTAACTCATAGATACACACTCTTATAACTTTGTATTGCTTTTAGACTCGAGACCTACCTTCAATTTGTTATGATGTGATTATTACTTGATTTTAGATACATTCTCTATCTAACATCCAAATTCTATATATTTCTTTAGTATATAATTTGTGGTCCTCGTCCATAATTTTGGATAATGTATCTGGCCAACTATTTTACACTACTTATTGAATATTGAATGGATCCAATTTTACACTACTTATTGAATATCATAAAATATTATAATAAATAAATTGGTTCAAATAAAGCTCCTAAGGGAAAGAAACATAAAGAAAACTCTCATTCATTACTCATAATATACAAGATGTTCAAAGTGTAATCGCTAAACTCAAATTGTCGATGAAACCAAAAGGCTTGCCTTATATCCTCTGGATACTCAAACTCTCACCACATATTGGAACACTAGTGAGGCTTTACAAAACAACCATATAAAGTGCCGATACAAATATAATCATGAATTCATTTATATAAAGTTTGATAAACTATAATGATTATCTCAAGATTAATTAATTAATTAATTTAGAGAGAGAGAGAGAGAGAGAGAGAGAGAGAGAGAGAGAGAGAGAGCAATATGACTTATTAAAAGTAATTGACTAGTTATCAAAAATAAGAGGTGGAATTTCCATGTATATACTAGTGGTCTAATTTCAATGAGTGTTATTATTTTCTTAACAAGAGTAGAATATCACCATATATTATAATAAATAAACTGGTTCAAAAAGAGCTCCTGAGGGAAAGAATGAAAAAGAAAACCCTCATTCGTTACTCATAGTATTCAAGATGTGTAAAGTGTAATCCCTGAACTAGAATTGTTAAGAAACACAAAAGGCTTCCTTTATATCTTCTAGCTACTCAAACTCTAACCACATAGTGGAACACTAATGAGGCTTTATAAAATAGCCATATAAAATGCTCGTACAAATATAATCATGAATACATTTATATAAATTTTTATAGACTTTAATGATTGTCTCAAAATTTATTGGCCATAATCCTCCATATAGATATCATCAATACTTACAAAATGAATGAGTTAGTTATAAAATTCATTTAAAAATAAGGACTTAGAAAATTGAATATCATTTCATAATTTCCTTACCATCTCCACTTCTTGTGTTTTGGTTAAGATCAATAGAAAAGGGCAACCCATATTGTTGATTAGTTTGTTGATCATCTAATACAACAATGCACATTTAACACATCCATTTAGATAAAATTAAATTATAAACTAAAAACTCAAATATAATTTCAAATTTTTATTTTTTCTATCATAACTAAATTCTAAATAAGAATATTGTTCTCGTAATCTATATCACATTATGTAACAATAAGAAAAATCAAAATTCCATTACCTCCACAAGTTTGTTGAAATGTTTGAGGATGAATAACCTTTGGCATTGATGGTTGATCTCCACAAAATACATCATGGTTATTTAATAAAGCATTAAATTCAATTATAAATGTGAACTAAGTAATCAATTTTAATAAAAATAGTTAATAGTGAGTCAATTAACATCTAGTACTTGTGTGTCATCTGTTATTGTTTGGTTCAAATCAATAGAGAAAGGCAATTGACATTGTGGAGATTCTCCTTAATCAACCAAACCTACATTGACACATGTTCAACAGATGAAATAAAAATAACAATTATTGAGCTATATGTTGAAAATAATAAAGTACTTTTAAATAAATGTACTCACCTTGTTGTGACAAAATAACTCTTTCTCCTTGTATTGCTATGCCTGAATGATTAATGAATTTTTTTCCCTTTTTCTTTTTAGAGTGTATAGAGGGGAATTGAAAATTTCCATGCTCATCAACTCTTTCACTTAAGTTTTGAGTCATAGGTATTTTTTTAATGAATAGATCGACACTTATGCATTTTAGTTGGACTAAACCATAGTGCCTTTCACTTCATAGGCATGTTCTCTGAGCTAGGAATTAATTCAAAATTGGAACTTGAAGCAAGAGATGCATGTATCTCATTTCTAAATCTCCCAACATGTTGAATGAATATTTTTTTTTCATATTCTTCTCTAGTTGACAAATTTTGGATAAATGAATTTATATAATCAATGCAATTTTGAATTTTATCATGAGAAGTATCAAATGATCTCACACAATCTATAGTAAAATAAAATAAAATTGTAAAGTCAAACTACTATTTTAAAAGACTATATATTTCTTAAGAAAAAAATTGGTATTAAAACTTACCAGTTCTCTCATCTTCACCAATGTTGACTCCAAGTACATCTTGATCTTCTGAAGGTATAGAATCATCTGCAATTGGAAAAAAATCAACTAACTTTTTGATCCATAAAATAATTTAATATCTACTCGTAAACACACATTCTTATTACCAATGTTATAGTTTTATGATCAAAATTCCCTCCAACTTTATCATAATCCTCAGCCAATGCAATAACATCATTTGTATTTAAGAACAGTTTAAGTAGCTCTTAATAATATAATAATCGATTGTATAAAATAAATTATTAAAATTATCTCTCAAATGATACTTATCAACCACTTGACCTTGCTGGTTTATATTGGTTCTCTTTAGTAGATCTAAAATATTTAGCACATGTTTGCATGTGTTACCTCTTTTTGCCCACTCACAATCACACACTTGCAAATTTGGTCCAAATTTTCTAACAAGATACCATTTGGTTGAAATGGTTTGACTTCTAACTTTAAATGTATCAGAAAGGTCATATAGGTAGCAATCTGTATCTGTTATTCTTTTTTATCTCTCTAAAGAAGTTAGGTAGTATCTCTCCTTTTTGAAGTTGGTTAGAAACCCAGATAACTGCAAGTATCTCTTATTTTTATAGTATGGCTCTACCCTACGAAGAAGAACATGAATGAGCCAATCCATTCTCCTTGTGCATTTTCTAGAATAGTCGGTCAAGTAGTGACTCTTGATGTGCATGTGGTATAGCTCTATGGAAGCATTAGTCTCTTGATTCGCGTGAGAGAAACCTCTAAAGTTTTTTGCCCACATTTCTATGAAAAAAAGTATGATAATGTCTTAGCATATATATAATAAAAGAACCAAGCAATAAAAATAAAAAAATAATGTAATGAATAATGTATATGATCTTACCAATGCGTCTCTCATCATGACACCAAGTCTTTCGAAAGTAATCAATAAACTCTTTTTGTTCTTTGAATTCATCCATAAATTGTTTTATTAGATGAGTAGTGACATCTCCATCATCACTTATGACATACATTATCTCACCTAGTCTAGTGAACATATTTGTTCCAACATCCTTATTGCTTACAAACCTATAATAAAAAATATAATATCAAGCTATGATGTTAACAAATATAACTTTACATGTGTTTTAAGTAGAAATGACTCACTTGTAGACATTCTTTAGCCATGCCCAGCATACGTACCAGATACATAAAAGTACTCGACAATTGAAGGACAATCTACAAGTTACATTATAGTTATTAATAAGTAGCATTCAAACACAATAAGTTATTCAACTAAAATTATATGTTTAAATAATGAAATGTATAGTTTTAAAACCTATATATCAAATATAATTGGAGGTTAGTCAAACCTAATTGCTTCAATCTCGGTACTAGCGTCATCGGTCATGAGTGCATTGACTTGCCAATCTTCTTTACATTGCTTGCCTCTTTTGTAAACTTCATCTAGCCACCCATGTATATCAAAAACTTTATTCCTTAATGATATGGCCTATGCAATAGGTACGTCAGCCTCTTGTTCATCAAATACAACTAATGAATATAACTCATATTGTACATGAAGAAATCAATAAGTTAAAGATTTTGATGAATTTTAGATGAACTAAACTAAAATATATTAATATAGTTGACATTGGTATACTCACATCATATTTATTTGTTGAAAAGGTTGGAATCCATTGCTATAATAGAGTTATGTGAATATCTCACCATCATCTCTCGCATCCATGGTGTTTGAATACGTATTATAAATGGAATGTTTTCTCCACTACTAGGTGTTTTATAGTAGAAGAAGTTGTATTTCTCCTCTGTGTGCCATAAACTTACACTTTTGGCATCATTTTCATTTTTTTGTGATTGAAGGGAACACACCCTTTTCCATGCATTCATTACATCTTTTCCTACCAGAAATGTGTCCCTCTTATTCATTAACTTCATAAGACTAGGATCCAAATAATGTTGCTCACATATTGTGGAAACCTCCACACCCATCAATAACAATGATTCAATATAAGATTTATATTAATTTGACAATCTCGGTGCAACCATACTCCTTGGATCACTAGAAGGGTCATCCTTTCCATGACAAAATTCATCACTAGCATCTTGATGACTAAACTCATATAAGTAATGATGGCAATATCTGGTCTTCCATAAATAACTCTAACACAAAAGTGTATTTTACAACCCCTTTTCTTCAAGCAAACCTTGGTAACCTTTGCATATTTGTTTGGGATTTTCTTCTGTTATCATTAGGTCCAAGTGCACATTGATATCTGTATATGCATGTACAAATATATTTATACCAATTTATAATCAATAAATTTTAAAAAATTAGAAAATTGCAAGCTTAATTATTATACTAAATCTAAACAAACCTTGAGTACATCTTGGTAGCATGGTTAGTAGGATTTGTCAAGTTCTTCTCAGTATGTTCTTTTCATATGAATGTTGTTTCTATACCATCCAATAGACCTTCTCCCTTGACAAAGTGAGAGAGTCTCTCAAGAGGGATAGCAATACATAAATCCATAAATGCATTATGATGTCCAATAGGTCTCCACTCTAGTTGTGCACTTGAAAAATCATTTCCTTCATTGGGGACATCTTGCACAAGTAGTTTGATGAGTGATTGCCATTTAAACTTTGCATCCATTTTGAGGAATATTAATATGGTTAGTGACCCTTAACTTGTTGAAACATGTTTAAAAAAACAAACTAATAGGGATTATTACATATATCCTCAATAAAACAATTAGTATATTGAAATCACAATAAATACAACTAAATCCTCAATATGAAATAATTTCACTATACCATCAATGAAATGATTTCTCAAAATTATATTAGAAGTTGATATTATATATATTATTCTATATTTTTCTAATTTTGTGATCTAGTAATGAGATGCATGTTAGTGCAAGCCTAGGACACATGATTCATATTTCCCTAATAAGTGAATTCCTCTTATATAGAAAATAAATTTCTATAATTTCAAAACCTTTACTAGGAAATCATGTTGTCATTTATAAATCTATTGTTATTAAAATCTAATTTGATTAGTCCACTAGTTATACATTTATTGTGTCATTAAAGATGATCACCTAATTTACTTTTTAATACTAGGCTTTGTGTTATGTATGTACATTAATTTAAGCTTATAATAATTTTTAATGAACTTGAGTACAACTAACATGGGATGTAATCTCAATGGTATAGTTTTGAGATGACCAAGAGAGGCAAGAATAATGACAAAAGGAAAGAATTGTATTGACATTAGTGACAAGACATCTCCATGCTTTTATCTTTGCTTCCAGTGAATAACATGTCTTGCTCAAAAAGTGAAGAGGGCCTAGGTATGCTCAATTTGCTAAGATTGCTAGGAGGAATAAACTCAATTTTCATTTTTCCCTTAGGTGTTTGATCAAAGATAGGTTCTTTTCCTTTACATTTTTGATGAGTTGGAACTTAGAGTAATTGACTAAATTTAACTTGAGGTTGTTTACCGTGACTTACTTGAAACCTAGTCGTAACCTACATGAGAGGGAAAACACTAGTAAATAGGAAGACTCCAAGAAGCGTTGGTATCACTCTTGGGTAGTAAAGTAATCACTTGTCCAATTAATAAGGTGTAACAATGCAATTGTCTATCACTCTCATTAACATAAAGTGCCAATAGAGGTCTGACGACTGGTTAACACAATATGCCACTATTGGTCTCACAATTGTGGAATTATCCAAGAGTTATAATGTTCTATAATAAAATGTAACAATATGAGATAAATTGATATGTTTAGACAAGTGAATACCCACAATCCAATGATGAAATCAAAGAATCCCAAAGAAAACTTTCTCCACTAGGAAAATCTCTAACTTTGCAAGTTTTGATGTTGGCGACAAGATAAGACAAGACTTACTAACTCAAAGATAGTTATGATGCAAGGATCCAAAGTGACAACAATTTTAGACACTCAAGATTAGGTCCACAATGGTCAAATCAACTCAAGAATAACAAAAACATGGTCACCCTAGAGTCCAAATGATGAATGATGAGTTGTCCTTTTTTAACCAACTAAGATCAATTTTAGATTTATAAATAATAATTAGGCACATAGAACAACAATCAGGGATTTCAAGAAAACATCTACAAGCAATGGGCAAGGGACAAAGAAACCTTGTACATGAACAAAAATAGTGTCATAGTATGAATCTAATCCCTGGAACCACTACTGTGTATGTTCTCAAAATATTTTTTAATCACGCACATAGTCCTAGAAAAGAAAATTTGGCAGCACTAAGGTTCTTAGTAATGGTCAACTCTGTAGCTTTTCCAATCTAGAGTAGGCGAAATCCAGTCCTAGCATACCAGGGTTTTGACATATTCCAAGAATTTAATCAATCGAAGATACTGAGGAGATCCGACAACCCAACAAAAGACTACACTTGTGGGAATTTCCCACACAAGGACATTTATATAGCGGTTGCTACTATCATGTCAAAAATGGCTATTACCACTTGAGGTACGATCCATGTGGTTGACCCAATAAAGGGAATGTGCACTATGGTTTAACCCTCTCTAATCAAGGAAGACTCACAAAGTTGTACCACATGAGGACTTGGTTTGGATTTAAGGGTTCCAAGTTTATGATGTGCCCAAAAGGGAATATAGCATACTCCTTTAGCCTCTTCACCTTACCCAATCATAGCAAACAAGATTCTTTGACACACTAATTTGAAATCACCTCACCAACTTTTTGAAAAATCTAACAACAAACACCATTGGTCTCAAAAGAGAAAGTACTAGTGGATGTTGAGGACAAACCCAAGCGGAATAGTGAGACAATGACAAATATCCTTCCCTACCTATAAGGGGATCCATCATCAAGAGGAGCTTCGCATGTAAAGCAAGCGAATGAAGCTCAGTCTCTCAAGATCTCCCAAATAGTGTCCATAGGGCCTAATTATTATGTGAAACATATATGCGTGAAAGAAAATCTAGATCCAATTTTAGAGCACCAAATGATGTGCGAATCTATGAAAGTATGTAAAATCACTCAATTCAAACACATGAGATGTTCATTTTAGTTCCAAATCCAAGTGTTATAGAGATCTAGCAAAATACCTAGTAATCTTTGCAATGCATTTTTCTCTATTGTAGCTTTCGTTTATGCTTGAATGCTCGCTCACAACAAACAAAGCAACAAGCAAAATAAGAAAACACAAGATATGCAATAATATACCAAAGCCAAGAGGTATTCCCAAATTAGAGGGAAAATGAAAATTAAATGAAAATGTAAAACCCACATAAGAGAATGTGCAATTAACATTTAATTAAGAGATGTGGAGTGTAAAACTCCATAAAAATTATAAGATGAGGGGTGTTTTTATTTAATTTAAATGTAAAATAATCTCTTTTCTTATAAAATAAAGCATGTGACATTTATTTAATTATTTCTTTTAAAATAATAATTGTTGCACATAACATTAAGTGAGGAGGGGTTTTATTTAATCAAAAGGGAGAAAATTCCTTTTATTAAATAATACAAAAATCAAGATGATCCAACCATTTATTTAAAATTAATTAAATACATTAACTCCAATTTAATCAAGGAAATTGATGTAAAATAATAATGATTAATTAAATAATTCAAATAACTTAATTTCATGAAAGGAAATGGTGATGTAAATATCGATTCAAGCTTGAAATAAATTATGAAATAGGGGCACATAGTCAAGATGACCATTTTAGGGTGCATACACTAGGATGTTGATTCTTAGTTGTTTGTTAGTTGCTAATTTATAGTGTTTTATCCTTGTAATAGGTTCTTTAGTGGAGTTCTAGATCCCTCTCAAAATTTATTTGTAAAGGGATTGAGGTCCCTTTAAACCTATTTTCTTGTAATAAAAAATATGGAAAACCATCTTCATAAGCATTTAACAACTACGAGATGAGATCTTTCTCATCTATATAAAGAATAAGAACAAAAGAGTATATTCTTTAATACTAACTTGTCAATAATGATTAAGCCCCAAAAATTCCCTTTATAGAATTTAAGACATGAACTCAACATTTACTAGTCCTACTACATCCTTGTAAATTTGTAGTATTTTATCTTAGAGAGTCTCAGTCAATTTTAGGTGTTTAAAACTTTAAAGTGTAGAGCAAATATTATTGTATGATTTAAGCAGTCAATCTCACCCTTAGTAATTTATTTATTTTTCTTTTACTCCTAATTTTCTTCATGCGCCTACTTATCCCATCCTTTTCTATTTTCCTTTTTTTGCTGCTATGGATTTTCCATATCAAGTACCTAACACTTCTTTGTGGATGACCCCCATCAAAAAAAAAATTAGGAGTAGGAGTGTACAGTATTTAAAATTGTTCTTGTTTTAATGAGAGATCATTAGATAATTATGCTAACTTTATTCTTGATTATTGGAACATTTGTGTAAGTATTGGATCAATTGTACCACTTATTTTGGCTTCAAAGTAAGTGGATAATAGAATGATATAAAATATAACTCAAATGGCATTATAACCACTTTTAACACTTGCACATATGAAGGATTCAACAAATTTTACCTCAAAGCTAAATCATAAGTTATGAGTAATTAAGTTATATACAAAGTTGTCAAATCAAAAGTTGTGCATTCAAAAACATGTAGGATGTTAGGTACATTTTTTGTGCATTCATATATATATATATATATATATATATATATATATATATATATATATAAGCAACTCAAAAAAGAATTATTTTTAGAATGTCATGTACCTATAAGTATGGCAAAGAAAATCATTACAAATTTCAAATTTTGAAACATCTCATTCTAATTTACATTAAAGTTTTTGAATCAGAGATCAAGCCAAAATCTCATGATAGATAAATTCAAAGATCACTTATCAACAACTTGAGTTATATATGAGACTAAGAAAATGGTCAAAATCTATTGTATCATTAAGTAGCTTAGGATTCAAAAGTACTATAGTAGCTCTTGGTACTCTTCCCCTAATTTAATTAAAAATTGTTCTTTATATTTTTTTATTATTAGCTGAAAGACTTTTGATTGTCGACTTGCCTTTGTACTTTCATGTAGAAAAACTGGTCTCATATTATCAAATCACCCAAAATAAAAATAAAACACAACACAAAAATACTTTTGTTTTATTCTCATTTCATATTTGTTCTAAACAAAAAAACACTCACAATTTGTATTTTAAAAAAATATATATAATTAAATATTATCAATAAGATAAAGAATGAAAAAATAATTCAATTTATTATTATCAAGTGCTTCAATAAATATATATTTTAATATTATTATACTTAATTAGGATATTATATTTTTGATCTTTCAAAAAGTAAAAAAATATATTAAAGATGAAAAATTAACTTTATTATATTCTATTAGTTCTTATTAAATTATAAATAATAATCAAATATATTAGACTTATTTTTTATATATTAATTATTGTATAATAAAAATATATAAAATTATACTAAAATTTATACTTTTGATCTTATTAAATTATATAGATTTAAATTACATTATACAATTAGTTATACAATATAAAATAAATTAAAACTTTCAAAAACTAATTTAAATTCTTATTTATAATAATAATAAATGAATAAATAAATAAATATTGTATATAAAATTTAATTTTAATTTTATAAAAACAACAGTTTTTTTAACATTGATTTTTTTAAAATATCAATGAATCTAAAATATCTAAAAATTTAGATCACTTAATAGTTTATTATAAGATAATCATTATAATACATAGATATATTTATAATCAATAGAGAAATGAGTTTGACTAAATCCTCATAGCAATATCAGTATATGAGATATAGTGATATAAAGATTAGTATTAGAAGTCATGATACAAAAAGTATGGCTAGATTAATTCCCTAATCAAAACTTATTGTTGCCATTTATTTGGACTGTTATTCATTAGACTGTCATTAATGTAAATATAACTGATGGATATCATATATGCATAAGATTCAAGTTCATATAACAGTTGAGATAATCTATGATATGAACCTGAATCCTTAACTTTTAAATTATGGGCTCCAACTATATTCAATCACCCAAAATCCTAACTCAATCTAGCTGTGGGCATTGAGAATAGGCAATGATAGATTCTTTTTTTTTTTTTTCAGAATGCAGTAGTGGGGAATCCAAGAAAACCCATAAAACATAAAGCCAATAAAACTATGGTTTTATTGCTTTGGAACCCTACCAATAGATTCATATGTTGAGCAGACTGAATTATGAGTATATGAATGTGGTCATTAACTATAAGAAGATAAAATAGATGGAAATGTAAGCAAGGGATCAATTACTGAGGCCAGCTCCTCTTGCTACTGAGGATTGTGAGTGAAACAAGTTACTACCATTACCAAGCTTAGTTATTCTACAACAGTAAACCCTAAGTTACAAAGATCTTTGCATTATATATTATAATGAATAATAATAAAAATCAAAGCAAAACTATACCAATGAATGATATGAAAATCAAAGCAAAACATTTTGCGCACATACCTTTGGCCTAGTGAAGAGTGGGGAGGCAAATGGTTGGCAGTAACAGCAGTAAGATTTCAGTAGGTGCTTCACCCTTATTGTGCTATGGAAACTAGCAACCTTCCTGCTTCTTTTTTTTAATGTGTCTTCTTTTTGTGAAAGTTGGTGTGTCATTAATATCAGCATGTTTTATTTCTTGGCATGCAAATCTTGTTTGTAGCTGGTGATCTTGGATGAATTAAATTCTCCACCTTCCTCAACGTGTTTGTTCCAGGTACTTTGGTCTATCATCATCAGGGATGAGTACGGTCGCAGGATAGGAAGGTGGCATGGATGCAGGACGACATGAGGAGGCATCAGGATGGGGGGCATACCCAGGTAGTCGATCCTCCTTCTTGGGTAGCTGTTGCCATTAGTTACCGCTTGTTCTCTATTTCCTACAAAACTTACTACTTCTAATAAAAAAGTAAAAACATTTATACTACGTTGCATGTGTGCGAGTCCTATTAATTTTCTCAATTGCGGGTTCAAAGCTTTCATATTTACATTTTCAGTTACAACAAGTACATTTTAAAACTGAAAATATCAATCACATTTTTTTTAAAATATATTGTAAATGATGGGTAGGATTGATATTTAATATTAGTACGTTTTACAATTTAAAATATTATAAGAAGAAAATATAATGTAACTAAAAAATATTTTTTAAATATAATTTTTATTTATTTATTTTGGAGTTTCTTTATTAAAAGAATTTTATTTATAATAAATAATTTTTAAAAAAATTAATTAAAATTTGAAATTTGAATTTTTTTTTAGATTTTTAAATAAAGAATAATTATTAAATTTTATTTTTTAATGTTTAATTTGTTGATTCTTGTCGGTTTCTAAATAAACATAAGAGCAAACTAAATTTAAATTTCATAAATACAAAAGAAAATCATAATTTTTTCATAATAATAAATAATTCTATTTTTAAATGTTAAAATAAAATATATCAAATAATAATCAAATTGATACATTATAAAAAAGATTATTTTTAAATAAAAATAAAAATAAAAAGAGTAAATCAAATTTACATTTTATGATTACAAATATATCTCATAAAAATTTAAATAAATAAATAGTTTGAAATATATTATTAAAATAATTATATTATTATCACATTAAAAAATAATTATATTATTAAAAAAAACTTAAACATTACATATAATTATTCTATTGGTTAGATCAAGACATCATCTACTTATATCTAATCTCTATCCCTTTTTACACTCCCACAAAATAAATAATATATTTACTAAAATATTATTTTTGAAATATAAATTCTAATATGGTTGAAATAAAGATCTTATTTGTAAGAATAAAATAATCTTATATTATGCAAAGATGCTTAAACATCATACCCAACAAATCTATGTCCCTTTGAAGACAATTATCTATGCAACCTCTATTCCTTTTTATACTCATTGTTTTATAACAAACTCTCTTCGTTAGTATTTTGATTTCTGTAGATAGTTTAATGTGGTTGATCTTGTGAAATATTATCACACTTCAAAGAGATTTTACAATAAGCCATCATGTCTATGGGAATTCTTAGCTAAAAAATTAAATGGTAGTTGGATCTATACTTATTTAGAAAACATATAGAGACTTCGTAGAATCATTTGCATCTACACATTTTAATTGGTACATTAAAATAAAACTCGGTTTACACCTATATTGTAGATTTAACTTAATATAACACGTTCTCTTGTAACATATTAACAATTCTAATATAACAATTATTATTATTTTTTAAATTAAATAATTGAGAGAACAAAAAAGGTATAGTATCAAAAGAAGGGGGGAGGTGAGCCTCAACCACCAAGTTCAAAGTCCAACTATCAGCCAAAATCATCCAACTAACACATTAAGTAGCAGTTCTAACAAAATCACAAAAAAGGAGACAAATAAGCTATTCCAGAACATCATCATGATCATCGAACCAAGCTATCCATCCAAGCTCTCCTTCCATCCATATGATGTTCTTTCACTTGAGAAGTTGAGTAAGGAAGTCATGTCTATCAGAAAAGGGGCCTTTGTTCTCACGTATTTCCTTGAGTAGCTCCTTGAGATCCTTTCCAAAAGAAGTCTGGTTATCAATAATGCTAGCCAATTCCAGCCCATGTTTCATCTCATAAATGAACATCGTAGAGAGCCCATCATGGAGGAATCTTTTTAGCTTGTCCATCTCAAGCTTCATAATGTAGCAAATCTGCAAGACAATCTTAAAAGTATGAGTTTCAAATGAAACAAAGTAAGGGATCTACCAACATCTTGAAATTTGTCCTCATTTCTACCTTTCCAAATAAACCAAAGAATATGAGAGGAGAGAATGTTCGAGAAAAAATTGGCATCCTTTTTAAGACCAGATAGGTTGCCAAGAATGGTATCTAAAATAGGAACACGATCAACTATAGAGATTCCAAAAAAACTTACATATAATCCTAGCAAATTGACAAGTACAAAATATATGCCTTAAATTTTTAGGAACTCGGCAGATAATACAAAGTTCAATATCACCAACATGATTTTTAATAGGAAGTCTATCAAGAAGAAGCTACCATTTCAAATGTAAGATTTTGAGGGGAATATGTGATTTCCAAAATCTGTCGAGAATTTTTTGCCATTCAAGAGAGTTCAAGTTCATATAACAAGTGGTATTAAGGTGAGAAATAATAGAGTTGTCTTTATTGAGCACCTTATATATATCTTTAGCTTTAATTTTTCTGTAGGAGACATCCATCACCCCAACAAAAATTCAGAAACCTATGAGAGTCCACATCACAGCTACAGGGAAGATTAAGATTGTGGTAGGCATTGGTAACCATATTATACATACGTTTATGGGAGATAAGAAGATCGAACTTGATTCTAATACCCTGCCAACTAGCAAGGTTATCATTCTCCAAAATGTCATTAAAGCTCTTGATAGCAAGGCTATTCCAAAGGGTGGAAGCACAAACCTGTGTCACCTTTCGTGATACCAAAAGGTATTTTGGCCAGAAGAGTTTTGGCCAGAATGTGTGATGGTTTCGTGCATCGACGTGACGCGTAATGTTTCGGCCAAAACGGTTATGACAAAAACCTCTGTGGTTTTATAAAAGTGCCAAAAACCCCTTGCGGCTATCATTTTCACTGTTACAGTTCCTAAGTTCTTGGAGAACAATTCAGGAGTTTCGGTTGTAACCGGTTTGTGGGAGATTTTTTTTCTCCATTTTTTTCCATTTTTTAATTTTTTTTTTATTAGTAAATGTTAATGGTACTTAAAGTAGTTTTTTTTTACCTATTTTGTGAGTAAAATATTTGGAATTGTTAATTTTTTAATATATTTAAATTGTTTTAATTAATTAATTTGTTAGAAATTAAATTGTTTTAAATTATTTTAAATTGTTTTAGAATGGTACTTAAATTAATTTGTTAGTAAGAATTTAGTCAAGCATTAGGTAAAAATGTAGTAAAACATTAGTTAAAAGTGTAGAAAAATATTAGGTAAAAATATAGAAAAACATTAGGTAAAAATGTAAAAAAAAAAATTAGTTAAAAAATGTAGAAAACATTAGTAAAAAATGTAGAAAAACTTTAGGGCACATTGTTTAGTTTCTAACATAACTTGAGGTAAAACATAATCTCTTATAGTGAAATTAATTTTGACATTAAATACACTTTCTAACATAACCCTATATCAACTACAATTATAACCTATACCACATTCTAACCATAACATAGGCACTTTACTAATTGAATGAAACACACTTAGATATTCATGATGTTCATTTTAACAACTAGTTTGATCTTATAGCACGTAAGATTAATATAATTAATCAGGCACCATATTAGTAGAACAATAAATATTTTGAGGTAAAACTCACTCAATTAAAAAGCATCTATTTTTATGTACAATTTAAATCATAGTAATAATATCCCAAATTTTTTACTAATATGAGTTAGAGAACAAGAAAGACAAGTGTGGAAGGAATACAATGATGCCTTTGAATAAAGTCATTTACCTATATATTTATGCTTGATAATATTTTGCTTAAATAATAAAGCATATAAAAAGATAGACACATGCACGCACACACACATAAAGAATATAACTATACTAAACTATGGAGAATCAACCAACTTCAAGAAAACAAATCAATGAAGAATACAAAATAAGGTAAGATGTGTGCCCAATAGACAATGTAATAATCTATAAAATGATCTTTTAAATGTTACCTACCTATAAGGACGTTGAAACAAGAGTGATAAGTGTATGGAGTAACGTCACTCAAACAAGCCACTCAAAAGAACTCTAAGGATTCCTTTCTAATAAACCACTTAAACAAGTCACAATAGAGTGCTTGAGGATTCAATAGTGTAGTCTACATGACATATCACTTACAAAGTGTTTAAGGACTTAATATTCTAATCTATTCATGCAATTCAGTTGTAGATCTTATGGTGTTCTCGTGTGCTCATTTGGATTTGCTACTTTTTAAACCCATTGTCCCATTATGTTTGCACTAATTAAGAAAATTTTGAGATTATTTCTATGAGCCACTTATTAGGTAATAATTATTCTTACATTACCAAATGACACATAAGGACCTCTTATCATACATTTGTACATATTTTTATCCATATATATGTTAAGGGGACCTAGGGACCCCTAGTAGGTCATTATGTCTGTTATAGGTTCTAATAGGTATTCATATATTTACTAGCACATAATAGGTATTGTTAGGTAATAATGAGTCTTACATTACCAAACAACACATTAAGATCACTTATGATACGTTTTTAGGTACATTATCCATACATGTGTGTCTTAAGGGGACATAGGAATCCTAATAGGTCATACTATTTTTTATATGTTCTAATAAGTCTTAATATGTATTATTAGGATATAATAGGTCTTATTAGGTAATGATGATTTTTGATTCCATTACCCTAACCACTTACTTACTATCAACCTTAATAAAACTATATCCCATTTACTTTATTAACATTCTTAACTCTAATTCAAACTACTAAATTAAGTCATGAGTTCTAAATTGTAAACTAACATTTGCTAACAGGGGTTTTAGCTGGAACGGGTTCGGCCGAAATAGTTATGGCCAAAATGATTCTGGCCAAAACTGTGTGTGGCATCCTAGGTGGCAGCCACACAAGCAAAAATTAATTTTTTTGTAAACATCTAACTTTGAAGGCCAATTTGACCTACTAAATTGAAATTTTTTTAAAAACTAAAAATATACTTTTGTAGGTCTCGGAGTCATGATTATGATCATATAATTTTATTATTATTTTGATTAAGGATAATATGTTATAATTTGAAAATATTACAAGTAGGTATCTTAAGATTCAGGAAGATGTCTATTAAAAAATAAGAAAAAAATAGTAAATCATATTAAAAAATTATTATTTTTTAATTTTGCACTAGAGGAGAGAGTCTTCTTCAAGAATATGTAATTTTTTTAAAGAATATGTAGATTTGAGAGAAAAAGTTTGATGGGAGAAAAAAACTATCAATTTCTGATAACTTTGACTTTGACTAGTTATAACTTGAAAAATATTAGCCAAATTTCAATTTTTATTTTTTTGTGCACTAGGTATACATGTCAACTCTAACATATTCCAAAATCAAACCAAAATATGAACATTTGCATATATTTGTTTGATAGGAAAAAAACTCCATATTTTTAGTATTTTAAAAAAATTAAAAAATAGACTTTAAAAATTCAAAAATAAATAAATTTTTTACTCAATTTTTAAAAAAATAAATTATAGACATAAAGTTCATCCAATTTTACACATTTCATTAGTTTACATCATCTTCAAATTCTAAACACAAATGCCACTTTTATGTCGTCAAAGTTGAAGAGTTTAAATTCTAATATCACTTTTCCTTTATAAAAGGTGACACAGTTTTGTGCTTTTACCCCAAAATTTCGTAGAACAACCTTGAGTCATGGCAAGAGGCTTATCATTATGTTGCAGGTTCCACCATATAGAACACTCACTTTGAATAGAGTTATTTCTAGCAAAGTTGGAATTATAGATAAAACCCCTCACAAGCTCCAAAGTTTTCTAGATAGACTTGAAAACTAGGTATCCTTGGATAGAGACAGGGAAGAACCCAACAACCAGATCAGCAAAAGGAAGATTTTCCAATGTTTGGCCTGCTTAGGGTAACTAGACTAAATGTTGTTTCTAAGTAGAATCTTCCAAGGTTCCTAACCATCAAGAGCCTGAAAAATCCACGTAGCAGAAAGATAAATTCCTTGGATCCTAAGGTCTTTTAGGCCTAAGCCACCAAAGTTCTTGGCAACATGACACCAACTCCATTTAACAACATGTTTCTTCCTATGAGCTTTTCCATCAGACCATAAGAATCTCCTAATGGCTTTCTAAATCTCAAACACTTGGTAGTTACTGAACATCCACACAGAGGAGTAGTATATACTATAGGATGACAAGATTTTCTCACACACCTGCACTCTACCAGCAAGTGACAACAACCTGTTATCCCACTTGTAGAGCTTCTTAACAATTTTATCCTTAATCCAAATCCACATGTCTTTGAGAGATGAGGAAATGGAAAAAGGAACCCCCAAATATCTGACAATCTTATTAGGTCCACCCCATGAGTATCCAAACTAGAGAAACCAATCGGGAGGCTCCTCTTTCCAACCAAGCATAACCGATTTGGATTTGGATATGTGAACGCTAGAAATGGTCTCAAACAGATCAAGTTTAAGATTAAGATGTTGAATATTAATACAAGATAATTCAAGGAAAAGAAAAGTATCATCCGCAAATTGGATATTAAGAAGCTCATAATTATTAGGGAGAGAAATCCCATTAACTTTGGGAGAAATAGTGTTATCTCTAAGGATATAGTACAAGGCATCAGAAGCAATGAAAAAGAGACCATGAACAAGGGGACATCCCTATCAAATGGACGAGGATAGAGGTATAGGGTTAGATAGAAAACCACTGATTTCAATTCTAGCAGATGAATCCTTAAGAAAGACTTGAATATACCTAGAAAATTCATCAGGGAATCCAAACGCTTGAAGAATAGAAAAGATGAATTCCCATTCAACATGGTCGTAGGCTTTCTCAAAATCTAAAAGAAACATAGCAAAGTTCTGATTCAAAGTCTTAGCCCAATCCATTGACTCCCAATTGGTGACAGGGTTCTCTAAAATACACCAACCCAAGTTAATAAATCCTATCTAAGTGGGACATATGAACTTAGGAAGAAGATTGACAAGACAAGAAGCCAAGGCTTTGGCTAGAATTTTATATGAAACATTAAGCAAAGTAATTAGCTGCCAATTCTTGATACAGAACTTATCTCCATCCTTAGGGATAAGTTTGATAATCCCCATATTGATAGAATTGAAAAGCGTGCCACGATCATAGGCTTTGAAATATAGGTCAAATAAGTCCTTGGGAATCCAATCAATATTGGATTTGTAAAATTTAGCAGGGAGACCATCAAGCCCAGGTGGTTTATCTTTCTTAAGAGCAAATATAATATTAGAGATCTCTTGAACTGGGATCCTAGCCCTAAGGATGGAGACAACATCCTCAATAATTTTCTTGGGAATAAGCTTTTGACATCTACTTCTGAGCTCTTTGGAATTGCTGCTATCCTCATAATTGAATAAGGCTTTGTAAAACTTCTCAAAGGCAACAACAATGTCATTAATATCACTAAGCTCCTGGTTATCAACCACAATTCTATCAATTTTCTCCTTACTTTGCTTTTGTTTAAGGTATTTAAAGAAGAATTTAGAACCCTTATCCCCCATATTTCAACCATTGCTGACGGTTTCTAACAGAGGCTCCAATGGTTTTAATATGTTCAACCATTGCTGACGGCTTCTAACAAAGGCTCCAATGGTTTTAATGTGTTGATATTTCCTCAGTATATCTCTGGTAATCAAGACACATTTGACATGAGGAATGGAAGTGGGATTAGCTTGCACATCTAATTCAGCAAGATGAAGGCATTCATTTAATACATTTTCCACTCTTCTATAGTTTTTAGCCTTCCTTTGGCCTAGGGTTTGAAAAGTTTTCCTCCACGAGGAGAAATTTCTATTCCACCTATCAACTTGGGAGGAGAAATTATTAGCAAGATTAAACAACCTAACCATCTTAACAATAGCACAAAAGCACTGGTCATTAAGAAATGAAGTATTAAGGATAAATTTTTCATTATTATGAGTGCTAGGAGCAAGATCATTTCTAACATTAATGAGAGCACTTATAGGGAGATGATCTAAAAGAGTAGAGGAGGAGGCAAAGATAGGGGAATGCTGTTGGTTAGGAGAGAATGAGAAAAAATCAAAGTTCACATAGAATCTATCAAGCCTGGAGTAAATCCTCTTAGACCCCTATTGAAAATTACACCATGTGTACTAGAGGCCAGGGGTATCCCTTTTATGCCCTTCCATAGGATCAAACAAATTAAATTTATGTTTACAACGATCCCAATGTAACTTCTCTTGATGTTTCTAGGCAAAAGGAAGACCACCAAACTTATCATCTTGTTTCTCGACCATGTTAAAGTCTCCAGCCAGGATCCAAGGAATGTCAAGAAGATTATACAACCAATTCCATAGAATGATCCTATCCTTAACCTCATTAGGAGCGTAGATAGAACATACACCAAAGAATGAACCTTTAAAATCAATAACAACCCAAGCTACTCTGTTACAAGAGGAGTAGCTAGCTAAGTTAATATATTTTTCCCAATAAGGATTGATGAGTAAAGAAGCACCACCTTTCCCTTTAGGATGATTGGTAAAAAATTTAATAGCATCCCTCCAGATAAAGTCTAGAGAGGAACTAAGAAGAAAGTTAGCACCTTTAAGCTATTGTATCATAAAAAAATCTATGTTTTTATGCCCCAATAAAAATCTCTTAATGATAGATTTCCTATCAAGAGACTCAAGGCCTCTTGTATTCCAAGATATGCACTTCATGATGAAGATTGCAATGATGGGCCAGTAGGAGGAGCCGATATCTCCCCATTCTTCTTTTTATTTTATGAGCCCAAGGGCCTAACTTTTTTATAGATCCATTAGATCCTGTGAGGGAATCATCCTCTTTCTCACCATTAAATAGTTGGGTAAGGTTAGGCTAGTAGCCAATCAAGTCAAAATCCCCAATAGCATGAGATCCATCTAGGGTCTGGGTCATCATGCAATTAGAATTTCCAAGGTTCCCATTAAACTTAGCACCAACCTGATTCTGAGACTTAGTATTATCAGGATTTTTGTTAGCAAGTATGACTTCAATGAAGAAATCATCATCCAATTCTTTAAGGGAAGAGATGGGAGGGCTGACGGTGCTATCGCGAGAAGGGGGGACTACACTCAAGTTAGGATGACTAACCAAGTCTATAGTGACCTCGCTCATGGTAGCATCAACAGACCTATCATGGATTAAGCTCTGGCCTTCAAAAATATTCTTACTAGAGATCATACTATCAATAGGGGGTCCATCTTCAATCAACATAGTAGGAGAAGCCAAAGCAGAAAAGGGGTTAGTTTTAGGGGTAGCATGGATCTAATCAAGGGCCAATTGTTGAGCATTATTTCTCCTAGGTTTCTTGTATTTCACTACTTGAAAACCCTCATTATCCCTCAAAGTGTTTCTCTAGTCAGAGATGGCAGAGTATTGAATCTTACTGGGTTGATTAACTATAGAGTTGTTAGTGCTGGGTTTATAAGTGCCTTTTCTAGTGAGAGGACTAGAAGGTTTATCGACATTCCTATTAGGATTTAAGGTAGAGGGAATAATAACTAGTTCTTTGTTATTAGGGATGCTGCTCTCAATGTCCCCTTGAGTCAGTCCAGTCTTCTTCTTATTAATAATCAGGCAGTTCTTTCGAATATGCCCTTCTTTTTTACACAAATACTAGGCATTAAGACCACCGAGGATTTCAATCGGGTAGGTAATAGTTTCTCCATGAATTTTCAAGGTAAGTTTTTGAGGGATATCAATTCCTAGTTTTAGAGAGACTAAAACCCTAGCATCCAGATTAGACACAAGCCTAGAGGTTTGGTCGATTCTAATAATGGATGCAAACGGTGCAAGCAGTTGAGCAAGGAATTTCCATAAGAAAGGAGGGACCTCCTTTATAATAATCCATATGGGTGAAGACAATGCCAAAAAAATTTCACAGACCGCATCATGTGACCATGCCAAAGCCCTAAAGGAGGTTTTATTGACATTCCAATACTGTTGCTTTAGGGCTTCAGTCTGAGCCTCATGACTACCAAAGAAAATAATAAAAAGCCCTTTCTGGACCTGTCTATAGAAAGATATTTTAAGCCCTAATTTCAAATTCCACAAATTATGAAACCAATCATCAAGAAACTTCCTAGGAGGGCATTTTTCAACATCTACGCAAGCAAAGAAAATTGCAATGTCACAAAGCTGAGACTTCTCCATTTCAATTTCTTTAAGCATAGCATCATTGGGAGATACAACAAATTTAGTCAAGATGTCGAGAGAGTCCTTACCTTCTTCGAACAATCTCTTACCTCCAACCACCTACACAAATCTCATATCAATGAAGACCCCATGATTTTTGGATACCACCATTCCAATAAAATACTTTTTTGGAGGTAAGGTTGGAGGGTTAGGGTTAGGTTTAGTAGCCAATGGTGTGGTGATAGAACCATAGGGCAAGGTAGAAGCATCAGAGGCCAAGGAAAAAGCATAAGATGGAGGCGATACCATAATGTTATCAAGTTTAATGGGTCCATCACAACCTGTTTCCATAAGAGAAGTAAATGTAGAACTGAATTTTTTTTAATGAGAATAGGTGAGAAAACTCAAACCAAAGTAGAGGAGCATTCTCCTCCACAAACTACATCCATGTCTCTAGGGCACGCGTCACTATTTGTGCATCGCTGAAGACCATAGATTTGAAAAGATACCACCAAAGACCCTACTAAATCTTGCTGCTAAATCTCCATAATCCTCACAATTATTATTTATAGTGTTCATCCAACATAACATATAAAAAATGTATAGAAACTAAATATACAAACAAGGACATCAAATTTTAAATTCTTAACGAGAGAACAAATTTATAATCTTGTATAAAAGTTTTATATATATATATATATATATATATATATATTATTGAATAGATTGTAACACTTATTACTCAAAAAAAATATTAAGATCCATTTTAAATTCACCTTTTATTATAAGATTTAAAAATTCTTTAATTTATTAGAAACACATCTATTTCAAACAATTATTTGAAATCAATAAACATTTTATATTCAAAATTATTTTTAATTTTATTTAAATTTCCATTTCTCTTCATATTATTATTGCATAACATATTTACATCCCCTTCATACTATTATTACATAGTATAATAATACCAATATTAGATAAAAAAATTTGATATAACACATCTATTTCAAAAAAAAAATCAAGTATATTCAAAATTATTTTTAACTTCATTTAAATTTACATTTCTCTTCATATTATTATTATTACATAATATATTTACATCCTCTTCATATGATTATTACATAGTATAATAATACTAGATAGAAAATTTTGATCTAAAATAATTATTTTAACATAAATTTTAAACTTTACTGTATAAATTTGGAAATGACCAAAGTACCATTTGTACAGCAATGAAAAGAGCATAAATATGTTTTAAAATTTTTATACGAATGCCAGAAGTGGTACGTTTTATGGTAGATGGAGAATAGACGGTAACTAACGGCACTGGCTATAAGCGAGTGCAAATATTCAGCTATTTAGCCAGTGCCCAACTTAAATGTTATTACAGGCATCAACAAATAATTAGTATTGAAATATTTTAAAATAAAGACATAATTAATCTATTTTCTCATGGAGCACCCCCTCTATTTCTATAAATACCTAAACATCTCTTGTAAATAGTGGAATCACAAACACTACAACTAGCTAATATATGTTCTATATGTAAAATATGCCAAGATGCATCAAGGCATTGAATTTTTTAATGCATATTAAAGGTAAACAAGTGTCTCGTAGTGACTAAGTACTAGCCTATTAGTATTATAGAAAAATAATAATATAAAATGTAAAATAAATTTTTAATTATTTTAAGCTTTGTTAAAGTGAGATAATATAATTTATTTTTTATATTTAAAAATATTTTTATATTGAAAATAAAAAGATATATTGTAATATTATTCAATTGCATTTCAATTATCTATACTATCATTTTCTAAAATATTTTATTTTTCAATTTTATTATTTTATTATTGAAATTATATAGAATGATTATAGCCATAAGTTAAATTAAAATAACATTTAATAATAATCCAAATTAAATTAATAGTTTTCACAATTAAAACTAAATCATAAATAATGCACAAGGATTAGCTTTATATGTTCAAAAAATATAAAACATATGAAAAAAATCAATAGAACATAATAAATATTTAAAATTATATAATAGTTAAGCTAAAAATATAATTTACCAAATTATTTTGAAACAAACATTCACTATATTGCATTATAATAGTTTGTACATATAGATAAAAATATAGTAGAAATTGTTCATATAAGATTAAAAATTTCATAATCAACATATAGCTAACATTTTGTAACAAAATTGTTAGTTTTTCATATCGCCCATATAAGAGTAAAACTTTCATATCCAATCACATAATCAATAAATAAATTTCACAATTTAATAACTTAAAAATGTGCATGTAAACTATTAAAAATTATTATTTTTTTGAACATATTTAATTTTAATTCATAAAGATTTGTTGAAAATGAATTATTTAATAACTAGTTAAGAGTAAAGATTCAGTACAATATATTAGCTAGTAGCAAGTAGTCATATGCATAACACATTGAATAATTAATTTATTATGGTTGAAATTTAGCATTACAACTTATATTAGGGTTAGTGTTAGTTTCAATTTATTATTATAATTTGAGATAGGGTCAGTGTTAATATTAGGGTTAGGGGTAGGGTTAGGATTAGATTTTAGTGTTTTTTTTTCTTTTTAAGACAAAAGTGACAAGCCACTATAATATTTTATTAAATTGATTCAACAAGGTCAACCTCAGTGAAGAAAACCCAATATCATCCCTATAATATACATAATTTATATATTTTGTAGTATAATTACAAAGGGTGAAGTCACTACCACCCATCAAGGGCAAAGTATAATCGCGTACAAAAATTCTATCAGTTCTATACATATAGAAGGATCCTCAATATCCAAACGATAAAACCAACAAAAAAAGAGATCAAAAAACTGAAATACATGTTCACAAGATTATTCAATCATATCATCAAATCCACGTAGGAACTTACTACCAGCATCTAGTAACCCCTCCCAAATAGCCTGATTGCCACCTTCTGAAGAACCATGATCACCATGCTAATCCCCTTGTAATCAGAATGATGTCTCCAGCCAGAGCAAATTTCTGAAGTATTTTGGGACCAACCCAGCTCACCATTAGGCTCGAATACATAATGACTCGAATATTGCCACATGAAAGATCAAGTCACAATATGCAGATTGAATGCCGCTAGTACAAAATGTGCCATAAAATGACCAAATCGTATTGGTTAAGTCATGTCAACTTTAAACTCTAACAATTCCATACGATATGTAAATATATGGAATAATTAATGTGAACACGATCCAGTAGCCATATCAACCTGAATAAGTTTTTTTTAAACATCATGTTTCTCGATTATGGATAAAGGATGAAGTGTTGAAACAACAAGCCCATCACAACTCAAATTCGATAAATAATCTGCAACTTGATTCCCTTCTTGATAAGTATGCAAAATACAAACATCTCTACATTCATCAAGAAGCCTCCAAATTTGATTAAAAATATATTTTAACTTTCAAGAATGGATACGTGTATGGATACAAGCATCAATAATGACAAAGGAATCCCCTTCTATATGCAACTGGTGGAAGTTACCTTGTTTTGCTAATATGAGACCAGCTAACAGGGCTTGTGCCACTACCATGTTGTTTGTGTTAATAGGCAAAGGAGACACTGTAATTGCCACAACATCTCCAAATGAGTTTTCTAATAGACGCACCAAAACCAGAAGGACCTGGATTGCCTCTAGATGCACCATCGAAATTAAACTTCCAATATCCATTAACTAGGGGTCTCCAACCTATATTCTTATGGATTAAGGAAGAAGTGGATAAATTACTAATTTTCCACCCATCAGGAATGAGAAAATATTTCCAATTTTGAACCACTTGAGAATCACAGTGAGTTACAACCAGATTGAATTTAGTCTTTTTCAAGCTAAAATCTGTTACCTCTGAGATAGATCTTTCAACTCCTTCCAAAACAATATCTAATGGATGACACTCCTTTCTAAAAATACATTTATTTCATTCCCACTAAATAGCCCAAATGACCAAAGTTGGGATACATTTCCAAAGGTTTGAAAATAATGAGTTTTGATAAAGAACTGGCCAAGCTTGAAAAAGATCCCAAAGATTGTTTTGGAGAGGAGTATTGTAGTTTAATTTATTCAAAACAAAGCACCGGCAATGATAACCAAACATGCATGTGACAAAAAGGTGATCCACTGTTTCTTCATACTCATCACAAAAAACATATTTGAAAGAGGGAGCAATATGTAATTTGTTTAATCTATCACTAGTTAAAATCTTGTGCTTTAATGCAAGCCATGAGAAATAGCCTACCTTAGGGAGTACAACATGATTCCAATAGAATGAAAATGCCCTGCAAGTAGTTTTTATCAAATCATTATACTACAAAATTTTATACCCCTCTTTTACCAAGTAATTTCCATCCTTTGTAATGGCTTGACTAGACACTGTTGAATATAAATTGAGAACATAAAGAATATGTTGAGCCTCCTAAAAATTTGACAAACGAAATAATAGTGTATCATCTGCAAAAAGGGAATGCATGATTGCAATATTTGTACCCAAAATAAGAGCACTCTGCCATTTGTTGAGCATATGTTGATGTGAGATGGTCCTACTAAAGGCTTCAACCATAATAATAAAGAGAGCTAGAGATAGAGGATCCCCCTGTCTGACTCCTTGAGTAGAAGAAAAGAAATCCACAGGTTTACCATTAATTATCACTAAAACCCAAGCACCTGAGATACATGCCTTAATCCATTTACACTATTTTTTTGAGAAACCCATTTTGGAAAGCACTTGCAACAAAAATTTCCAGCAAACTCTATCATAGGCTTTCATCATATCAAGTTTGATAACAAAATTTGAAGATTGGTTTGAATTTATGGAATGGAGAACTTCATGTGCCACTAGAGCCCCTTCCATAGTTTCCCTGCCCAAAACAAATCCACCTTGCTCTAGTGAGATAATATGAGGAATATGGTGCTGCATTCGAAGGTATATAGCTTTAGTTATGATCTTGTAGGACAAATTACATAATGAGATTGGCCTAAAATCTGCAAAAGTTTGAGGATCCTTAATTTTTGGGATGATTGAAATATTGGTGGTGTTGAAATACTTAAGCATGCTTTTGGATCTTCTAGATTCTCTAGCAGCCGCCAATGGATCCCATCAAATGATATCCCAACAACTTTGATAAAAAAAGGCAGTGAAGCCATCAGGGCTTGGGGCTTTATCTAGAGGAAAAGAAAAAACAACCTTGCAGATTTCTTGGATAGTAAAAGGTGCCATCAACATATCATTATCTTGGGGTGTAATCATCTTAGGGATAGAATTAAGAAGTTCGTCTACTTGTGTGGTAGTGGGAGAGAGCATGATATCAGGTGCAAGGAGATTTTTGAAAAACTTCACCCCTTCAGACCGAATAAGATTTTCATTAGTAAGGAGATCACCTAAAATATCATCTTTGATACGAAAAATTGAATTATTGACTCTCTTTTGTTTAACTGATGCATGAATTTTTTTTTGTATTTCTATCACCATCTTGAAGCCATAGTTCTCCAGACTTTTGTCTCCAATAAGTTTCCTCTCTAGCACATAATTCTTCCCATTCGAGGTGTAGATTCTTCGAAGAAGCATATGTTTCTTCATTCATACCATTTTGAATGATTTGATTATATACTTCATCTAATTGTTATTTGACTACAAATTTTTGAAAAAATACATTTTTGAAGACCTGCTGATTCCAAATTCTGATTTGAGACTCAACATATTTCAGCTTCAAGGAAAATTGATGCATTTTAAATCCATTCACTGGAGCTTCATTCCACCACTGCTGAACATTTTTGAGAAATTTTGGGTGCCTAAGCCACATACTTTCAAATTTAAAGGACAAAGGAAAGTGTTTCTCATTGCATTTGTCTTTGAAATTGAGATTTAAAGATATAGGGAAATGATCAAATCCTGGTGGTGTGAGAATATTCTGAGGAAATATTCAAACAACTCAATTTCCAGTCAAGTGATAATAGAAATCTATCAAGACGAGCAGCAATATGTGCAAACCCAGATCTCTTACTTGTCCATGTAAATGATCCATTTGTTGGATGAATATCCATAAGATTATTATTATCAACAAAACAATTAAAATCTTGTAAAGTTTTAGTGGGGGGGAATGATACCTCCTTTTTTCTCTATTTGAGATAATAAAGCATTAAAATCATCTCCTATAACAATTTACTGCATTTCTTGATCCTGAAGAGAGAGAGTGATGGATTCGCATAAGCATGCTTTCTTTTGAGATGAAGAAGGTCCATAGACGTTAATCAAAATAAAAGATATGTCAAATGTAGATATATGAAGCATCTGCCAATTGTTATCTTGATGGAGGAGCTGTGCATTAACTGTAAGAGGATTCCAAGGAACAGCAAGACCCCCAAAAGCTCCTATTCCCTGAACATGAAAAGATTTCCATTTTTTCCATTTTGCAATTGTTTTATCAAAATTACCTTGTGACAACTTGGTTTCCTGTAGTAAAATAATATCTGTTTGCATAGAATCAATTACTTGTTTGATTCTCTGCCTTTTGTTAGAGGCATTAATACCTCTGATATTCTATGAGTTGATTTTCATTGTGGACAAGAACACTATGTTCACCTTGTCGATCTTTTGGTGACAACAAAACTACTATCCAATGTTGTATGAATAATGGTTGCAATTTTTGTTTTAGTTTTAGAGCCCTTTGGTCAGCCTCTCGACTTAGGTGTTTTTGCATTGGGAGTTACTGTGGATAGAGTTTGCACAATTGATAAGGTCTGAATCTCAAGAGTGTCTTGACCTTCAATAGTAGATGCACCATTCTGCAAAGATTGAACTTGCTCATGCTGAAAATAAGAATCTTGAGGAATCGAATCAATAGAATTTTGCACTTGCTTATATATATTGGTCTCCAACCCCATAGAGTCATCTATAATTAAATCTTCACCTACTGCATCATTGGACTGGGGTAATTAAAATTGATTTCTCTTGCTATCAGAGAACTGACTTGGTATCAATTTATTCCAAAATTGAAATTCTCTGAGCAATTTGTCAAGCACAGGCGAGATATATTCCTCATCATGAATACCTTCTTCTTTTGCAATGCCAAAAATGATAGAAGTGGCAATTTCAGATATAATTTGATCACAAATGAGTCTCAATACAACAAGAGCAGGCTGGAGATATAGACGCCGAGTAGGCCATATTAATAAAGAGAAACTTCTATTTTCAATTGTAATGACTTTGGAACTAATGATTGATGGACTTTAGGCAATCTAGAAGATCTTGAAGTAGAATCCAAACGAGAAGACGAAGCACCCAACAGAAACACTTTATTGCTATTAAAAACCCATTGGAAGAAAACCATAATCCAAAAGATATGTTGAAAGTAAAGCATATTCATATGGTTAAATGCAGATGGGTTATGCATATCTATACCATTATGCAGTGGGTTTTCCATATGTAGACCATTGTGCAGATATGTATAGTCGTGCTCAACTGACTTTGATTGTATATTATGCAAATAAGCATATATATATATAATCCTGATCCCCTGATTTTGAATGTATGGTCCTGGGCTCCAAATTGCAATGATCATCCTGCTTATTGGTTTTCTGAGAGCAATTTTTTGGGTCAGAGCAATGGTCTGAACATACTTCTAATATATCCCCTTGATCAGTTTGACACATATTGCTGAAGGGACCAAGATTAGCTTGGAATTTATTGACTACAGATGCATCCTGAATCTTAACTTACTGTGACCAATTACCCCACTTAGATATGAGAGATATAGAGGTAGGAAAGGATTTGTGCATATCAATCAGCAAACATTCTCTTACTTCCAAGTGAGGGCATGCAAAAGGAATAAGATCATGTTTTAAGAAAATCCCCAACTTGTTAGCTATAATTTTAACTATCTCAGGATCACAGTATTCTAGTGGTAATTGAGGAAAAGAGACCCAATATGGGAAAAATTGTACAGATATATCACCTGGGTTGAAATTTGGGATCCACAAGAAGGTATATAGTCCCACTCCATGACAAAACCAACCCTTATGTTTATGAACAACATCTCTTTCTTCTTTGGTGTTATCTATAGCAATAAAAAACTTGGAATCCGGATTAGTGTAAAAAATATCCTTGAGGCTAGACCAAGATTCAAAATCCCAGTTCTTAATGTCCGAAAATGATAAGGAGGAAGAAGAAAATTGACCTATGAGGGCTGATTGTCGAAGAATATCAATCGAGTATTGGAGCATATGAGAAGGAAAACTGACATGCAATTGCAGATCATGTTTAGGATTCTGTGGAACTTGATCCACATTCCTCAGAACTTTCTTCCGCCAGATCTTTTTTGGAATGAAGTGGGCTCGTGAAGGACCATACAGAAACACCTTAGACCGCATACCCATCTTTTCTTGAATCAAATCCTCTTGCAAATGATTAGGCAAATTGGGAGGAGTACCCTCACAGATATCAAATATGGACTGCTTTTCGAAAACCCTGCGATTATACTTTCTCCATGCCGTGGATTTATGTTTTCTTCTAGGTTTGTACCTTTTCACTGGCACCATTAAATCAGAGGCTCCTCTCTGAGGAGACAAATTTTCTCGCGCTGAATTATTTTTAACCATCTTCTTCCGCTCAATTTTTTTTGGAATCTCAGAATGATGTCTTTGGTAGGAAGATTCACCTTTTTCAAAATTGGATGTTTTTGACCAAGGCTTTGAATTTGCAATACCTGGTGCTTGAGATTTCAACCCAGACCGTCGATCATGGAAATTTCCCTTTGAAAATCGATTTGTCAATATCAATCTGATTTCGTTCAGAATTTATATGTCTAAAGGAACACTTCTAGAACGGAAGAGGATGTAAAGCATATTTGACTGGTTGAACCACTGGGGTTGAAGAAAAAATCTGTGAAAAATCATGACCCTGAGCCGGTTGTACAATTGGTGTAGTGGAGAAAATGGAAGTAATGTCAAGAGGAACAGGATCAGAACCAGACGACTTGCCCTTATTTTGTCGCATATCCTTATCCTGTTGATGAACATGAACCCTATTTCGGATTGAATCCTGACAGCCATTTCCACAACCCGTCACATCCAGTCGCTCTGTTGAGTGATTAACACTTGGATGGCAGGCTGAACTAGACTTTGGACCTGGTTTCGCACCTCCATCAAAATCTACCTTGCGCCTTCCTCGCAGATGCTCCGCCATCGTTCAATAATTTGAATAACATATTCGATATTAGATGTTTACTTGTGATGTTGAAAGCATGACTTCATCTACGCACCCACGGTAATGAATTTGACATTTTTGTCAGAATCGCCTAAAGTCACCCTAATTTTCTGTCAATACCAGATGGTAGACGGTGGTGTGCATGCACTCTCCAAAACTTTTGAGGCAAAGTTAGAATATTATAGTTAGGACCATGGTTGGGATATTATATTAGATGAGAATTAGTTTTATGGTTATGTTCAGGGTTTTGATCAAGTATATGATAAAGTGCTATAGTTAGATGTAGACTATTATTAGGATTTAGGGTATGGTTAGAGTTGGCATTAAAGGATTAGCATTTAGGGTTATTGTTCAAATTAGGATTTAGTTTAAGTTCATAAATTATAATAGGATTGGGTTATGGTTAAGGTTATTAGTGTTGGGGTAAGGGTAACAAATATAATTAAGGTTTAGGGTATGGTTTAGATTATAGGTCAATGCTGAATTTAAAGTTTAGGACCATTCTTAATCTAGAGAAATAGATAGGTTTAGGGGTCAAGGCTAAGTTCAGGGTTATGGTTTATGTTAAGGCTAGAACTAGAGCTTAGATTATGGCTAGGGTTTGGAGTTAGTATAATGGGTATTTTTAGGGTTTACATGGGGTTATCTAGTAATAGTTATAATTTTTATTTATTTATAGTTAAGACCTTTAAAATTAGGATTATGATTGTCTAAAGTTAGGGTTTACATAATAGTTGGTTCCATGTACATGGTTTGGCATACAACTATGAAGAGGTTTATGATTAGGGTTAATGTAATGGTGAATATTATTGGCATGGTTATAATGTAGGAATGTAATTTAGATATTTGTTGGAGTTTATACCATGGTAGGGTTTATGATATGTGTTTAGATTAGGGTGCAAGCCAGTGTTAGTGTAAGAATAATAATTACAATTAGGATTATCGTTAAGGTTTGTTGTTAGGATTGAGCATATGGCTATTGTTAAGGTTTATATAATGATCGGGTCTACAATTTTGCATATGGATGTGAAGAGGGTTAGAATTAAGATTATGGTTTAGAATTTTGTTAGGTTTAGGATTTTTATTATGGTGAACAACTTAGGGTTATTATAATTATTATGCTTAATGTTAGGATCATAATTATGATTAGGATTTACCTAGGGTTATAGTTATGGCTAGAATTATATTTAGGTTTAGAATAATTATTGTAGTTATATTATTTGAGGGCTATATATTAGATGTGGTTAGGGTTAGGGTTTGGGTTAAGGTCTAGATCATGTTTAATGTTAGGATTTACATCATGAATATAGTTAGGGTTAGAGTTAGGATTGTTTATGGGATTAGTGTTCTAAATTTGGCTTTACAGTTAGGGTTAAGGTTAGGATTATGATTACTTTAGGTTTAGGGCTTGGGTATGGCCAGATTAAGATTAAGCTTTAAGGTTAGTATTGGGATTTACATCATGATTAAGGTTTTCTTTAGGCTTTGGATTAGTGATGTAGTTAGATTTAGCATTAAATTTATGTTAGAGAAATAATTATGCTTCACATTAGGGTTAGGGTTAAGGTTATGATTAGGATTATAGTTAAGGTTCGGATTTGACTTAGCATTATAGTTAGTGTTATGATTTAATGCTTATACTTATGGTTAGTGTTAGGGTTTATATTATATTTAGGGTTATGTTTATGAATGGTATTTGGATTAGGTTTTGATTAGGGTTTGTATTAGGGTCTAGTTAGGGTTAATGTTATATTGAGAGTTAGGATAAATATTATCATTAGGGTTTAATATTGAGCTTACAACCTATTTCCTTGGTTAGGGTTAGCATTAGATTTTGGGTTGGTGGTATAGTTAGATTTAGGTTTGTTGTTAGGAACTAGAGAAATAGTTAAAGTTAAAATTAGGATTTACATAATGGTTCAAGATAGGATTTCTTGTATGGCTAGAGAGAGGATTAGGATCAAGGTAAGATTTTAGGGTTGAGGTACTATTTACATAATGTTTTGGGTTTTGGTTACTAATATTAGTCCAGTTTAACGTTATGTTTAGGTTAGAGAAATAATTATCATTAGGTATAGCATTTTAAGTGTTAGGGTTAGAGTTTCAATTATGGTTAAAATTTAGAGATAGAATTATTGTTCCATTTATATTTACTATTGTAGTTACTCCTAAATGTTATACCCTAGTCCAAACTATAAGTATAAATCCTAAGCCTTATAATTGAACCCTAGCCCCAACCATAATAATAATCTTGATGTAAAGTAGCCTAAATCATAGCCATACTATAATTAGCAAACCTATACCCTAACCCTAATAATTATCATAACCCTTAGTTTTAAATAGAAATACTAAATCTAAAACCTAATTATACATGCTAAATCTAAACCCTAATTATAAATTATAAATCCTAATGCTATCCTTAATTATAATCTAAAATTGAATAGAAATCCTAATCCTAAGTCCTAAACCCTGATCTTAAATGTTAAACATAACCCTACATGTAAATCATAATTAGGGTTACTATTTAGGGTTAGGGTGGGCTTAACATTTAACATTTAAGCTTAAGAATTTTATTTAGGATAAGACAAGGGTTTGACATTTATGATTAGGGTTATTATAAATATTTAGCATTTATAATTAGGGTTTAGCATTTATGATAAGGGTTAGGCTTAGGATTAGTGTTTAACATTTAATATTAGGGTTAATATTTTGTATTAGGTTATGTTTTAATATTTACAATGCAATTTTAGCATTTACAATTAGGGATAGGATTATAATTTATCATCAATGACAACTATGAATTAGTATTTATAGCTTGGGTTTTTCATTGACAATTATTGTTTACAAGAATATATTGTTGTTCTAATTCAATTTGCAATGTAAGTTTAGTATATATTTTTCAATTATAATAGATATACATTACTACTCATGCAATGATATAGATTATCTTCCCCTTTATATAATAATGATATTGATACACTTTCAAAGAAATCATACAAGATTATTAATATAGAAAGAAAGAAACAACCTTATATATATATGTATGTATGTATGTATGTATGTATGTATGTATATATGTGTGTGTGTGTGTGTGTATATATATATATATATACACACACACACACACATATATACATACATACATACATACATACATACATACATATTGAAAAATAATCATCTTGTTACTATATTTTCTATATTTTGAGATCACTTGTTTCTATGTTTATATGCTCAAAAACTTTACAAAGAATGGAAATTCTGTTGGAATGCAAAATTATCTGCTCAATTTTTAAAACTGTCAAACACAAGTATTTTGATGCTAAGACAAAACACTATTACTTGAATAGATGCACATTTATAAAACACAGAATCCCTTTCTTCATATGATTATTCATTTCGACTCAACTGCTACCTTTTCTTTTAACTGGTTCGTCTACTAATGCCTCATATAACTCAAATACATGTTACATATTTTTTAAATTTTTTGAAAAAATCATTGGATAGAATAATGGTGAACTGAATAAGAAAAAAAATTCAAATTGTATTCTTATGTAAAAATCTGTGAACTGCGAGAAAAATATTGTTATGCTGCTCAATAAGAAAAAATGGTATGGAGACATCTGGAGAATAAATGGATCTACACACTTCCATGGAAGCTTTGCAAGCCACCTAAAAATGACTTTCACGTTTCACTCGAACTTGTTGTCTACCCTTATTATCAAAGCCTCTCAAATCAATTATAAGATTATGACTATTTTCCAACAAATGGAACTTTATTCAAAGCACCACTTTTAAATAACAGTTCATGCACTGCAAAAAGTAGGCGATCTGCATGCGGATAATTACACTATTAACCAAAAATCAATGCAGAGTTTTCAAAGATGGATGGTAACCTATCATTGATAGTTACTTTGAAATGATTCTCGGAATTGCTAGCGGCCTAAAAATGAGCTTCAAATCAAATTTAAAAACACAACTTAATATTCCTATAGGGAAAAGTAAATAGATTTAGTCAAGATATTCATTTGCAAGATGAAATCTAAAATACAGCCCTAACATAATCTCCTTTTGTGATCAAATGGAATCAATCAGTGAATCTTCTCTATTCAAGAGATTGAAAATGAAATTAAAATGTTAATGAGAGAAAATATATCGGCATCACGCATTATAATCCCTTCATATTCATCACTTACGTTATGTTAGAATGGCTTAATCATGATTTGCTGCATGGCGTCACCCATATATGTTCTTTGGTAGAGAACAATAGACACATCGACACAAATTATGTAATGAATTGCATCACCATTAAATATGTAATGTATATCTTCTATTGCCACCGCGGTCTCTGTTGTATTTATGATTTCTTTGGTGCCTGAGGAATTTGGAAGAGCTTGCATTGTTGTGCTGGCAGTTAAGGAATGTGAAAGGATTTTATTTTTTACACGGATGACCACCTATAGAGGGATTGATGCCATTGTAGTATTATGCCTCTCGGCATAATTATAGCTTTAGATGTTTGCAATGTACTTTTTATTCTTCTACCTAATTTATATTAAAAGTCTTTCTCTAGCCATCTTTATATTAAAAAAATATTTTCAAAAATCATACCCTTATCATGCATGTATGAAACAAAACAGAACAAAAATCACCACACAACGTGGTATAATATTCTTGTTTAACAGATTTTCTTCACATTGGATGATGATGCACAAGCTTATATAGAGCATAGTTTAAGTGGAAAGTCACAATGCTAAATCTTATTTAACTATTAATTTATGTGAGATTAGTAGAATGATAAGTTGTAAATAAGTATTAATTTATATGAGATTAGTTGATGGATAATAATTAAGAATGTGTCAAACAAGAATATTGTTATTTAGTAATAACATAGTAGTAAAAGAAAATGATAATAGCTTTAGTAATATGTATTAAGTATGAAGAGAGTTTGAAGATAAACAATCTAATATTACATTGTTTTGATTATGGTAAGAAGTTTCTTATATAGATGGTTGTTTGAATGAAAAGTTAAATTATAATTTTAGAATTAAGCATTAATTGATGTTGCCATTTAAATATTACATGGAGAGTAAATTTTTAATGAAAATGAAAATAAAGTATTTCACTACTCACATAGGCCATTTTGTTTCGTTTTTAAAAAAAAATTCTTTCTTATCAAATTTAAGAATAATTTTAAGACATTTTATTTTATTATAATCTTTCAAATAAATAAATTCAAAATTTAGAGATGCTAAAAAAGTGGAAAATATTACTTTAATTTTTTTTTTAATATTTAGAAATTGTTATATGAAAAAGGAATGATTATATTATATTTAGTAATTGTTACACTAAATAAGAATAGTAAACCACAACTTAGATGCATACATAGACAAAAATTCAAATGAAATTATATTTTTTAAAAATTGATTTGATATTAAAATAAAAATGATATGTTATTAATTGATAATGAACACTCATCATACAAATATCACATCTCAATGAGAGAGACATGTCAATCATAAAATATTTACCTAAAAACTAATATGTTATATACTAGTAATAATTTTAATCATAATATAAATTTTACATGCCCTAAACATAATTGTTCGATTATCTCTTTAAAAATTATCACAAAATAATGAGATGAAAATAATAGTTGATATTTATTGAATTTATCAAATTATTTTTAAAATTAAACATTGGGAACATAATTTTATTTCACAATTTTCTTACCATCTCCACTTTACATTGCTATCATTTGGTTAAGATGAATAGAAAAGGGTGAGACACATTCTTGAGTTTTGTGTCAATTATCTACCATTATCTATTAGTGCAATAACACACATTTAACACATCAACTTAGATAAGTTTAATTTTAAAAATAAAGACCTAAAATTAATTGATGTTTATTTTATAATTTTGTTAATGTAAATTAAATTTTGTATCAAAATTTACCACCATAATTGAATTTTAATTTGTAATTTTTGTTACCATAATTTGCATCTGGTTTTACTAGTGATTAAGATCAACACAAGAGGGTAACTTGTGTTGTTCATGATCTTCTTGATCATCTATAGGTGCAATAAAATGCATTTTGGAAAATGATCAAATTTAATAAAATGTTCAATTGTAAAATCAGACTAAGTAATTGATCTAAGATACACTAAAATTGATAGTCACCTCAACCATTTCTTGATGGTTGATTTCTATATATAACATCTTGAATTTATTTAATTAATCATAAAAAAGAAGTTAGAAATAGGAACTAACTTTTTTATAAACTTACTAAACAAATTTAATGGTTAGTAAATTACCATCTATTACTTGTATATCATTTGTTGTCACTTGGTTCAAATCAATAGAGAAAGGCAATCGACACCGTAGATCATTTCCTTGATCAACCAAACCTACATTGGCATATGCTTAAAATATGAAACAAAAATAAGAAGTATTAAACTATCAAAATTACTAAAACATTTTTGTATAATGATACTCACCTTGTTACATGATAATATCTCTTTCTCCTTGTATTGCTATGGATGAGCGATTAGTGACTTTTTTTCTCTTTGGCTTTCTACATCGTATAGAAGGAAATTTAATGTTTTCATGCTCCATAACTCTTTCACTCAAGTTTTGAGACATAGTATTTTTCTTTGTTTGATAGAATGATATTTGTGCATTTTTCTGGGACTAAACCATGGTGACATATGTCTCATAGGTGTGTTCAAAGAACCAGGTATTGATTCAAATTTGGAGGATGAAGCAAGAGATGCTTCCAGATATCATTTATAAATCTCTTGATGTAACACACTGACTAAAAATAAAAATGTCATCTCCTATAGTTGGTAAATTTTGGAGCAATGAATTTAGGCGATCAATAGAATTTTGAAATTTATCATTACATGTGACACCATCTATAATAAAAATAACAATTATTTAGTAAAAATATATTTAAAAACTCTTGATCTTAATCTAGAAAATGTTGATATTGAAACTTACTAGTTCTATGAGGATCAACAGTGGCAACTCCAAGTACATCTTGATTTTTTCAATCTCTAGAACCATTTATAATTGGAATAAGAATCAATTAGTTGTTGGAACCATAGAAGAGTATATACTTGTAAGTAGAAATATGATAAATTACCAATGTTATTATTTTCATGACCACAACTCCATCCAACTTCATCATTTGCATCAACCAAAGTAAAAACATCATCTGTATTTTAATAGGAATAATTTAATTAGATCCCAAGAATATTATAATCATTGAAATTTGTAAATATAAAAATTAAATCTCAACTGAGACTTACCAACAACTTGATCTTCCTGCTTTGTTGGTTTCTCTTTAGAAGATCTAAAATCTTCAACACATGTTTGCATGTGTTTCCTCCATTTGCCAACTTACAATCTCACACATGCAAATTTGGTCCAGATTTTCATGCAAGATACCATTTTGTTGAAAAGGTTTGACTTCTTATTTTATATGTGTTAGGAAGGGAGTCATATGGGCAACAATCTGTATCTTCTATTCTTTTTTATCTCTCTAAAGCAATTATAATGAAATATCTCTCCTTTTAAAAGTTGGTTAGAAAATTAGATAATTGCAGGTGCGTCTTGTTTCTATAGTATATGGCTCTACCATATGAAGAAGAACATGAATAAGCCAATGCATTCTCCTTGTGCATTTTCTAGAGCAATCAGTTAAGTAGCGACTCTTGATGTGCATGTGATATGACTCTATGGAAGAATACATTTCTTAATTTGTATGAGAGAAGCCTCTAAAAAGAATTTCCCACATTTCTATACAAAAGGATAATGTTCTCTTAGCATATACATAATAACAATATATATACAATTGCAAATAATACATAATCAATATGATATATGATCTTACCGATATAATTCTCATCATGACACCAAGATTTTTCAAAGTAATTAATGAAGTTATTCTCTTCTTTGAATTCCTCCATGAATTTTTTTATCAAACAAGTTGTGATGTCTTCATAATCACTCATTGCATACATTATCTGACCCAATCTAGTGAATGTGTTTATTCCAACATCCTTATTATGAAACTATGATGTTCAAGAACATATTATTTCATACATTTAAAATAAAATTGACTCGCCTATATACATTATTCAACCATGCTCTATGCACATATCAAATACACAAAAGTACATGGCAATTGGAAGATAATATGCAAGTTACATTTATAAACATTTGTAAGTACTAGCCTAAAAAAGTTAATTGTTAAAATAAAATTGTTTATGTTTAAAATTATGAAAGAATTTTTTTATAACCTATGTATTAAGTATATTCTTACAAATGGGCAAAATCTTACAAGACAACGGTGAATTGTCAGCCTCTTATCGAAGAGGTCTTGGGTTCGAATCTACTCACACTTAATAAATAATAATAATTAACATAATAATTAATCTTGGCTTCGGCCTCATACCTATCAAAAAAAAAAGTTTACTCTTACAAATATAATTGGAGAGTAATAAGACCTAATTGCTTCAATCTCAGCACTACCATCATCTATCATGAATGTATTGACATGTCAATCTTCTTTATATTGTTTTCCTCTTTTAGAAACTTCTCCTAGTCATTCATATATATCCTCAACTTTATTTCATGAAGATATGACCAATGCAATAGGTACACCAACCTCTTGTTCATCAAATACAATTAGTAATGTATATAACTCATACTACACATAAATAAATCAATAATAAATCAATTTTTTTGATAAATTATATTTCAACTAAACTATGAGATCTGTAAAATAATTGACATTGGTCTACTTTCACTTTGTTTATTTATTGAAAATGTAGAATCCATTGTAATAATTGAGTTATGAGAATACTTCACCATCATCTCTCGCATCCATTATATACAGGGGGTAGGGGGATTCAATATTATATACGTAACATGCCCACTGCACTGAGCCCCCCTCTATATAATTGGGTGGGAGGCCCCTACTATCTATAGGCCCTCAGGGCCTACATGTGAATGCACATGTAGGGTGCCCGAGGTTGGTGCAGATGAAGGGCATATTATTATTGCAGAGGACATAGTTGCCGCTCCTCCCACCCCCAGGCCCTCCCACCATAACATGAACACCCACGCTTTCCTAGCCAAGCAGGCAACCTATAAATTATGTCTCATCCTACTTTACACACTATATCTACCCAACCACCCTAGCATTAATTAGCCTGCTAGAATAATAGCCATAATAGGGACTTACCCTTACCTTTCAAATAGAGGGGGTTATGCAGGGGTAGGGGCATTCATGGGGAATTCTAATTCTAGATCCCCTGCATAGGCCCTACTATTCTATGGCGATGGGCATTATATTACATACTATTGAACAACTGAACCCAAAGAGAGGGATAGGTGGGGATGGGTTTGAATCAACACTTAGCTCTGGTCGATTGGGAGACTATCTATACTGCTTGGATCTAGCTTTAACAACCCTTGTTCTGATTCCTGAGGGATACCACGTCCCTACTTATCTATAGGCATTATACTTATCAATGTACCATACATACATAGCTTCGAGTTATGGCCCCTACTATTCTAAAGGGAAATTCATTTGCTCAACTGAATAGGGAAAATGTTCAAACTAAGGTATTTGAGCTAAGGCGAAACTCCCTTAAAATAGTAGGCTCCCAAAAAAGCATTCAAGTGGGACAAGGAATCGGGGAAGAGAAAACATGGGTAATCAATTAGACACAGGTGGAGTTAGCTACCAAGTTCAATGGCTTAGAAGAGTGACCCCATAGCCAAAAAATTTGAGGGTAGGGCCCTCTGCATTCATGCACCATTTTGCATGCATAACTGTGTTCTTCAGAACCGTCCTACCCTCAAATTTCTGGGCTATGGAACCTTAGGAAATGCTTGTTTTCAAGGGAAATTATCAATCATTCTCCTTGTTGGGCCCTATTATTAGATTCTTCCCCTACCCCCTACCATACCATAAAATTTTTGGGCTAGGGCCTATTATTTTATTGTGCATACAATAATCTATTTTAAGGGGCCACCTATCAAAATAATGGGTGGACCCCTTTTATGGATATGGATGCATATTATTGTAGGCCCCCTCAAATAATTATTGTAGATTATTGTAAGGCTAAGGGTAAGGGCTCATACTGGCACTAAGGGTGCACTCGACTAGATACTGGTTGAGAAGGTAATCAAATAATTGACTTGTCGGGTGATAGTGAACCACTCAATCTTGAGTTAGAGAAGAGATCTATGGGATTACCAACCTAATATGGTTGGTTGCTAAGGAAGAAGGCACTTCCATGATCTATGCATCATTGTGTCATCTCAACCCACTTTTTAATACTATCATGTAGGCCACTTTTAATAACTTGGCAGAGCTTGGAGCATTAGAAGAAGGGCTAAAGAAGTGTCATCATTTAGGATTATCAAAAATCTTCATCAAAGGTGATTCTCAAATAATTTAAAATGCTATAAGGAACAAAGCTACCCCAAATTGGGTCCTTAATTCGAAACTAGAAGAAGTTATTAGTCTAATATATAGGTTTGAGGATATCAAGATTTTTCATATATATCAAGAGGGTAATTAGAAGGCAAACACTTTGGCTAACAAAGGTGCTGATGGTGTCAACTTACTAGAAATCGGAGACAGGCGATGATCTTTTAGTTTTTCTAAATTTTTTAATTCCTAGTCTTTTTTGATTAAATAGACACATTTGATATTATGATATGAATTATCCTAGGATAGCTAGATCAGGCAATCTATATACATGGATAGGTTATTCAGGGCATCAATATTTCATATCATACCTTACTTTATAGATATTCGGCTGAACATATAGCAATTAGGTGATTAAAAGTTGGTTTTATAATGACACTAAGGAAAGTAAGGGTATCTTTAGTGCTCCTTCATTAGTCATTGGATGAGTAGTATTAGAGTTTACTAGGATTGCAATAAACATATAGGTCTATCATGTTCCATATAGATATATGTAATTCACATGGTTGGAGTATGTCAACATTATCATTTGGAAATGATGTCAAGATCCACCAATATCTCAAGATAATCAAGGAGATTCTAGAGGTTTTGGCTGTTGGTCTATTTATTTTATCAAAGTACCTGGTATTTTTCATTAGGTTAGGCATTTGTCAAAGATGGATACAAATATCTATGTTTTCCATACAACTGAGGTGCACACCATGGCCTTTGAAGGCAATATCAAACTTGAAAGATGGAATCGAATCCTTAGGTTAGTGGATAGAATGACCCGCATTACGGTTAGAAAAGCTATCGGTGAAGGAGTTTTCAAGTATGAGTACACCTAGAGGACAAAGAGTGATATTATAAGAACTTTCATCGGTTGCATGGCCTATGCCAGGGTCAACAAATGGACTATGGTAAGACTTTGTCTAAATATTTTTGACTCCACTTGGTGTCAAGGTATAATAGAAGCTATCTTTAGTTTGGGTGAAGATTTGGGAGTGCCTCTTTCAGAGATGTATAAGGACCATCCTCCGGGGAGTCTTGCAGTGGCTAATATTCCTAGGAGACCAGGCCTAGTAAAAAGAGATAGGGTTTCAATATGGCCTAGCCCAAGATGGAAGCATGTTTCCATTTCCTTTTTGGTTGGAGAAAGATCACGATGAATTTTGATTAGGGATGGATCAACAATTATCATGGCCTTTTTAAGGCTTATATCCATCTAGGAGTGGAATTTGACAATCTGGATAGGTTGAATTTCTGTACTCCTAATATAGAGAAGAATGGTAGAGAAAGGTTCTCTTTTGAATTTCCTCCAAACTTTCATGCAGAAAATCCAAACTATTTTGTGGAAGTAATAATGGTTTTCTGGAAGAAATGAGGTGTATCAAGGAGCTGCTGATTTAGATTTTTTTTTTTTCTCAAGTTAGACGGTTGGGTCATGTAGCATTGTCCCTTTCATGTATTCAGAATCTAGGTAAAAGGCCCATTTTGTTCATATACTACTTTCAGTCTTTAAGAACATGTTTAGTTAAACATCAATCTAGATTAATTTCTATTTATATTAGGGTTTTGGTTTCTAGTAAAGTGTAGGTAGGTCAGTAATGGTTTGGAATCAAGTTAAGGGTAGTTTAAATGCCCTTGATTGTATACATGTTAGTGCACTATGGTAGTTTTTTGTACTCAATATAAATACATAACATAAGAAGAATATGTTTTTATTCTATGATGGAAGGAATTCTCATTTTTGTGATATGCTTATTTAGATTTACATTCAGCTATTCAAGTAATGTAGCATTATACTTATTGAAAATTGGTCTGAATATTTAGAGTGGGTAGTACAGCTTCTGATGATTAGCTTCCTAAATTTAACATTAAAATTAATATCTTCAAGGTAGCATTCGCATCAAGAGAGGTACTCTATTTTAAAAACCCCTCTTGGTTGGGTACTATGGATTAAGATTAAGAATCTTTGTTAGCTTAATTATCAGATGTTTGAGATTGTTATTTGAGTTTGAGGTGATAACTCCGGAGGTGCTGATTGATATTTAGCAAAAATCTTCAGTTAATAACATTTAAGTTCTAATGTTCATTCCATAAGACTAGTTAAGGTGTTGGTTGTTTGAGACTAATTCATTGGAATCTTTAAAGAAAATGTAGATGTAGTTATGGCATCAGAATATTATAGGAATTTTAATGAGCTTACTGATCTATATAACTTAGCACAGCAAAAAAGAGTTAAGGTTTATTATTTCAAATACAGTGTCAAAGGTACTATTAGGAAGGCATCTAATATTAATTATTTAGATAGTTTAAGGATTTTGTTAATAAAGGAATAAAAATAATTATTTTGATGTATACCTTATTTTAAGTATTGTAGGAGATGACACAAATAAATTAAAAGAAAGGAATAATTATTTTCTCTAAGGCATCCATTATATTTAAAAAGATTATGCAGTTATATCACTAACAATTCTGATGGTTAAGTCAATAAGGTAGGTTTGAGCACACTGCTCAATACAGAAGGTGTAAAATGCAATGGCTGGAATGGTCCAACTACAATTGGTCACAATTGCATTTAAGAATCGTTGAATATTGTATTAATTTGTATTACAATCTTTTCTTTGTAATAATAACTTATGAGTTAATTTAACTGGGGTATGCCCCTTTTATGATGTAATAATAAAGGACATTGGTCCTAGGCTAGACTGGAGGTTTTCTTCTCCGTTCTTTCCTACCAGTGCTCATTTGAACGAAGATACTCTATTGTAAATTATCAGTTTTATTAATAAATACTATCAAGGCCTAGGCTATTTATCGATAAAAAAAAAATTGTTTCAATTAGAAAATTAAATATATTTGTTTTATAATTTTTTTAATTTTAAATAATTGTCAATACTTTTTATTTTAAATTATTTTTAATGAGTAATATTTTAAAACAATTTTAATAATTATTTATGCTAAAATCATCAAATTTGAAAAGATAATAAAAATGATCAAAATAATTTAAATATTTAATTAAAATTGAATTCAATTTTCAAATACAAGAGTACTTTCTTTTCTTAACATTTTAGTTTGAATTCTTTTCTTCCAATTAAATTATAAATTTGATAATAATATAGATAGTCATTATTACATTATTAATAATATTTCTATATTACACTTTTAAAAATTTAATATAATCTTCAACATTTATTATAATTTAATAAATTTGACATAATCTTCAACAATGTCGATGATCTATTGTTTCTAAAACATTGAAAAAAATCTAGCAATGGAAATATTGTAGTATGAGCGTATGATTTTTTGGAGAATGTGGAGAAGCGCTGGCTATTGGCTGGGCTAGGGTTCTTCCCTTAGCTTGTTCTTATTGTTTGATCTTTCCTATTTTTTCCTGTTCTATTTGGATTGCTAGTTGCTGGACATAGTTTGCGTAGGTGTTTTTGGAAATCTTCTGCAGTCAGTTTTGGATTGGGGTTTTTATTGTTTGCATGCCAGGGCCTGGGATTTCTTCTGCGTTGGTGAGAACAGATGGTTCTTCTTCAACTACGCATGCAATGCGATCTGAATCATTTTATTCAGGGGAGAGCTCCAAGTTGAAAAAAGTTAATGGTTGTTTTCCGCGTAGCCATGATCGCCCTATTCTGGTTATTCCTCCAATGGCTATAATGGAGGACATTGAATATTGGACCAAGCATGCTTTGATATGCAAATTTCTTGGAATTTGGATTTCCCTATCTGCTCTTGAGGCATGGATCCACCGCTCATGGCAGGTGGAAGGCGATATGGAGATTATGTTGGCAGGGAATAGTTATTTTTTTGTTGTATTCTCTTGCATGTCTGATCGTGATCATGTTTTTGAAGGAGGCCCTTATTTTTACAACCATGTGGGGTTATTTATCAAACCCTGGCATTTTGGATTTAATTCTGCTGAGGATCTCCCTTCAACAGTACTAGTTTGGGTTCGCTTGCCTCACCTTCCCTTGGAATTTTGGCGTGAAGACATCCTTTGACAAATTGCTACTTTGTTGGGGAAGCCGACTGCGATCGCACATCAATCCCTCGATAAAAAGGTTATTTCTTATGCTAGAATTTGTGTTGAAATTAATTTGAATAACCCATTACTAGATTCTTTAGAAATTTGTCTCGGGGCTTCTTCTTGGGTGCAATAGTTAGATTATGAATCCCTCCCTTTCCACTGTCATATTTGTCATGAGTATGGTCATTTACAGCATTAGTGCCCCCATAACTTGACGTCCAAAGAAGTGGATGGTTCTACAGCTAGCAATGCTGGTGGTTTGGCAGATACTACAGGGAAAGGACAATCTCAGATGGCTAATACTACCAAGGGGATGAATCTGCAAGATGCTACAGGTAAGGGTAAGGCTCAAATGCAGGATAAGGATGGATTTACCAATATTCACCCATGAGCTAAGGGACATGGTCAAAAGAGGCCTTTGAAAGAAAGATTATCTAATTCAGGTTTTAACTGCTTTGAGGTGCTAGATAGTATGGTTTTAGAGGAGGGTATTCCTCCTCCTATCTCTTCTGATCCAGTTTTCCCAGATGAGGGATCTGTTCCTAATGACGCTTGTGGGGCATCCCAAGTTGTAGTATACCAGAACTGTGAGGTCCCTGTAGCTCCTGTGACAAAGGCTCTAGTGACTCCTGCAGTGTTGGAGGATAATGATGTTGTTCTGGCTAACTTGTTTAAGGATGTGCTACCATCAGGTAAGGGCAAGGGATCTCCTCTCCCCTTGGGGTTGATGCCTCGACCCTTTAAGTTGGTTTCTTTTACTTCCCCTCTAAGGAGTGGGCACAAAACAAACCAAGAGAAGATTAAACTCACAGGATATATATTGATTGAGTCTAGTTTAGTGAAACTTTTGGATTCTCATTTTCCCAATTCTACCCAATGATGATTATTCTCTCATGGAATTTTAGGGGGTTGAATAGCATCCCTAGACAAAAGGCTATTCATAACTTGGTGGTTGATCATAGTTCTGATGTTTTTTGTATCCAAGAGACTAAGCTCTCTGTGGCATCTATGGTCCAACATGCCTCTAGTATTTGGTCTCGTGGCCAATGCCTGTGTGTTGGGACAATAGGTAGTGCTGGTGGTTTAGCTATATTTTGGGATCCTCAGAAAATTTCTCCCCTTGGCCGGGTGTCTTCTCACTTAGCTCTCTCTATGGTAGCTTCTTCTCTAGACTCAGGAGAGGTAATCATGGTTACTAATGTCTATGCACCTGTTGATCTTGCGGGAAAGGAGGAACTTTGGGAACATATTCAATATGTTAGAAATTGTCACCCTTATCATCCTTGGGTGTTAGCAGGGGACTTCAATTCAGTTTTAAGTCTAGAGGAGAAGCATGGTGGTTTGGCTAGATTGGGGCCTTCTTCTGCTCTTCTTCAGCAACACATATCTCTTTTGCATCTCTCTGATGTTAAGCCTTCTAATGGTCTCTATACTTGGAATAATCAAAAGACTGGTGTTGCTGCTATCTGAGAACGTCTGGATAGATTTCTTGTTTCTTGCTTCTGGGTTAGTGGCACCCTTACTATCTCTTCAAAAATCCTTGATTGGAGGGGTTCAGATCATTTGGCAATCAAATTTTTTACTATAGGGGCTTGTGTTCCAAAGCATCCTCGTTTTAAGTTCCAGTTGATGTGGCTTCGTGACTCTTCTCTTCGTGATTTTGTTTTCTGTTGGTGGAAAGATGGTGCTCCTGCATATGGTACTACAATGTTCTCATTTTCTAAAAGGCTTCAAGATGTTAAAAGGCAGCTCAGGATATGGAATAGGCAATGCTTTGGGAACTTTCACTTTATGAAGAGGCTTGCTCAACAAGATCTTGATGTCATCACAAGGGAGATTAGAGATCGAGGTTTCTCAGAGGATCTTGGCAAGGCTGAATCCCTTGCTTATAGAGCTCTAGAAGAATGGGAACTTTGAGATGAAATTTTTTGGAAGCAAAAGGCTAGAGTTGATTAGCTCTAGGAAGGTGATCGAAACACTGCCTTCTTCCACAAAACAGTGTAATCTTGCCGGAATCAGAGCACTATCTCTTCTTTGGTTAATTTTAAAGGTATCCAACTGAATTCCTTGCCAGCTTTGTTCTAGGAGGCTACTTGGTCCTTCTCTACCCTCTTCTCTGAGGACTCTCCTCCTACTAATAATGAAGAAAATATTATTTTGTCCTGTATTCCTTCCCTTATCACTCAGGAAATGAATGATTATCTCATGCGTCCAATCTCTTTGGAAGAGCTAGAGGAGGTGGTCTTTGGCATGCCTAAGGGGAAGGCTCCTGGTCCTGATGGCTTTCCAGTTAAATTCTTTCAAAATTTTTGGGACATCATTAATCATGATTTGTTGGAGGTGGTTAAGGAATCCTATGCTAGCAAGAAGATGCTTCGAGCTTTGAACTCTACATTCTTGACTCTTATTCCTAAGAGAGAGGGTGCTAATCAATTGGAGTTTTTTAGACCAATTGCCTTATGTAATGTGGTTTACAAAGTTATTACTAAGTTGATTGCTGAGAGAATGAAAAGGTGGCTTCCCATTATTATCTTAGAAGAACAAGGTGGTTTTGTTGCTGGCAGACAAATTTTGGATGGGGTGGTTATTGCTACTGAGGCTATTTACTCTATGGCTACTTCAAGGGAGAGAGTAATGTTTGTTAAGTTTGATATGGCTAAGGCCTACGATAGAGTTAAATGGAGTTTCCTAAGGAGTATTCTTCTTTCTTTTGGATTTAGCTCTGACTGGGTGAGTTGGCCTATGAGTTGTGTTACTTCTGCCTCTTTTTCTGTTCTTATTAGTGGTTAACCTTCTCAACTATTTGGTTCTTCTAGAGGCCTCCGCCAGGGTGACCCTCTCTCCCCATATCTATTCATCATCATGGCTGAAGGCTTGGGCAGATTCATTAAGTATCAAGTGTCCCAAGATTCTATTCAAGGCTGGCGATGGGTAATGGCTTATCTTCTCTTTCCCATCTTCAATTTGTTGATGATTCTGCTCTTGCGGGTCTTGTTAGGATCAAGGAAGCTGAAGCCTTTTGACATGCTTTGGACATTTATTCGGCAGCTTCAGGCCAGAAAGTTAATGAGCACAAATCTTCCATTTACTTTTTTAACACTCCTGATTCTATTCAACACAGGATTGTTGGTATCCTACGGTTTCAGATTGGGTCATTTCCTTTGACTTATCTTGGCATTCCTATTGCTGTTTCTAGGCAGCCATGTCTCTTCTGGAAAAATTTGATTACCAAGCTTTAGGATAAGGTAAATCATTGGACTCATAGATGGCTTTCTACTGCTGCCCGGGTTACTCTTCTTCAAGTTGTTATCCAAGCTCTTCCTACTTATAAAAGCATGGTTTAGGCTGCTCCTATTTACTTTCTCAAGGAGTTTGATGCTCTTTCCTAGCAATTCCTTTGGAGTGGTAATTTGCGTAGTACTAAATGGAGCTTGGTTAGTTGGGCAACTATTTGTAGGCCTAAAAAGGAGGGTGGTCTTGGTCTTCGATCTGCTCTCTTGAGTAGTCAAGCTTTGGCTGCTAAACTTTATTGGCGATGGTGCTCTGGACAACATCAACTTTGGGCTCGTATTATCACTCATAAATATTTTCATGGTGTTGATCCTTGCTTTGTTTCTGCACTTCCTCTTGAAGGCCGTGGCTCAATGGTTTGACATACTTTGAAGACAGGTGTGATGTTGGTGAAGAGGGGTCTGTTCTGGATATGTAAAGGAGTTTCTCAGGCTTTGTTTTTGTTTGATGCTTGGGATGGATTCTCTTCCATTTTATCCATGTATCCTCATCTTTAGTCTCTTTGTGACTCTTTTCTTTCTATTGGATGGGATAAAGTGGCTCATTACAAGACTCCTTATCAATTGGGACCTTTTGTTGGTTACAAATGGAAGCATTCTTCTGATAAACCTCCTAGAGGTACAAACATGGATCGTCAAGAGCTTTCTCAAATTATGGCCTCTAGAGAGTGTTCCTCTTTGCTTGGTCTAGATGTTTTGGCTTGAGGCGGTACCTTGTCTGGTAAATATCATGTCTCTGCTGGGTATCAGGAGATAACTAGACAATTATTTGGGGATGATGAGGTCCCTTGGTGGAAGCAAGTTTAGAATAAAGTTTCTTGGTCCAAGTACAATTTTTTCATGTGGCTAGTGGCTCACAACCGTTGTCTTACCTGGGATAATCTTTGTAAACGTGGATTTCAGGGCCTCTCTTATTGTGTTTTTTGTGGTAATGGAGAGGAGTCTGTCTCCCATCTGTTCTTCCATTGCTCCTATTCTACTCAGATATGGCACCTTTGGTGGAGCACTTGGAGTTGCTCTTGTAGGCATGCTTCCTCTTTGCCTGAGTTCTGGGCTCGCTTGGGCAGTGCTCCCTCCAAGTCTTCTTCTCTCCATGCTGCTTGGATTGCTGGCCCATCTTTCATGCTTTGGTATATTTGGTTGGAGAGGAATCGTCGCATATTCCAAGATGTTCAGCTTGGTGTTTTGCATCTTTGGTGGAAGATATCACATTCTCTTCAGGAAACTATTCATGTGAAGTGTGAGCTTGACAGGGGTATGGATCTGGTTGATCTTGCTATCTGTAATTGTGTCAATTTTCATCTTCAGGATGGGGCTGCAGCTAAAAGGTTTACTTCTATGTCCAGGCACTTTTAGCATCAGAGGAAGGTTCGGGTTAACTGGGATGGGCATTGGACTCGTCCTCCCTGTGGAGTTCTGAAAATTAACACTAATGGTTCTTCCCGTGGGAATCCTGGCCCTGCTAGTATTGGGGGAGTGGCTCGTTGTAGTTTTGGGGATGTTAAATTTTTCTTCTCAGTTCATAAGGGTGATTACACTAACAATTTCATGGAAGCTTAGCCTATTTCATATGCTGTGGAATAGTGTTGCTTGTGGGGATGGAGTAAGATTATCTGTGAGTCTGATTCCCAGGTGGTGGTGAACATGCTTTCTTCGCAGGAGCTTGAGGATGTTAGCTGGTAGCTGGCCATTGTTGTTAAGTAGATTATTCTCTTCTCTACCTCTTTTCAGTTCATTAGGTTCACGTATATTCCTCGTGAATGGAACAGAGCTGCTAATTGTTTAGCCAAATGGGCTTCTAGTCATGATCCAGATTGGAATATTAGGGATAGGAGGCAATTGTCCTTTGAGATGGTGCAAGAATTTGATGATCTTGTTGCTCAGGATCGAGCTCTTTGTTGAGCTCTCCTTGTTGTATTCCTTTCTGTCTTAATAAATTTTTACCCCTCTTTTCTCAAAAAAAAAAAAACTTCAACAATAAATAAAAATTTTCAACATAGAATATATTAATTTTCTAATTGTTATTTTATATAAAAATTATAAATTTACATAATTATATATTCATTGTAATTGGAATATCAAAAGTAATAGAAGCTTAGTTTGCAAAATTAAATAATCTATTTTCAAATATTGGGATCTAATTTAAATGTTGGTGGTTTGTTCTAATCTCCCATATCAGGCTTTTCTTTATTTTTGCACAATATTTAAACAAATAGAAGGTCGTTTGTGAACGTTTTGTAAAGGAAACTTTGAAACTTTTATGACTTTGAGCTTTATGAAGATGCTTTAGTGGTCCAACTCTTTCAAGCTAGGACATGCATTATATTTATGATAATAATAATGATAACTATGACAAGTTAGCCTTTTAATTATTTAAAAAATTTAATAATAAATAAAATTTAAATTTTATATACACTAAATATTTAATTTGAATTAATCTTAATATTATATTAAATAATATATAATAGATCTAAACTATAAATAGTGTATAATTAAAATTTAATATTATCTATAAAAAATAACAAAATTATTTAAATGTATATTGTAATAGTTTTCCTCTCAAGTTAAATATTAAAGATTAGATTTCAATTTATTTTTCTTAAATACAATTTATTTTGTCAAAGTACCTTTATAAAATTGCAAGTCTCTTACTTTTTCATAAGACGGGACTATAGGTGTTACACAACTCTTGTTGCTTAACTTGTTGTGAAAACAATATTATAATTTTATTTATTTAATTTTGAATTAACTATGATATTTTTTTAAACTATGAAAATAATTAAAAGGTACAATTAAAAGCTACACTTAATTGAAAATAGCCTAATAGTTGTTTTCAATAATATGAAGTTTATTATAATCAAATATTCAAAATAATGCTCGTTAGGAAATTCGTATGTTCAAGCTTGCGTGCAGTTTCCCTCTTCTCCGCGATGCCACTGATTGTCGAAACCTCAAGAGAAACGATGAAAGCAATGTAGAGATATTTTTTGTGGAAAAAATCGGCTTAAAGGAAAATCAAATCTGAAAGCCCGGAGTCGTCTATGTACGTGGAAGATCCGTAAATTGGCTTTGTCTATACACTACAACAGTTTATTAATGGAAGAAGAGCGATGCCACAGAATAGACAGCCATGTGGTCGTTCACTGAAAATTAACAAGGCCAGAAGAGTCGTGTGCGTTTGGGAATTTTGATGTCACCAGTAGCGGAAAACGATTGCAGCGGGCAAGACGAATGACCATAATCTTTCGTTTCGGGAAGAAGCTTGGAATTTGGAAGTCGTGTAAACCACAATTTTATCTACTTTATCACTTAACAATTATTTTCCAATATGAAAATGCTTAGGGTTCCCGATTTTGACAGCAAATAATTTGAATTATCTATAACAGAGGGAATATTTCAGAAAGGCTAGTGGACTATATAAATTCAGGTGATTGCCTATTGCTAATACAAATTAAAGTTGAATTGAACAAAAATAAAATCTACACGGAAACCTCTATTGCAGTACTCGGAAATTAGCGGGTCTTCACGATGTGGAGTGGCCGACAAAATCAGACTTTCCCACCCATTGTTTGTACATTTGTGTGGTGTCCCTATTTTCTACAGGACCATTTCCTTGTTCCTTCGAGGAAGGAACGAACCTACCTGCAACATATCTCATTAAATTATTATATCTACCTACGTTAACTCTCATCTTGTGTCGCTGCTCTTCCTCCTCATTTATCATTTAGGTAACGCGTTCCGAAGACCTGAGCTGCAATCAATGGCATCATCTTCATCGTCCGCCCAACCAAAAGACGAAAATCATGCTTTCTCAGGAATTGAACCTGAGGGCATAAGGAGAAAGGTTTCTAAATCAACAACATTGTATGATGTCTTCATCAATCACAGAGGCCCCGATTCCAAATATTCCCTTGCTCTCCCGCTCTATACTTCCCTCAAAGAATTAGGAATACGGCCTTTTCTTGATTTGGAAGAGATGGAACTTGGTCAGTCTTTTCCTTCCACCATCGAGACTGCTATCAACTCTGCGGCAGTTCACATCGCTATCTTCTCCAAGAGATATGCAGAGTCCCCTTGGTGTTTGGCGGAGCTGGTTCACATGTTACAAAGCCCAGCTAAGATTATTCCTATTTTTTATGGAGTGGAACCCTCGGCATTGCGCTACATAGAAAAAGGAATATATGGTGATGCATTCATTGGATACCACAAGAAATCCAGGTACCTAGACAAGCTTCATAAGTGGAAGGAAGCCCTCCAATCTATTTCATTCACCACTGGTTACGAAATAAATGATTCCAAGTAAGTTTTCTTTGTCTTCTTTCTGTTCTCTTTTATTGCCTTCGTAAATATGATAGGCCTTACATTTATTAGCTAAAATGTATTTCTTATGAAATTCAATTTTTGGTTTTAAAGTATCGGTGACCACAAACGCATACTCTCAGCAGTCCAAAGGGAGGTACAGAGGTTAAAGCCTTTGCATGTCGCCAATTATCCAGTAGCACTTGACAAGCTTGTACGAGATTTTGAAAAGCGATGCCTTAATAATCTTGTTCAAGATTTTGAAACCCACTGTGGAATGAATAAAGAAGAGGAAGGAAAGGCTAAGATCGTCGGCATCTTCGGAATGGGCGGAGTGGGTAAAACCACTCTTTCGAAAGAGTTGTTTAATAGAAAGGGTCAACAATATGATCGAGCCTGTTTTCTATTTGATGTCCGGGAAGCTTCATCTGGAGCCAAGCTACCTTCATTACAAATGAAATTCCTCAAAGATCTTTTCGGTGAAAAAGATCTCAATTTTCAAAGCACAGAGGAAGGATTAAGTTGTATTTCTAACTGTATCAAAATAAGCAGTTCTTTGAGTCTCTTAATTGTTCTAGATGATATTGATCACGTAAAACAGTTGGATAGTTTTTCAATTCAGTATATTCTAGAAAAGCCCGGGAATAGTCTGGTAATAATTACAACCCGAGATGTAGGGATACTTATAGCCAAGGATATTAACGTAGGTTATCATTTGAAAGGAATGGATAAAGATGATGCTAGACAGCTTTTCAGTTGGCACGCCTTCTCTCAATCTCATCCTGCTAGGGGCTATGAGAAACTCGTTGACGATTTTCTGGGCATGTGTGGAGGTTTACCTCTTTCTCTTCAAGTTCTTGGAAGTCATGTTCATGGCCGAGATGAAAATTATTGGAGGTCAGAGCTTCAAAAACTTGGTAGGACAATGCATCGTGATATTAGAACAAGCCTTAAAATAAGCTTTAATGCTTTAGACATGGAGGAAAAGCAAATTTTCATGGACATGGCATGCTTTTTTGTTGACCAATTAAAATCTATAGCCATTAGTGTGTGGAAGGCATCGGGATGGAGCGCTGAAAATGGACTGCAAGCACTGAAGGATAAGTGTCTGATTGAAGAAATAGAAGAATCCTTGCCTGTATTGAGAATGCATGACCATTTGCGGGACCTGGGAAGAGAAATGGCGGATGAGCTCAGCCAACCTCGTCGCCTGTGGCGTCACCGGGATCTTATGGAATTGGTATGCCTATTTCTCCTTCAGGTTTATGTTGAGCGTCAAATAAATTAATATTTCAACCTTGACCTATGTGAATGCACTATATTTTAGTCCATATCTAAAACTAAAATGAGTTCCTCGTGTGAATATAGGAATCAAAGGGATTTGAAGATATCGTTGCTCAAACAAGAGGAAGGTGTTTCCATTCAATTTTTGACAAGCCCCTGAATTTTGAAGTTAAATTCTTTCTAGGGGATTCTGATGATAGTACAGAAACGTCATCATGTTTGTTATTACTTCACCTTTGGTATCCATATCTATATTCTGGACTGTATTCCTCCGAATTAAATCATTCAAGGCATGCGCAACCCAAGAGTTTGAGAGTACAGCCAGGAATTCCTCCACGGATTCCGCTTCAACATATGCAGTGTCTGAGAATCAGCAATGGATATTTCGAAAGATTGTGGCAGTATGATTCAGAGGTACTCTATTTTCCATAAAAAGTTCATTAATTAATCATATGGATTAGTATGTCATTGCAGATATTCATTATTTTCCTAGGCTGTAAGTACTATTACACCGGTTCTATGGAAGGGGCTTGAGTTCTATTTTTGTGGAGTGAGAGATCTTATGATAATATTTTTTTGGTTGATGAAGATTTATTCAGAATCCTTTCTTATAAAATTGGAGCTGTGATTTTTTAGCTCTTTTGATCTGGGAGGGTGGAAATGGGGTGGGGCTGAAAATAGCCCCACCAGCTTAGGGAATTTCTTACTACATGTTAACAATTGCTCGCTATTTTTTCATCAAAAGTAATTTGACCGTGTCTTTCTAAAATTAAGAACTACTATTTTCAAACGAAACAATTTAAAAAATTCATGAGACTGCTTATTATTAATATTCCTAAAAAATTTCAAGGGCCACTACTCTATTTTGAAGGAAGCCCCTCCATAGTTCTAGCCCCTTATTATTTTGTTAGTTGATCTATTAGATTAGCTAAAAGAAACAACAATGATTTTAGAATCTTCAATGCTAGATTATTTCTTACTATTAGACGTTTGGTATATTCCCGTTTACTTATACTATTGAAAGTTCAAAAAAAATTTGTTTTGGGTTTCAGACTCCCTCTCAACTGAAAAAGCTGGAAATTTATGGAACCTTTTTAGAAGAGTATCCAGATTTCTTAGGAATAGTAACTCATGCGGAAAAGAAAGCCGAAAAGGAAGTCAAGGAGGGGCAACAAATGTCAAGAATGAAGTCATTGATTGGAAAGACATGTAGAAGGCTTTCAGGATCTTTGCCTACGATTTCTGTCAGAAAACATAAGAAGAGTTGTAATTGCCTAAAGTCTTCAATTGTAAAGGCCTCATTGGGCTTCGTGGAAGATCTAGTAATTAAAGAGCAAGAAAACATTAAAAAAGTCGTACTTGATGGAAGTTATTGTCCAAATCTTGGATCCTTGGAACTTTCTTCCTTGAAAAATCTTTCTGAATTGCAATTTGCAAGAGTTGAGACATTGAATTGCCTCAGTGTTAACAAGTGTGAATTTCTCAAAATCTTTTCAGTGACATCTGATCTTACAGTGCTTGAAGAATTGAACATTAGTGCATGCCCTATGCTTGAGAAGCCAAATCTTGGCCGTCTGAGCTGCCTCAAGAGGATAAGAATTGCAGATTGTAATATGGACAGTGTGCCAGGATTGCCCAGTTTTGAGATGCTTGTAGAATTGAATGTTACTAGATGTCCAAAGCTTCATGAATTATGTCTTGCACATCTGAGTTGCTTAGAAAAACTTGAAGTTAAGAGCTGTGATAATTTGGAAAGTGTGACAGGACTATCTTATCTTCTGAACCTTGTAGAAATTAGTATTTCTTGGTGTTGGATGCTTCAGCTTGATTTGCGTTTGGTGGGTTCGAATAGTCTGAAGAGGATAGAACTTGATGAGTTTGTCAAGGTGAACAGTTTTGAACTGATCAGTTGCGAAAATCTGGAAACAGTTTCAAAAATATCATTCAAAAGGATTCAAGTGATGAACATTTGTGGCTGCCCAGAGCTTAAGAATTTTCCAGATATTTGTAGTCCAAGTTGCCTAGAGCTGATTACCATTAATGGATGTGGAAAGCTCAATCACCTAAGGTTGACTGCTTGTGGACGTCTGAAGAGACTATCGGGTAACTTTGATCTTAATGGACTGTCCATCGTGGATTGTCCAATGCTTAAAAAGCTGCCATCTTTTGAGCGTCTAATTTACCTTGAGGAAATTCGCATTCTCCAGTGCGGGAGCCTGCAAAACATGACTTTAGCAACAACTCTAAAGCATCTTGAATTGAATTCTTGCAAAGCACTCAAAACAGTGGTAGGAATTTCCGGTCTCACAAAACTCGCAGAGTTAAACATACAGAAGTGTCCCCAGCTTCTTGGTCAAAGTTGGTTGCAAATGATTGCAGCTATAGGCCTTCTTCCGAAGCTTACAGACGTTTACATTGGTGAATGTGGGCAGCTTGAGAGGTTATCAGATCTCGCGGTATCAAGCTGCTTGGAGAGGATGAACATTTTCTCTTGTGATAAGCTCCATAACCTAACACTGCCAAGGACACTCATTAGACTCCTAGTATCCAGGTGCAGAGAATTGCAAATGATAACTGCAATAGGCAGTCTTCCAAAGCTTACATATCTGTGCATTAGTGAGTGTGAAGAGCTTGAGAGGTTGCCAGATCTTGCGGTGTTGACCTGCTTGGAGAGGATTAACATTTCCTATTGTGATAAGCTGCACAGCATAACACTGCCAACGACAATTATCAGACTTATAGTACACAGGTGCAGAGAATTGCAAATGATCACTGCAATAGGCAGTCTTCCAAAGCTTACGTATCTCTGTATTAGCGAGTGTGAAGAGCTTGAGAGGTTACCAGATCTTTCCAGACTGAGCGACTTGATCATTGACTCTTGTCAGAAGCTGAATCACGTGGCATTACCCACGACAGTTGCAAAACTCAGACTGCAGAGGTGCAAAAATTTGCAGATGGTAGCTGCAATGGGCCATCTGACAAAGCTTAGAGAGCTGCATATTAGTGAGTGTGCATTGATTGAGGAGATCCCAGTTGTTTGTGGTCTAAGTTGCTTGGAAAGGATTACAATTGATGCATCAGGTAAGTTCAGCTCTCTTCATGTGAGTGATTGTGCAACTCTGAAAGCAGTAAGAGAGGTAACCTTAATATGGGCCATCTGGCTCAAGTGTGGATATCAGATTGTCCGGAGCTTGAAGAATTGCCTGGCTTTTCAGATTTAAATTGCTTGGTGGAGCTTCGCATAGTCAGATGTAGGAAGCTACAGAAAGTTACATTTCCAAAAACATTGAAGAATCTTCAGTTGGAGTCTTGTAAAGAATTGAAAAGAGTGTCAGAAATATCCTTTCTCAAAAATCTGGTGGAACTTATTATTTCTGGATGTGAGCAGCTCGAGCTCCAGTTGTATCTTGAGAAAATGAACTCTCTCCACAGAATTGCATTTGATTGTTGTGGGAAAATTATTGTAATTGATTCTTGTGACAAGTTGCAGAGCATATTACTGCCAACCACACTCATCAAACTTGCAGTGCGCAGATGCAGAGAATTGAGAATGGTACAAGGAATTGGTAATCTTACAAAGCTTGAAGAGTTGTCCATTTCTGAGTGTCCCGAGCTTGAGGAATTGCCAATTCTCACCGGACTGATCTTTTTGGAGATGATTGCAATTGATTCTTGTGTGAAGCTGCACATAAAACTGCCAACTACACTCTTCAAAATCACAGTCCAAAAGCTGTATAGAGGATCACCAATGTTGACAGCAATCGAAAGTCTCACTGAACTTGAAGAGTTGTCCATTTGTGACAGCCCTGAGCTCGAGGAGCTGCCATGTTTTGGCAAACTCAGACGCTTGAAGATGATTGAAATCAATTCTTGTGAGAAGTTTCGCAACATAACAATGCCAACTATGCTGATCAAACTCAAAGTTCAGAGGTGCAGAGAATTGCCAATTTTTGACAATCTGAGCTGTTTGAAGAGCATAGTCATTGAGTCGTGTGAAAGGCTCGATAACATACAAGGAATTGAAGATTTGCAAGCATTGGAAGTAATTCAGTTTCTATATTGCGGCAATGCAGCAATAAAAGACTCTATTTCAAAGTTGAAGGTATTTATTTCAACCCTTCATTTAAAATGCAATCTTCGCTTTTTGATGGTAAAAGATTTTCCAGTTCATAATGAACTAACTGTTCTATTCTCACTAACATTGTGTGGATCTTTAAAGTAATGTCTGAAGTGGATATGTAAATGGAAATAATTTCCTTTAAATAAACCAAAATTACTTTGGTCTTTTTCATTTCAGCGCGTGCCGTCAACCATGATTCAAGTGGTTGGAAGAGTGAACCTTTATTCGCTTCCGGATGCTTCTCTCTGGTTTCTGGAACATTGGAGTCCACCGAGTGATATCATCATCATATGCAGTAGGGTTGTGGTCAGTAGTTCTGCTCCACTTCACACTATAAATGAATCCGTTGAAGATTCTACGTGGGAGCTTAACTTGCCACAAGGAGAATTTATAATTACCACGATAGTTACCCTCCAACATTATGAACGGTGGCAACATCAATTTCCTGGAATGAGAGGAAAAATTATGACGCGGAGAACGTCCAGTTTTTGGCAGGCTGAGCTGTTTGAAGAGCATTGTCATTGAGTCTTGCGAAAGGCTGGAGAGCATACAGGGTATTAAAGATTTGTGAGCATTGGAAGCAACCCAGTTACTATATTGCAGCAGGGCAGTAATACAGGACTACATTTCTGATGAATTAAAACAGCAACACAAAGAATGAAAACAGAACATAAAAAACAGAGCAGCAAAAACAAGACTCAAATATATCAAAGAGCTATAAAGTTTCTTCATGTTATTACAGCTGAGAGGAATGCTCTATTTATAGAGCTCATACATATTTCTAGAGGGTTCTTGAGAAGCTTCAAGAAAGGAAGCACTCTAGAGATTTTTACATAATTTTAAATTCACATTTTGCACAAAGAAAAAAGCTCCAAGAAACAAGTAGAAAGTTCTGGAATGTGCATTTAATGCTCATCTACTATAATAAACATTATTTTTAACAATTTCCAAGCTGAAGGTATTTATTTCAACTCTTCATTCAACACATTTGTTTTATTCTGCCTACCATGTGTAAATCTTTAAAGTAATGCTTCAATTGTATCTGTTAATGAAAATAAATTCAACACCTACAGAGCGGAGTCAAATTTGAACCCGTCTATGCTTTCCGGGGCTTATTTTCAATATTCAGACTTTTGGAGTCCACCGAGTGATGTCAACATCGAATGGGGTGTGGTCATGGTGAGTAGCACTGTTCCACCTCACCCCTTAAACGAATCCTTTGAAGATTCTACGGCCAAGTTTAACGGCACCGGTTACGGTGCAACATATTTGCACCTAGCCGATATGCCGTGGCCTGCCCATCCCCCTCACTGTACTTCCTTCTCTGACAGCACTGTCAGGGAACTACATTTATGTTGTCCTGTAAAATCATTTTATTTTGAGACTCACGTTTCAAACGTTTTATAATTTTAATTTCTTACTTTAAATTTTTGTTTTTTAAACTAAACTTTTTAAATATATTATTACTGCGAATATTTTTAAATTTAAAAAATCAAATCTTTTATAATTTAATTTCTTACTTAATTTTTTTTAAAACTAAACTTTTTAAATATGTTATATGGTTTAGTAGGATGCATAGTGAGAATTAAATTATAAGTTAATAATTTTAATTTGAATATATGGAATGATAAATTAAAATAAGTTTTTAATATGTTTTAAAAATTATAGATTTAGTTTTTATTTGAATATTTAAAATTATAAATAAAAATACATTTTATTTAGTTTTAAATAATTTATTTAATAATAAGTTTTAGATCTTACTTATATTTATTATTATATAATATTAAAATAATAATTATTTTTAAAAATTAAATTTATATATGTTATATTTTAAATATAATCATGCATATCCGATATAACATTTTATTAATAGATTGAGCACATTTCTAAAAAAAATCATTTTCACTAAAAATTAATATATTGTAATTTCAATCGTCTAATTATTTCAATATATACAAACATAATACAATTTAAATCATTAATGTAAATACTAGTATAGAAATTTTAGAATTATCCATTATGATGCATTATTCAAATATTAATTATAAATTATTCATTTCTATTAACTAATTAATTATGAAATAATAACTATTTTATATCAATAGAAAAATAATTATTTTTAAATAGATAATCATAATTTTAATATTGTTTTAATGTTTCTAATTTCAAAATTATCTAAAATTAGAACAAAATATTTTTTTACTTGTCACTCTAAATATTTTTTTAAAAATCATCTATAGTTATATGAAAAGTTTGATTAAAAAAATAAGGAAAAGTTTGATTAAAAAAAAAGGGCTTTGTAGAGCTTTAGTCCCTCCCTTAAATTGGGAAAGAAAAGTAAAATGATCAAAAGAGGATATTGTAAAAACTTACATTCTTGTGTGATATAGAAATAATATGATCTTTAGAAGCTCTTTAAAAGGAAAATATATATTATTTTGAAAAACTGAAAATAAAGAATCTTAACAATAGAATGTCTACAAACATTTTAATTTAAACAATAAACAATAAATTTTGACTTCAAATAATTTATCTAAAACAAATAAACATACCTACAAAAATTACCATTTAGAATGTATTATATAACTCACTCATCTACCAATGAAAATCAAATGCATACAAGCTAATATTATCTTCAACACCATTATATTTTGATTAAAAGTGATATACTAAGGTCACTTCCATTAAGTGTTGTAGGTTTATCTATTTAATGTTTTTTTGGACATTGTTTGACACACCCAATAATGAAATACTATGGTCGATTTCCTATCCAATTCTAGACTTCTTCAATCACAAACTTCTATATGCTTAATACAATTCAATAATTAATAAAATATGATCTCATTCACATCTAAATTTAAAAATAAATCCACATGATTTGAGACATCAAATAAAATTAGATTTCAAATCTTATTGCACTTGCACTTCAAAACCAGTGTCATGCTTATTTGTTTTCTATACATTAATAACTTATTATTTCAAACAAATTTAAAGTTACAATATAGACCATTTAATTAATTAATTAAAATATGACTACAAGAATATTTCAACAAAACCTTAGCTATCATAAAGGTTTTTATATATTCTTGACATAATAAACCAAATGTTATAATCATATACACAAAACAAATCTAATGCATTAAATAAAAAATAAAAAACAATACATCATACATCGCCATTTACATCATACATCGCTCCAACATCCATCACATTTTATCCATACTAACCAATGATCATCTTCATTATGATGTGGCCTTATATGCTATGTTACCACATCTCATTCCACTCTATTGGTATACAATATAAGATAGAGGATTATAGTCTACAATAGCTGTGGTTACAGTTTGTAGGTACGCTCTTAAAAATATTCACTTGTAACTTCATGTCTACTTCTATGTATTTTTAAGTTTAATTTAATATATTTTAATATATTTATATATAGGCCTTGTTATCTTTTGTTTAAAAAAAAGTCTTTTATATATAAATTGATATTTTTCTTAAAGGTTAAATATATTTTTATTAGTGTCCTTATTAAAAAATTTAAATAAAATATATAATTATATTTTTGTAGTTGATAACTAAATATATTAATAAAAATTAAAATATTCTAAAATTGAATCATTCAACTTATTATTTATAATGTTGAACAATCTAAAGTGAGCCTTATCATTAAATTCTTGTTTTTATGTTTTAGGTACTACAAGAATAATAAATAAATAAAATATTCGTAGTAATGAACTATAAGTTTTAATTAATTGCAAAAAGTATTTTGCACGGAAACATGAACTTACTTCCCTACAATGTTGTCAATGAAGGATAGGGCACCAGACGAGCAAGCCAGAGCATGTACATGGGCATTGACTGGGTGCAAATATGGTGCAAATCATAATTATTTAGTTAATTGAAATGGATAATTTATAATTAATATTTGAATAATGCATCATAATGGATAATTCTAAATTTTCTATACTAGTATTTACATTAATGATTTAAATTGTATTATGTTTGTATATATATATTGAAATAATTAGATGATTGAAATTACAATATATTAATTTTTAGTGAATTTTTTTTTTAAAGAAATGTGTTCAATCGATTAATAAAATGTTATATCTGATATGCCTGATTATATTTAAAATTGACTTATAACATATATAAATTTAATTTTTAAAAAATATTATTACTATTTTAAAATTATATAATAATAAATATAAGTAAGATCTAAAACTTATTATTAAATAAATTATTTAAAACTAAATAAAATGTATTTTTATCTATAATTTTAAATATTCAAATAAAAATTAATTGATTTGGCATGACAACATAAATGCAATTCCTCACAGTGCTGTCAGCGAAGGAAGTACAGTGAGGGCGACGGGCAGGCCAAGGCATACCGGCTAGGTGCAAATATGTTGCACCGTAGCCGGTTGCCACAAGGAGAATGGGTAATTGCCAAGGTAGTTACCTCCCGAAATTATGGACGGTTGTACTTGTAAAGGTGTTCTTTGTCAGCAAGGAATAATTAATGATGGTTTGGCGTGGGGCGTGAAGAAAGGCAAAGATCGGAGTATCTTCTTCCTTTTAAATACAATTGTTGATAAGGTACATCAGAAACAAGAGCTCTTTGCAAGCTAGAGTCCCTGCCTTATGAATGTTAGATCAAGTAGATTATCAATAAACATAATTATAATAAATGTAAAATTTTGTGAATAACTCTTAAAAATAGAACTTTGTAAGATTAATTAATTAAAGTAGAATAAAGATATAAATGGTAGATTTATAAATATCGATGCAAAGTTAAAAAATATTAAAAAATATTTATAGATAATAAAAGTAAAATCTCTATACTAATAAATATTGAAATGTTGTATCCAAATCTTTCTTTATTTGGATTAATAATTGAATAAAATATTTATCTTGGATTAACATTATCTAACTCTCTTAAAGTTACAATACATAAGCTTGCTAATTTCATTTATATTCAATTTCAAAATTTAACATGGTTAAGCTATATTTAATACAAGGCCTGTTTTTAATAAATCTAATGTATGTTTATTGCATAGAGTACTTAAGAATGAATCTTATAAATTCTAATTTTTTTAAATCTATATTGAAGTTAAATGCACTTACATTAAAACATCATTAAAATGATTGTTCTTGTTTACTGTTATCTTCCTTTCATTAAATTAAACTTTAACTTTTTTTAAATTTTAACTTTTCAATATTTATTAAAAACTAAAAATTAAAAGTAGTTCAATAATCTATAATTTAATAATCTTTTATCATATTATTATTCACAAATTAATTATTCTAATAACTATACTTTAATTTAATTAACATTTTATACATCCTACACAACATATAGAAATTGAAATGAGTAATGTGTGACTAGAAAAATAAAATTGAAAAGTAATTAATAAAAATAGAACCAAGCTAACACATAGGAAAATATTTTTTACATGGCCATTTAATTTAAAACATGCATGAAAGTAAGTAACCATATAGTGAATGTCAATTAAATTAAATGTATTCCATTGTTGGTTTTGTTAACCATAGTTTTGAACTTTTATTTATTGCCATGTCAAACTCTACCATTAACGTTATAGCCAAGTGACAACAATAGTTTCTGGCCAGCGGATCTGATTTCAATCAAAATATAATTATAAATTAATTGACAGGACCTTTTTCAGTAGCCAACATTATCTGATGAAATCAAAATATAATTATAAATTAATTGACCAGATCTTTTTCAGTAGCTAGCATTATCTGATTTGTTCAACCGTAGGGCCACGTGCTGGGGGTAATAAATGCAATAGCCAAGTTGCTGGCAGTCTAATAAATTCATTCTTATCATTACATTTTTTTTTTTCAAAATTTTTGTATTTAAAAATAAAATTAACCCCACCAAAAATGCTTCTATTCAATAGAAAAATAATTATTTTAAAAATAATACCTTTGAAATCTTTGAAGCGTGAAATTTATTTAACATGCCACTTAATCAAAAGGAGGTCTATTGAAAACATTAGTTCCCTGCCTATTATATAGGCAGGGACTAATTTGAAACAAAATTTGGAAAGTTGCCTTCACAGTAGTCTCCTCTTCTTGCAATATACCACTGGAATGGTAAAATAACACCACCTTCCCTAATTTAGGAGACAAAAGATTTTCTATGTGTTTTTTTATTGCATGAGTATATGCATAATGCTTATCTTGCTTGTTAGTCCCACCTTTCTAGGTGGAGACAAAGGTTTTCATGGCACTAAATGAAATTAATTTGCTGCTTGGAAATGGTGCAAGTCCGCCTTATCCTATAGTCTATATAGATATTTTTATTTTAGGAATTATTTTTTTTCCAATTGGCTGGGATCATTGTATTTTTATTTTTTCTCTTTAAAAATTGAATGAAAAAATGAAGTCCACTGAGTAAGGTTGTGTAAGTTCTAATTCATGACAACTACACATGATAACAACCCACTTGTCTTAACTGTGTTGCACCATTTGACATTAATTTTTATTATCTGTCTTCTAGTTTATAACTTGTCATATATCCGTTAGACTAAGGTTTGCACTATTGGGGGCTTCTATAAGTTTTTTCCCTAGTAAACCATACGGAAAGTCCAACATAGTTGGCATTAGTTCATATAGTGCCAAGGGCTCAAAAGCTGGAACTAGCTCAGATGCTTGCTGTGATAGCTATGCCTTCGTTGCTAGAACCTATGCTTTGTCTATGTGGTAGTATGTTGTTGGTTTACCTTTTTAAGAAGTTTTTTTATGGGATCTTGTTTCTTTTGAAGAATGTTCCTTTTCATAAGATCTTGTGTCTGATACTTGACAATTATGTATTGCTGATCGATTCAACAAACTTGTGGAAAATCAACTTTTTCTTTTATTTTCTTCTATAGTTTTGTTGGTAAATAGATTTGTCACTTTAAAAATTGCCCAACGAAGTGTATGTGGCAAACTTGTTCACAACAGTGGGATAGGCCCTTGTTATGCGGCCTTCCTCTATGTTTAGAGGGGCAACTCCCTCGTATGATATAATTTTTAAAGATTTTCAAATAAAGAATCTAAAATTTTAAAGATCAAGAGAAAGCTGTTTAGGACGAATGCACCAAATGACCTCACAACTTTCTTGAGTCAACATAGAATGATAACAAAGGCAATCAAGAACTATGCTTGAAAATGACCATTATTACCATGCTAATTCATGATTCATAAACATTCGCACAATATTGTGAGAATGCTCACTACAATAGAATTAGTAGTTTATACTGCAACAATCTTGATTTTAGAACAAGAAACCAAACGTGTATCTCATTTAATTTTCTTGCACCAAGAACATAATAGAGATTTTCAATTTCAAAGACAAAAGTTGTACATACTTTCCAAAATTGTCTCCTGATCAAAATTTCAGCACAGTATTCCCTTATTCTAAATCCAAAAAGTCTCCTTTAGAAAGATAAAAAGAGCCCTTATATAGACACAAAGGTCAATAACTACCTCTTCGTGGTTAGTAACCACCTCCAAAATACCTAATTTTGGAGAGGTTAATTAACCTCAATAAAATTAACCTATACAAGGAAAACTTTCAAAAACAAAACTTCAGCTAGAATTTCTAAGGATGTATACATATTCAATCACTGGTCTTCTAGCTATGAACTCTATCTATCTGGACATGACTGACTTATCCCAGAAAGCCCTATAAGCATTGATGATGATCATCATTGAATCATAATTTGGAATGAAAACATTCTCCATCCCGAGTTTAGCTGTGAAGTATTTATCCTGGATCTCTTCTGACTCTTGTTGATAGGCTGAAATGTTGTAATCTTCCAGAGTGACTGCGACCAAACTGAGCTTTATAATAGTTTCAGCATCCGATATTCGATTCTCTATTTCTGAATGAATTTGGATACTGAAAGAGTTAAGAAGAAATTGGCAATCAATATGTTGAAGATCACCTACTGCCACCCCACCTGTGATAGTATAGATTAATTCATCCATAAATTTTGTTTTCAGCTTCTCCCAAGAAGCTATTAGTTTTTCAAACTTAGTGATCCCTTTGCTGATATTTATCATTTTCCAATTAACACTTTTACTCTAGATACATGTTTGATTCTCACTTGGATCAACAATAATTTTCTCAAGAACTAGAGTGCTTGTGTCTAACTTGGCCATTTCTTGTAATTCATTGGCTACTTTTTGCCAGGTGACTTTCTGTTCTTTGCTACTTTCTAGCTCTTTAGAAATTTCCTATATCTATTCGATGGCTTTCCCATATATTTTCTTCACTCCAATTATCAGTTTTGAAGCATCTTTTATCTTTCTACTTATCCAAACTTTGATCATCATACTATGTGACTTTTGTTCGTTTACTCTTTCAACAACAACATGATCAAGAATGCCATCAAGACCTACTAAGGTTGGTGACGTAACAACTATCTTTGTATTAAAGAAATTGCTAATCGAATTGATGTAAGACACCAGCATCTGAACTTGCTCCTTGAGTGTTTCCTTGGTTCTTTTCTCCTTCTTTGCTCTTTGTAACATTTGGGCAGCAACCACTTCAAAATTTTGAAAGTCTCTTTCTACAGTAGATGGACCAAGATCAACCTTATCCAGAATAAAATTTGACTCAGATGCTTCATCAACATTCTTTTCAATTATGGGCTTGGCTATTTCTACACATAGACTTCTTGAAGTTTTATCAACAGCTAACCTGGACATCACTTTAGTCTTTTTTCACTTTAGGAGGCTTCTAAAGGAAACTAGAGATCACATCAAATGGAGGCGGGATCATTTGAACAACTTTCTTCTTCTTCTGAAGATTGGTCTAGAACCATGAATGCATAGTATCTAAAACTTGCATGTTACCTATTATATTTTCAGCAATCATCATTAAATCTCCTGAATTAGATAATTAATTATCCAACTATATGATGTCTATTATTGATATCTCAGGAGGAGAGAGACTCGAATGAAGAATTACTACATCATGAAAGGATGTAACAAGGATGTGTGGTTCAACAGCTTGAGGAGTTCCTTGATCCTTCATATTGGCTCATTTCCTTCTTAATTTCACCTAGTAGATTTACTTTTCATTTTTGTCCTCCTCCTTTTGATTGTAAACTTAGCCGGCTGATTTAGATCTTCATCTTGATCTAGAGCACTTGCATCTAATTGCTACATTTTCTCACCAAAAGTTTCTTTTAATGCCATTCGAGATGATTCTCCTTGATTACCTCTTCTCTATCTACTTTGGAATTTAGTAGTCACCTTTTCTGCTCTGACTTTACTAACCCAATCTCTTGTTCTTTTAAGGACATAGGTAGTTCTTTGTTTCAGGCTTTTTAATGCCTGAACTGACCAATATATAGGAGGAAGATCTAGTAATTTGATTTTCTCATAGTAGAAGGGATCGACCAAGGAACCTTCATCATCATCTACACCTGTCATATCAATATCTACCTTGAAGTCTATTACCTGCTTTACTATAAGTCACATCCAATCTTTCTTCTTGAATTCGAAATCATTTTCACAATGCTCCCAAAAGTCCTCTAGAGTCAGAAAGTGACCAAGGCTGGGGTTTATCCTTAACTCATTAACTACATAGCCTTTACTATCATAAAGGAAACACATAGTATAAGGATACAAATTTATTGTGGCAATGGATCTCTCTATAGTCCTTGCATCTGATGTAGTGTCATAGCTATAATATCTGATGCCGATAGGAAAAGGTATTTCATCTATCTTCCTGTTCTTGCAAAGTTTGTTAATTTGACTAATCTGCTTGCACATTTCAATCAGGAGCAATTTATCATCAATGAATCTAGGTAGCATTAGGGGACACCCATCGTAGGCAGGTAACCTAATATAAGTGAACTTCGGAAACTATATGAAGAAACTTCCATATTTTTGTAGTTTCATCACTACTTCTAGTGAAATTCTGAGTCCCATGTTTCCTTGGATTTCTCTTACAATCAGCATTGTGAACGCATCATTCACTCTTCTAAAATGGTGTAGGCTATTGTCATACTGTATCTGAGGAAGATGATTTTAAATAATATACGTATCATTATATATACCTTGTCAGTTAAGCCCTTGCAAAATTTTGGTACTTGCAATAGTGTAGAAAAGGAATGAAGTCACGTAGAAGCAATCATTTTCCTGAAGTTCCATGAGTTGTCTATGTAGTGAGTCACTGATAATTTTAGCCCAATCAATGTGTTGCTTCCCTTCGAAAACCATGTTAATAAATAGGAACATCCAACCCTCAAATTCATGTGAATCCTGAAGTCCTATTATCCTTCTTAATAGAGTTACTATGTTCGCTACATCTTCCTTTAACAATGATTTGTAGATGGATTTGGCTATTTGAGATTTCCCTTTCCTTGGTTGCAAGAGCTATGACTTGGCAATAGTGTTTAACCACTGAGTTTGATTCGCCATATAGTACTCCTTAGCAGTTCTTAGATTGGCATTGGCATATTGCACTTTGGCAGGTAGTCGGAAGGCAATGGCAATAGAAATAGGATCCATATGGACAATCACTTTATTATTTGATGAAATGACTTCCTTGGTATTCAGATGATAGGCTTTCATGCATTCTAGTACTAGATTGGGGCACTGTGCCGAAATGGGATGCCCTCCTACTCGAGCTAGGCTGCTTTCCAATATCTTTCTGGCTAAGGGGGTCACCTCCCCGCTCTTAAGAGATGACCAAAAATCTTGAAGACAAACAGTTCCTAAAATGGTATCACCAATGTTTGGAAGTGTAGTTTTTAAAATAGGTGCATAATCCGGCCTTTGATATTTGTATTTCATGGTTCCATTATTGATCTTTTTCTTGATTACACCAAATGTCTTCAACCTTGCACTGCCTCTTTATTTCCAGCTTCAAAGTGATAAATTAGACATTTTATCAAAAAGATCTGTCAACATTATTCACTATGCATTTGACTGAGGATCACCATATTTGGGAGCTCGTATTAGGCATTCATAGGGATTTTTGTCATATCCAGCCTATTATTTCTCTGAGCTCTGAATAGCATATACAACACTCTATTCTATACATGAGTTGTCAATTGCCAAGGAGGACCACTCGGTGAATATATATATATATATATATATATATAGAAGATAGACAGCCCACATATTTTGTCTTGTTCCAGTTGAGGGTAGCAACTTGGATCAGATTGTTCCTATGCCCCTTTTTTGGTTGTGCTCGCTATCTATTTTCTCTCAACTTTCACTAACTTGAATAGCACTGGTGAAGTTTTCCTTGTCACACGTGCTATATGTGTAAAGAGAATAAAGACAACATTACCAGCGCTGGCTTTGTGAGTAGTAGTAAACCGTGATAGCTTATCCTTCTTGAGTGGCTTGTCATTTTCACAAACAATTCAATGACCATGCATTCTATGGTTTTCGTGCACACCAACCAATGCATAGCGGGATTCCAAAATACTAAAGAACTACCTTGTTTCACAACATACTATTCCACCATGCATGTGCAGATTAGGAGGAGAAGACATAGCTGTGGCTGGAAATATGAATACGGCTCACGTGTTTGGATTTCATTCAGAACTTAAAATTTTGTCACATACTGCAATCTTGGCAGCGAGGTAATAGAAATGGTTTTTAAAGCATTTGGTCAAATAGTTGTTGTGTTTCTATGCATGTATTTTAATGGCAAAGAGCATTCAAAGGTTTGAAGATCGACTGCCTTCTCTTCAAAATGTGAGCAAACTCTGAGACAAAACGTTAGTCCATAATATGGCTCCAGCAACATACTTTCTCCTTTCCTTTTGATCATTACTGGCTTCCTCTCTCTCTACCGCATGCTTTCTTTGATCAAAGATACTTGGTGTAGTTAGGAATCTATCTTTGACGTTTCAAGCCCAACTATCACATAAATCAAACAGCCGCACTCACCTTATCTCTAATTCACATTCCCTTATAGTTTATGATTCCACCGAGCAGATGAACTATGGATTCATCGAGTGCACATCCCACAGGGAAAGTATCACCTACAAAAACCCATTGAAGTTCAACTCCAAAATCTGGATGACGCAACAACTTTCCCATATCATGAATGAGTCTAGTTAAATGAAGCCAATCTTCATTGGGATAAACTTTGCGAATGGCTTCTGCTCCTTGGAGGAGATGTTCAATTCTACAGAAATAGCTTGTCACCTGTAGATTCATGAGTTTTCATTATGACTGATCATGGACCACCATATATCCAATCTTTCATCAAGAAATTTGAGAGGTTACTAACCGTCTCGAAAAAGCATATTTTGAACTTGAACATTAGCCTCCTTTTAAAGAGTTTAATGGTTAATGATTTGGTTCAAAATACGTGTTTTGACCCATGAACCTTAACCTTTTGAGAGGTTAATGAAGAGAGAGAGAGAATACATAATTTTGGAGAGGTTAATTAACCTCCTCCAAAATACATAATTTGAAACTTATCCTTAACCTTTTGAGAGGTTAACGGTTAATGATAAAATTGAAAATATGAATTTTTGGGTCTCTCCATTAACCTACAATAACTTTGGGCTCAGAAGTTGGATTTTGAAAATTTAAAGTGCTGAGCAGAGCTGGGAACAAGCCAAAGGTATTGGAGGGAAACATTTCTCAAAAAATCAGAAATGAAATGACCATTTCAATGGTTAAAATGAGGCATGTTTCAAAAATAACTATAGGATTAACAAGATCAAAATTGAGACAATTTTGATAATCGGGTAACAAGTTTAGATGCATAAATCTGTAAAGAATGGGGAATTCAAGCTTCAATTGAGTGGCTTAACAAAGTAGATGGCTTACTAAATAAAATCTCCAAGGGTAGGTTTGTATATTTCAATGGAAACATGAGTTCTTCCCTTTATTTGTTAGAGGCTGGTCAGTCACAGATTTCCTTCACTTCTGTTTATTTCCTTTTTGAAGTGTTTTCCTTTTCCTTTTACTTAGATGATTGATGTAAATCATTTTAACCATCTTCAGCTTTAATACTCAGTCCTCTAAAGCTTTCTACAGTTAGTAAATTAAATCTTTTCTAAAGTGTTAGAAATTGTGTTGCAAATTTTAAATATTTATATGATTATTGGTCAATCAAACAATTTATCTTGCTGAGGATTAGTGGAATGATGACAATGCTCTTACTCTATCAAGCTTTGAGGCGAGAAAATCTTGGCCGAGACATTGATGAACGATTGTCCTCAATGGGCTGGTAGGACCTACTCCATATCGAAGGGAAAGCTTGGCCAACCATCTTCTCTATCGGGGTTCATGAATATGATAGCATGTTGCTCCTCATCTGGTAGGAATGGAGTTTCTTAGGCAGGGGTCCCATGGGAGGGGCTACTGCTCTATTTTTTAGGTGGAAGAGGTCTCATACAATTTTTTTAAGAATTTGTTGGAAGGTTGAAGGATATAATTTTCAACAAATAATCTTATTAATCAGATTCAAACATTCAACCAAAATAACAATATGCATATGAAAATCATAAAACAACATGCAAAACTTTGAATCACACTTTGACACCAATTTTTAACATGGAAATTTAATTTAGGTAAAAAATACTGTGGGACTTATCACCCACAAATAATTCACCCTTCTAAATTGTGCTCAATTAAGAGAAAATTGTGTTAAAGGTCAAAAACACATTTGCTAGATGTGACATAGTTAGTTGATTTTCACCAAAGATGATCTATAACACTATAACGAGTAGTCTAGTTAGAGGACTTAGTACATTCATTTGAATGCCACCTTACAAAAGATTTAGAAATTGGATTGTTAAATCCACTTGATTATAAGATTTTCTGCTAGAATGGTTAGAAAGTAATAGTGAAATGATCTAATAACTACCTTTGCATTTTCAAGTTTTCTTTATGCCTTTTTCTCTTCTTTAGACTCTTCTTTGCTTTCTGATCAACTCAGAATCTTAATCTCATCACTTTCCTTCACTCAATTCACTATTTCGTCCAACTATATTATGCTTTAAAGGATAACATCTAACAAAAAATGAAGAGGCTTGTGTTGGCAAAAAGATAAAATATAACAAAAAATGAAGCAAGTAAAATCACAACAGTTTCTTTTTATAGAAGCATTAATATAATTGAGATGGGTTAATGAGTTTGTCAAGCATGCATTATTTTGTTTTCTTTTTGCTTTATTTAATTGAGTGGCAAAAAAATTGAAACTTTTTTTTTTATCAAAAAGGTTTTTCCTAGAGGGTTTCTCATTTATGGATTCTACAAAACCTATCTCACAATTGAAACCAATATTTGTTTGGTTTTTAATAGTGGTAGTGAAAAATGGGCATTTGTAAACCATGTTTAGATATAATAGGAATTTATTCCTAGTGGATCACATTAAATTGGGGATTAAATTTTAATGTGCACACTACACATCTTCTACCCTGATACCAAAATTCTCTATTGGGCTACTCGAAGATTGGGGTTTCCATAGAGTGTAGTTGTTCATGTGTCTCCATCGCTAGTGACACATCTATTTGACGTGCACATAAATGAATTTAAGACTTATATTTAAGAGGGTAAAGAACTTTATATTCATAGTATTAGATTGGGTAATTATGTACTTGATGTTGAAAAGATAATTAAGGAAGAAGATATAGTTTAGAGAAACTTGCTACTATTTGTGAGAAGTCCAATCAAGCAATGACTAATTTTGATAAGGAAGAAACTATTGGATAAGATTAGTACTCTTCAGAAAGGGAAGGATAGTCTTAAAGAGGTTTGTAGAATTAAGGTGCTTGACTACTTCCAAGCTTGAAGTAATGTAGGAGTTGGAGTTTGTAATGCCCTACCCAAAGATTCTTGTATATGTGTATATATGTATGTATGTATGTATGTATGTATGTATATAAACATACACAAACTGTATAGATGCACATGACGATCAACTTACAAGGATCACAAAGATCACAATAGAAGACTAAACAAACATCCAAACACCAATGAATCTCCAAACGCCACTACTAATCAAAAGGGACAAAAATGGAAATCATAAAATGCATTCAAATCTGAACACGTTCCAAATTCAAAAAGTCAAAGTCAAACCAATAAGATCAAGAACTCCGCAAAGGGTAACCCAAACACCTCTCAAAAAATTTCGGTCAAGACAAAACATACCTGTTGGTCACCCAAACATGTTTCCTAACTAGGGATAACTTTAAGGAACCCCCCCCTCCCAAAATTTATAAAATTGTGGTGAATCACATGTTATTTGGGTGAAAAAAAATTAATAGTGTTGGCGAATTATGCATTAATCAATGGATATTTGGTGGCAAATTTTTTAATAGTTTAGACAATTTTTATAAAATAATGGCGATTATAATTTTTTTTATAATAAAATTATTAATATTGATGGTGAATTATGTTTTGAAATGTAATTATGTTAAATGTATTATTTGACCATTTGATGATCCAAGATCAATGGCTAAGGTTTAATTTCAGCCAACATTTCTTGAAGGAAGAAGAATTGTCGAGGTAGTCACCAAAATGTTGACACGTATCAAGGTAAGTTGTACTTGTCTGTGGAGTACAATGCCACTCATAAAAAAAAAAATTCACATAGGAAAATGGGCATTTGGCGAATGATGATTGTCGAAAGAGACACTCAATTAATTCCATGGCGAATAAGAGTAAAGATTAAAGAGAAATATGGGCGAAGAAACCGACTACCAAACTAAAATTATGTAATAATAGTGGCGAACGCTTTGACCACTATATGAGTATTTTATAAAATCTGGGCAAACCGGTCAACTAGTATACGATCTTTTTTATAGCCAATTTCTATACATATTAGCCAATTGGCAAATAATAGCCACTAAAAAAATCCCTCTTCCTAACAAAGCCATGGGACATTTAAAACAACATGGGTAATACTTTCCAGTATCTACAATGTTTCTCAAGAAGTCGTGCAATACTTTCAAGGGATGAGTGATAAAGTTTCTAAGGTCGTGCAATACTCATCCGGTATCATACAATGTTTTTTGAATGGACATGTGATACTTTCCAGTATCACACAACCTTTTTCCTTAAGGCTTGCAATACTTTCCAGTATTGCACAATATTCCTTCTTTTGGTGTGCGATTCTTTATAAGTATCGTTCAATGCTAGAATAATGTCACCCATAAAATGTAATAATTGATACAAGAATCTTCAGAGGGATAAAATAGAGATTTAGAACCTCCACATTGGGGAGTACTTGATCCACAAGTCAAGGCTTGGTCACTTGAACACAATAGCATCAACGAGAAAACACAACTAACCATCTAAACCATAACAACATAAGGATACATACTAGAAGCAACATTGCAATGTTCAAAATAAAAAAAATACTTGTGTGATTCCTCCCAACCATAATAGCATCATGAGACCTTAAAGGTCCTAGCCATCCCCTACACGTAACATCCCAAATTGCCAACTTGATAGTGAAAACTATCTTATGAGGATGTTACTACTAAAATGTAATAACATCATAAGAGGAAGGAGATCTAACATGCTAACAAGTAAAGCAATAGATATTCCAACTAATCATATCACATCATCTAATCATATGCTAAACATCATAATATTGGAATGCATAAAATAAATAACATCATATAAACATGATATCCAAGCATTCCAATGAAAGCATAAATCACAAGGAAGCATACTCTGGATTCTTGAATAATCCAAGTGAAAATCAAGCATCCGTCGCATGGGAATAATAGACTGTCTTTGTACAATGGTCTCTAGTAGTGGTAAGGGTAGCTATGCCTCCCAACCACGTGAAACCTATAGGTCCACTCCCATTGTGCTAATGGAGATAATGATCCAACCACAAACATACATAAAGCAACATCTATGGCTAACACTCATGCCTGACAGTAAAGATGACTAAAACCAAGAACATGAGACAATGCAAGTACTATAGGTCTTGGTTAGACACTCAATGTATAACTATGTAGGGACTCATTGCATGGAGTCACTTGGCATCGTGAAGCCCAAGCTAGATATCGTGCAGTTCAACTCCCTAACGAAGTGCTCTCACATTGTGTCCTTTTATTATCTTAGTTTTATTACTCAGTATTTCATTTAGTTATCACTAGTTAAAACTTCCTCTACTAACCCTTGGGGCACAATGATCACTAGGTTTTGAGATAGAAGCTCCCTTCATGGTGCTACCATACCTTACCCATACTCATCCAACGATGAGTGCTTGTAGGCATGCATATTCCCAACCCAATCCAAAAATGATCAGAACTCTCCGAAAGACAACAAATGGGAGTTTGGGCCTCGCAAGTCACTTGACAAATGCATGCGCATGTGCTCATGTGTGGTACACCACTATCATGAAGATCATAACACAAGGACTAGATGAGAACACAAGAAAAATAACACTCAATCAAAAACAAGTTCAGGAGAACAGATGCAATACACATCCCAATGCAACAAAATAGGTGCAACAATAGAACATAAATTGTCTATTAGTTGTCTATTTGTAAACTTAAAAAAAGAAATAATTATTGTTGAGTTGAAAAAAATCATGAATATTTTCTATTTTGAGAAAAATGATTTTTAATCATCTTGTTATATAGTTTAATATTTAATACAGATATAATATTTACAACATTGAAAAAATATTATATAATTTAATTCATCAAATATTTTAACAATAAATTTTTTTTGTTGGTAAAATAATAATTAAAAATTATCTTTACAAAATAAAAAAGATCAATATAAATTTCATAGACCACACTCATAGTTATGATTTTTCCCTTCTAAATTTACCATGGAAAAACATATAGTGAAACACATGTGGAAAAAAGAAAATGTAAGAGACCTTGCATGCACTTATCTAAATATGAAATTCTCTAGCTCTTTGTAGGAGAATAGTAGAGGTAGAAGAGCAAGGCAGTTCCATACGTACTCTCATTAGGATTGTCAGAAACATGAAGATATAACTATCATCACACTGAGAAGTGTTCATGAGATAACTTAGTATTAGAAGTTAGGTATCTATTTAGGTGATTTTGTGATGTTATAGATTGAACTAATAAAAAATAGAGATTAGTATGTAAATTATATTTTGATATAAGATTGGTATTGCTAAGGCATTATATGATGTTTTAGACAAGCATAATGTGATGTTTATAGACTTTAAAGATGGATGAACTATCTGTTTTTTAATTGGTAAATGAAATAGTGAATTATTGTGTCTTAATATTATAAGAGTGTTTTGGTGCAAAAGATTATAGTTCTAGGTTGAGATGAGTTTACTGATTGTGTGGAAATGTGATTAAATCATAAACATTGCATGTTGACCCCAGGTATGTTTGTATAGCCTAGCTGTTATGAAATTAAAAGGGTTGGATGTTAATGAAAATGAAAATAAATTAAGGGGCTCTATGATTTAGGATTTTAAATAGAAATAGGTATTGTTCAGATTCTTGTGATGATTAGTTTATTATATTTTCCTTATGATATTTTGACATTACACAAACACACACACACACACACACACACACACACACACACACACACACACACACACACACACACACACACACACACACACACACACACACACACACACACACACACACACACACACACACACACGAACACACACACACACACACACACATGCATTTAGATGTTTTGTTTCGGTAAAATAAATTGAATCAAGATTAGACCTAGTGTGATTAAAAGTTTGAGAATTGAATTGATGGATATGTCATGGTGTTTTAATTTTGTAATTTAGTTATAGCTGATCATTGTTTAGAAATGAAAAAAGTTTATTAAAATAAAATTAAGAATATTTAAATGGAATTCAATTATCCAACTTAAATTGATATATATATATATATGTATGTATTTTTCTTAAGCTACTAATATTTGATTTGAGTGTGTAGAGAATTAACCATTGTACTAAATCAGAGAACTAGGAGCTAAAATTATGTGGAAACAATGAAGCCAAGGTTGAATCTATTGAAGAGATTTGAACCTCATTGTTATATATTTTAATTTGTAAATGTAAATTGAATGTGTTTATTAGATTAAATTCATTCTGTAATAGTGACATGTTACTTGTAATGTGTAATGTGTGTTTATAGTGTCACTTGACACTTTCAATGTTCATGTCTAAATGGCATGTCAAACAAGGGCTTGATAAGAGACACTTAGCCTAAAACAAAACTTAATTGAGTGCCTAAGCTGATCACATTTGTTAAGAGGCATTATGTGAAGTCATACCAAATAGAAATTGGAATTCAAAATTTAGTTGAACTTTTGAGGGATGAAAAGTGGTCCTAGGATGTCAATTTTGTGGAAATTAAGTGCCCATATGGTAGTACTATGAGTTAGAGACCTACTCTTCACTACTAGAAGGCCTAGATAACTTTAATAACCCTCCAAATAACTCATTTCCCAAGAGTTACGAAAAATGGAGAAGTCGCATCACCTTACCATTCCCCACATACTTTCCCAATCTTGCATTTATGAGGGGGGACAAGAATGATGGCCAAGGACTAGAAGTCAACTCAAAACTTATTGCTAGTGGGTAGGTAGGAATTTGAAGGTCATTTTAGAGGGCCTTGGACAACTTAGTGGGTGTTCACCCACTCTCTTGCTTTAGAGACATTAGGGTTTTGGAGATTGAAAGCAAAAAGGAAAGGGGTTCTTCTCAACTATCCATTTTCATCACTTTTGGGCAAGGTTGGTGGTTCTTACCAAGATAACTCTTCATTTGTGTAGTAGATTAGTATGTTGATGAACTTGATTCATGTGTTGTACGCATTTCATATTATTTTTATTATTCTGTTTGTGAAGGGATGATAATAGTAATTTTGAATCTTGCTTCCTTGCACTATTTTTTAGAGTTTTGTTCTTGTGTGTGAAAGACATTACGAGCACCATTGGGAGGGAAGAAGTGACATTGGGTGAAGAGGATAGTTGGTGCCTCCATTATAGTGTGTAGTCTATTCTAATCGAGAAGAAGGAAAAGAAGTATGAAGTTTGGGCTCATGCTTTGGAGATGGATGCATATGAAGAAACTATGATTTGTATAAGCCTTGTGAAGGCATGAATTTGATTATGTTGATTTATATGAGCCTTCTGAAGGCATGGATTTGATTATATTATCATTTGCATTTACTCTTTGGTTGGTCCACTTTCATCCTCTTTAATGGGTTCTTAGGTGATCCCATTGTGAGGCCTTGGTTAAGGGTGTTTTTTTGTTATTGTGATGTAATATGCATTGTAAGTTTGGTTGTGTGTGTTTCATGTTTAGCTTTGGTTCTCCAAGAATGGTGGGTGGTCTCATAGAGACCTAGGTTGTGAGGTGAACACTCCATGATTATGCTCAAGTCTTGTTATCAGTTTGTGGATTTAAGTTGAAGAAAGTTTGAGAGTTTGGATTTTCTATTGGAGTCATATGAAGGAAAGAGTCCATGATTTTATTGTGATAAAAATTTGGTATTGGAGAGTTCTCCATTTCTTATCATTGTTTTCAATGTATTGTTGTAAGTCAAGTGATGACAAATACGCTCCATATGTCATTCTCCTTGTATTGTATGCATTATAAAGATTGAAATAAATACGTTTTTATGCTGAAATTCTTGACTCGAAACCTTATGTAAATCTCTCTATTGTTGTTGTAGTATTGAACGAAATAAGTAAATTTTCATTGTAGAATTTGAATAATAATGCATTGAAGCTTAAATATTTTTATGTCATTGTAAATTTTAGTTCTTAAAATAAATAAAGAAACATTTGAATTGGATACAAATTGAATTTATTAGTTATAAATTGATTTTGCACCTTTGCTTCAATGTTGTCGTAAAAATTTGAATATGATAAATGGTTCTATCAAACAGGTGATCATGTCATTGTTTTTCAAAATTGAATTCATTTTATGACAATAATGTAATTGTGCTAAGATTATTAAATCCATTAGCCTTAGTAGAATTGATGAATTGAATACCATGTTAGTAATTTTCATCCCTAAATTTTATCCCAATAGAGTCAATTAATTAAGTAGACTAATCAAACAAGATTAACGAGTCTATTAAAAGTATAGTGTAAGGGAGAAAATAAGGATATAACATGTGTTAAATCTAACACCCAATATTAACAAATAATGAAAATAGAGAAATTAAATTAGACAGAAAAACTACTAGTTTGAAAAAATAAAGTGTTAATAATTTTTTTTCTTGAAGCGGCCTTCAACTCTTTAGAATTTGTATGGGGAAAGAAATTAATTCCCCATCAAAATTAGAGAGATTAAAATACCAAATGTTTGCCACTTGAACAATGCAATTAAAAAATATATAAATCAATGGACAAAACAAATCATATTATAATGTTTATATTATCCCCTTTTCAAAACATATCAAATAAAAAATAAAAAATAAATAAAAAAATAAAAAATAATACATATTGAATTTGGATAGGGGATGTGACCAACCATGGATCCCACTCCATCCCATCATACCTCACACCACCCTATTGTATGTGTGTTGCAAGTTTTCAAAATAAAAATAAATAGATAGGAGTTTAAGTTTTTCATGCTTTTGTTTGGGATGTGTCCCCCCATTCCATCTCACAAAAAGGGGGGCACCTTCCACATAAAGAAATTATTTTGCAAAGTGTCATAGTTCTTGCCAATAATGATATAGGGTCAAGAATAGATAAAACAAGTGCAACAATATTTGTATTAGACATAAATTCAATAACCATTATTATGTTCGAGAAATACAATAATTTGGCTAAACTATAATGAAATGCTACTTATATAGGAAACATTGAAAAAAATTTCATAATAACCACAACATTAAGAGTTTTAATCTTCATAAAAGATGAAACAAGCTAAAAATAGTGTAAGGAAGTATAGGTTAGTAGCTTACAATCTATGAGGATGTTGACAAATTTATTCTCTATTCTTTATGGGTTATTTTTACTCAGTCTTCCAATTACAATGTTGTTGTTTACCTTGCCATAATAGGAACATTTTTTTAATCATAATTTCTTCAAAAGGAAAATTTATAAACATGAAATGATAGCCAAATTCTCTATAGAATAAAATGTGCATATTTTATCAAAACCAAAACTGTCTAGTTATTTGAGAAAATCTGCAATTTGTGGAATACATAGTTGCTTTTGCAATCAACATACTCCTATTGTCTACCATCCTTACAAGACTTTCCAATTTTTGTATGACAAACATTTCCATTGACAATATGAGAGAAAGCCAACAAGTGTCATAGGTTCAAATCAACACACAACTCTAAGATGATCATGCAATTTAAATTCAAATGTTCAACACAATTTTAATGAGCCTCAACATTCAACTCTGGCTTGCGGTTCAAATAATTTTGTACAATATGCTACCCAATTACTAGATAGTACAATCGTAAATAGATTCCAATCAAATTTTGAGGAACAAATCTAAGCTAATAGTAAAATCTCCAACACAAAAAATAATAAAAATCCAACTTGTAGTTCAAATTAAATATACCATCCAATTTTAGTACACTAAAATATCAAAAAGGTGTTGATTAACTATACAATTCAAATTTGAGGTAATTTTTGAATCTCTAGAATATAGTGAGTAAAATATTGCATACAAATTATAAGACAAAGTTCAATCCTTAAGTAAAATATTTCCTAACTTCTCATGAACAGTCCAATTGAAAATTAGATCAATACAAAGATTCAACAAAGAAAATCCAAATAAAATGAGTGAAATTCTAATTTAGAGATCACTATCAAAAATTAGAAAAATAATAATAAAGTTTGAAATGAGTTTCATATGTGTTGGTTAACAGTTTGTCCTCCTATTAGATTTTATAACCTGACTCTTTAATACCCAATATTTGGAGAGACAAAAGGATGTTTACCAATAAATGGGTTAGTGTATGTATCCTATCACTACCCTCTAAATGATTAAGTTCAACTCCCTATTATTTGCAATGATATGCAATGAATATGCTTTTATGAGATTATAAGTTCTGACATTATAAGGTCTTAACTTGAGAGTAGTAAAGGATAACCAAATTTTTTGTAAGCATAAACAATTCATGCAAGATGGATTTGAATAACCTATTGATGCACTCAATGGAATGACTGTAATAGATTATCTTGATATTTCTAACCCTTACTTCCATTCTAAATGTAGATTAACCATCTAAATGCAGAAGAGGAATGAAGAAGATATGCACATGAGGGAAAATGGAATTACTTTCACTATCAACCTTGAATGAAATGGAATCCAACCAATAACCGATAGATTCATACACATTCATCTTTCAGTTCCCAATGAATCTATCTAACATATTATGAAACTAACAAGAGAAGAAACATAACCATATATGAAGAAAGTAAATAGAATCATTACACTGAAAACATCAAAGTGAAATGGAATTCATTTGATTATTCATAGAATTATACATGATTGTATTTCAACTCTTAATGCAAAAACTACTCTATGCATGAGCCAAAAAACATGACAAACAAATAGGGTAAATGGAATTGTAGACCAATTCACCATCAAGTTTTCTGACCTTTGTATTGTCAAATGAGGTTACCTTTATAGTTTGTTGTTATTCTTTAGTTCAACAAAGCAACAGTCACAAAATAGAAAAGTGAATAAAATATGAAATTATCTAATAATATGTACACGTGGCATCTTTTCCATCAATGATTATGAATCCATGGTACTTCTGAAAACACCCGATGACTATTCAACATCATGCAATCTCAAGAATCCTATAGAAAATTGCTATATTCTTCATCTTCTATTGTTTCACACCAAGCTTGCATATTTGATATTCCAACGGTCACTACATTTTTGAATTCTGGTAGTCGATCTTAAACTAATGATCATGATTAAAACCCAACCATTTCCCTTTATGACTTTCTTTGTGGGTCCACCTAGGTACATGTGTCAAGTTGTCATTATGTTGTTATAAATATTTTCCTCACAACTATTTATAGAAACATAACGATGAGCATTGATCTCCTTTTGATTTGACAATAGTGATAAAAGACATTATACCCTTTCTTTACTTTGCTTCATGGGTCAACTTTCCAACTATGCACATCATGGTAGATAGGTGGCACCATTCCATTGCTTGGATAATCTGATGTTGGACTGCTTGGCTTTGTAGCACTTTGTGGAATATAATGGGCCCAACAGGACACATGTTGTTCTGTTGTTATGTCACCATGATTAATCTTTACATAAATTTTTATAAAGAATAGTGACAACCATGGATGTTCTTTTGATCTAACAGATATAATTTAAAAATCTTAACTCATTGATTTGCTTTGCAGTGTGGGTCCATTTGTTCCAAATGTCAAATAATCGTTACATCACCATGATTAAACTTTGTGCAACTCTCAATAGAGACATAATGACAAGCTTAGATTGATCTGGAGATCAACAATGAAATGAATCTCTTCACAACCTTGACTCTAGTTTGTATAGAACCAATCAAATAAAGACACTTTCACTTCATTTGACATCGTACTAGCCATAAAAGGAAATGGACCACAAGAATACATGTTGTTCTGTCGTTATAATTAATAGTTGAGCAACTTTCCATAGCAATATAATGACAAGCATTGATTTCAAGTCTAATCTATGGTGATGATTCTTCTAGCGATCTTACCTTCAGTTGGATCCCGTGGACAAGTGTTAACTCATCACTATGTTGTCATGATTATTCTTTGCACAATTCTCCATAGCAACATAACGATGAGTGTAGATCTTAGAAGATCTAACGATCATGGAAAAGGTCTTATTTCCAAGGTAACTTTGACTATTCAACTCGATGACATGGACATTCAAATGTGTTTTGGACCATCGATTCAATTTCAACCTAGTTTTTGCCACCTTTGACGGTATTCTTTGTCATTTTTGCATCGAATTAAACTAATATTATTTTTTTCTTTTTCTCATGATCTGCATATCATCTTTTAGCCCCAGTCTTTGATGTTCTCCACTATCATTTTCTCTAAATATGCCTGTGATCTCTTTTAAATGTATCCTTCCTTTAGATAGAGACCTTTGACCAGGTTCTTTTGCCATTTTCTAAAGATTTATTTGCTTCTCCTACATTCTATCTTGATCATCTGCAATATCTTTCATGATAAATGCAACATAGCATGGATCTTTGTCTCCAACATGATTAAGAATAAAGAAAGATGGACCATTAAGATATGTAGACCTTCTTCTCATTAGGGAAACACATAATAAACCTTCCAAAACCTAATCACCTAGCCATTAGACTGGTGTATTGTTCATATGATTTCTCGCATTAGGTTAGCTCAAAGGAATGATGAGAAGAAAGGCCATCTTATGAGCAATCTAGACTTAGACTCAAGACATTGACACTTGACTTGACTAAAAACCTTAAAGCAAAAAGATATGAACTGAAACTTGGGCAACAATTGGCTCTATCTAGGGATTCAAGCATGATAATGCTTGAAAGAACTCTAGCAATCTCTGGTAATCGCACAAAAGGTAACAACTTGGAAACAAAAAAAATAGATTAAACTAGAAAAATAATGACAAACTACCTAGGAAAGCAAGTAATTAAGTTAAAGAAAATTGCATAAAAGGAAAACCTACCTATCTAACTACCGTGTAGGGGTTACCTACTTTCAATTTTGCATTTTGTAATCTTCCCCTTTTCTAGAACATTATAATTCTATGTTGTTGGCTCACTTTTGTAGTGCGTCTCCCATTTGACTTTTGTAAGTCGTCCTGATGGATGCAACCTTGATGATCTTTTGTTGTGATAGATCATGATTGTGACCCTGAGTGGTCTACACCATTGAGGTGTTTGGATTTATGTTTCTTTATTAGTTGTGTTGATTATGCTTTTGACTGATTGTTGAGATTATGATATGATTTTTGGTTCACTGAGGTTTGTGCCAGTGGTTACCAGGATCGATGTGGTATCATGAGGTTGTTCTATGATTACCCTGAGATGTGTGCAAAGATTGCACTGTATACTATTACCATGCTACACTGGACTAGGTTCCTGTAGCGTGGTTAGTCATGTTTATGACTGTGTTCGTTTATGTGTTTTAAGTGCCTTATTAAATGCATTAATGATTAGAAATGGATTATTCTGGTTGGATTCTTTGGTTATGTGCTGCGGACATCTACCTTGTTATATTTCTGATTAGAGAGATATTTGTTACTCATGTTATGTTTTACATTTGAGATGACCTGAGGGTCAAATGTTACTCTTTGATTCCAATATCATAGATATTAGACTACTATGCTGTTTAGTTAATCATATTGCATGATGATGCCATTTTGAGATGATAGTGTGTTTTATGATGTTATCTAGCTATCTGGTATTTGGACATACCTCTGATTTCCCTATATGATGGATTTAATGCTATGGTTATTTACTTCATTCTTGCATTGCTCTGCCTTTTGCAAACGTGAGTGATGTAAATAGATTATTTTAATATAATTAATTAAATGGTTAAATTAGGTGATTTAATGCATTTATTGCTTCAGCTATGTTATGATATGCAATTGCACTTGATCGTGTTGTTTAGTGTGCAGGATTTATATCCCTGGCAATGGCACATGGAGTTAGTGATTTAGCCGTTCATATTTTACCAATGTCGTCCTTGTATGGTCGACATATCCTTAATTAAATGTTTAAATCAAACCTTTCGATGATTATTAAATCCGAACTCATTTGCATTATGTGATTAGACCAGTAAGCGTGTCTGTGCATTTAGAGGTTCACATTGTCGCGAAAGTTGTTAAGGAGATTTATGTGTTTTTGGGTTTTCGGGCTTTTTAATTGATTTATTTTAATTTCTGGCAGCTTTTCCATAGATGAATTTTCCTATTTATAGGAATAGCCTGTTTTCGTTTGGGTCGATTCGGGGTTTAACTGGATTGGCTGGTTAATTGCCCTAATTGATTATTCACCCTAAAAGTGAATAAGTATCCAAAAAGGAATTTAATTCCTCACTTCTCACTTTCAAATTGGAAAGTTGGAGAGTAAAAACCCAAAAGTCCTCTTTATGAGGATTTACTATTTTGTTTGTTGTGGGAGCTACTGGCGTGGGATCGTCGCGAGGTTGGGCTCATTGGATCCAGCTCGGGGAAACCTTGGATTGCCACAATTTTAAGCTACTTCTGCAAGATATTTATTTTATGGTTCAGATTCCCATTTTGCCCTTTTGAGTGTGAGGTAGGGCTTTCTCGTTTTATTGTTTCTGCTCCGTTTAGCCTTCTGTTTTTGGTAGCCGTTTGTTTCGAGGCTGAGAACTAGTGTTCCCCTCTGTTTCTGTATGTCAGTTCTACCCAGTTGGGCGGGTATGAACATTTCCCTATTTTTTGGGATGAGGGCTGGGGATTTTACGCCGTTATGCTGGCCATTTTTGCATATGGTGTTCGATTCCATTTATTTTTGGATTTTTGGGGTTTTTGAACCCAAAGGCCAAATGGGTTTTAATGTTGAAGTTTTTCCAAAATTTGAGATTTTTACCTCGTTTTGCATGCCACCCTATTTTCTTGAGTTTTCTTGGCACAATGTGGGTCATGGACTTGGATGATCTATTTGGATATCGTTCATACCAATTTTGCACTTTTATGTTACATTGGGATGCGTGTTGCATCCGTACTCCCGACATTGTGTTCGGTTGAGTGATGTTATACTTATTGTTATTGTTTCTTTTAGACCTTTTCTTTTGTTCGTGAACGCTAGGATTCGTGTAGAATCCATACTCTTGGATTGAGGCCAATTGAGTGAGTCCATGATGTTTGGTCTTGTTACATCATTGGGATTCGTGTAGAATCCATACTCTCGGATTGAGGCCGGTTGAGTGATTTCATGATGTATGATTTTATTGGCTTGGGATTCATGTAGAATCCATCCTTCCTATGTTGCTTTCAGTTGGGTGTTTTCTTTGCATTGTGTTCTCATTCTTGTCCTTGTGTTATGATCTTCGTGATGGTGGTGCGCCACACACGAGTACGTCCTCGTACATTTGTCGAGTGACTTGTGAGGTTCAATCTTCCATGGTACTTCTGAAAGTTATGATCATTGGGGTTGGAATGGGAGTATGCATGCCCATGGGCACTTGTCAGAGGATGAGCTTGGGTAGGGTAGGGTAGCATATGGAGGGGGCTTCTATCTCATAGCCTGGTAACCTTTGTCCCATAGGGTTGGCAGAGGAAGTTTTAAATAAGTGATAATTAAAGAAAATGTGTGACTGATAATAAAACTTAAGATAATAAAATGTGTGTGCGGGGCCCTCCGTTGAGGAGTTGAAACGCACGATCCGAGCTTGGGCTTGTCAATGCCAAGCGACTCTCCATGATGTCAGCCCCTACTTAGTAGCCTTTTGAGTGTCTAACCAGGACCTGTACTCCTTGCATTATCTTAGGTTCTTGGTTGCAGCCATCATACTGTCTGGCGTGAGTGTTAGCCATGGATGTTGTGTTTTTTGTGTGTTTGTGGTTGGATCTTTATCTCCATCAGCACGACGGGTGTGGACCTACGGGTGCCACATGGTTGGGAGGTGTAGCTACCTTCACCACTGCTAGGGATCGGTGTATAGAGACGATCTTTGTCCTAGTGCGACCATTGTTGGATGTCTTCACTTGATACTTCAGGTTTCAGAGTATGCTTTCTTGTGATTTATGCTTTCATTGGGATGTTTATATATCATGTTTAGATGATGTTAGTTTATTTGACGCATTCTCTTATTATGATTTTTAGCATATGATTAGATGCTGTGAATTGTTTTATTAGCATATCTGTTGCTTATTGTTGTTTAGCATGTGATAGGTGATGTTATCTACTGTAGGATTATCTTATGCTTTTCTACTAGCATGTTAGATTTTCTTATGCTTATATTGTTGCATGTTTTTAGTAGTGACGTCCCTATTACGACAGTACCGACGATCTGGTCGGTGGCTTGGGATGTTACGTGCGGGGGATGGCTAGGACCCACGATGGTCTTATGATGCTATTGACGGTTGGGAGGAACCGCGTACTTAGTTTGGTTGTTTTGTTCCTGAGATGTATTTCTGTACATTGCAATGTTGCTTTTGTTCTCTGCAATGTTTTATTCAGTGTGTTCTTTGCTGCTATAGTTTAGATGGTTTGATGTTCTTTTTTCTGTGTTGTTCTTGCACTCGAGTGTTCATTCCTTGAGCCTTTGTGGATCTGATACTACTTTGTGTGGAGGTTCTTTGCTCTATTTTGGTCCTTTTTGCTTCTGGGAGTATTTTCGTGTTTCTATGGGCGACATTTGTTCAGCATTGTGCGACATTGATAAAGTATCGCACGCCCATAGAAAGAATGTCGTACGATACTGTAAAGTATCGCACGCATTACTGGAGAAGTCTCGTATGACACTGGAAGAGTGTCGCACAGCTTTATGAGAAATTTTGTGCAATACTTTTCCAGTATCGCACACCTTCTTGAGAAGTGTCGCATGTAGTAAGGGAGAAGTGTCACCCTCCCTTAGTAAAAAGTGTCGCACGGTTTTTGTGAAAAACCTGTGCGTGCCATCAGTGGGCACTTTTCTTCGTGATCTGATCTTTTTGAGAGTGGTTTTGGAAACCCTTTTGGGCGTTCTTCGACCCTATGCTGTTGCATTTTGAATTCTGTCGGTTTCTCTTGAAATCAAGTTTTCGTGTTTCTATTTTAGTTTGTTGGGGTTTAAAATATATCGTTTTCTTATACTTAAGATATATTTTAATAAATGCGACAAATCATTTGAGATAGGTTTCAGACCTCTCAGAGATAAGTTATGGATTCTAGGAAATTTCAGGGCTTCAAAAATCTAGACTTAGCCAATTATCAGGGCTTCAGGATTTCAGGCTTAGCCAAATTTTGAGATTCTGCATTTTACCCCAGCTTGGTGGTTGTTGATGAGCAGTTGTTTCTTGTGCCCTCATCATGTGCGTTGTTGTTGTCGGCTTTGGTTGTGTGTGTTAGTTTGGTAGTGGCGTTAAGAGATTTGTTGGTTGCCGGGATTGTGTTGAAGTCTTCCATTGCAATCTTTATGATCCCTGTATGATGTTGTCTTGTGCATTCATACTTGTAAAAAAAATAATATCTTGGCTTGATTTGAATCCTTGTTTCCAAGGATCTCCAGGTGGGGCATTACATCTGGTATCAGAGCCCATGTTCAAACATTGGGATCTCTGTGTTATGTTTCCCTTGTAGTTGTTGTTGTGTTGGTTGAGTGCGTGTGTCTTGGTGAGAACTCATGATCTTGTTGATTTGGTATCTACTTGTGATGGACTTGCTTGTCTAGTAGAGGCAACTAGAGCAGTGTGTGGAGAAGGAAGTGAGTCTTCTTGAATTTGTAGGTGGGATCATTGCGCCTTGTTTGGTTGGTTGCATGTGTGACCCTTTTTGGATGGAGCCACTGATTGGTGTCCATGTGTTGGCTTTGAGTGCCTCCTTTTGTTTCTCCTTGTGGAGTTAGGTGCATTGTTCCTTTCTTTCTCTTTGTTGTAAGTATATATATGAATCTTATTTGTGATTCTTTATTTTGTTGTTATAATGATGAAATGGTTCCTTTCATTGAAAATGAGTGTTTATTTTGAATCATTGCAAAGTAATAGATTTGCATTATATCCTTGGGTTAATGACTTAAGTCCCTAATCTGATTGTTTCTTAAGCTTATGTAAAACTGTATTAATTTGATGGATATCTAAATGTTGCATTGCATGGAAATTTTTGTTTTTTGCATATGCATGAGATTATTGACAGTATACTGTTTGATGTGTGTGAGTGTGTTCTCTAACATTGCTAGGAGGATGTATTCCTTAGCATTGTGCAGTGACTTATCCCTCTTGTGTGACTGTACTCAGTCATCACCTGTAATGTGATTTGTTTGATGCCTTATTTTATTTGACTGGAGGTACTTTCCTCTTGTTGTTGGGCTAGCATTGGTTTTTAGTATTTTCCTCTCTTGGAGTAGTCATCAAATTTAATCTATCGCTCTCGTTGTGACAGTTGTCACATTTGACTTATTGTTGAAGTGAGCTCTTTTTTGTACTTACTGTTGGAATTGATAATTCTCCCATTTGGGCTTTTTGATTATGTTTCATGATGACTATTCTAGATGTGTTTTATTGCTTCCAAATTGTGTGTTGTGACTCTATCATGTTCGTCTCGAACCTCTGGTAGTACGTTCAAGGGATAATATCATGGAGAACATGCTAGTGTGTCTTTGTTAGATTTAAAGTTGTTATTGTAATTGAATGGCTTAAAAGATGAGTAAACGTAGTGTATTCTTAAAGAAATTGAAAGGTATGTACTTGTTTTATAGTGACTCTTGGACCCTTGCTTGAAAATCTTTCAGTTTCATTGTGCATTAGTGCTTATATTATGTTTAATTAATGAAATTATGAAAGAAGAGTAATGATGGTTTCAATGTGTGGATTACCTTTCATTCCATGTCTTATGTTGTTTTGGGCATGTGTGCTCTTGTGTGAATTTGGACATTTCGTCCATTGCTTGTCTTGGTGACCAAGACTATTGTTTTTGCCTTTGTGGTTTTGTTTTGAGTGGTGACTCAATCGTAGGTCTTAGGTCTCTCTTAGCTTCTTCATGTTGAAGTCCTTGTCGATATCTTTTCGATGCTTCTCAAATGGATTCTATCTGAGTCTGGACGTGAAAGCTACGGCTTTTGGAGTTGCTGATTGATGTTCTAAGTATCTTTTTGAGTAGAGGCCAATTCAATCATGACATATTGTATTTATGGCCATTGGAAAAGTTTAACTCCTCATGTTATTCATAACGGAAGAGTTATCTTGTCTTCATAATCTACTAGGTACTTTTTGGAGTTCATGCTTGGGTTTTTGTGTTTCCTATTGCATTGACCCACCCTTGTGAGGTGTAGTGTGGTTTGTGAGCATTCCTTGTTGTGGATGATGTTGCCTTATTGTTTGGGAGTGACCCAGTTCTTTGATGAGTCTACATTCTCCTTTCTGGATGTTGACCTTGGCACATATCCGTATTATTTCTCTCTTGAGAGAGTAGGCTAGTGTGGTTATGCCACTAGCTCAGTTAGTGTTCTCTTGTGAGTATGTTGATGGTTGGGGGAATTGTGAGTTCCCTAATGCATCTTGGGCTGATTTTGTGTAGAGGTTGAGAGCGACTCCCTCTCAGTCCTAATACTCTGTAGCACCCTTCTCCCTATTCTTATATCTTCATGTGGATTGTCTTAATCAACTTTTCTCCTTAACCATTGACTTAAGGCTGGAGATTGAGTCTAGCAGTAGTTTGGGTGTAGTTTTCCTAGCATGGTGCTAGAGGGACATGGTATTGTTAGACACATGTTACCATCTCGTGAGTTGGTATGCAGACATTTTGTGATTGTGTCCACTGACGAAAGTCTTTGAACCTTGTGAGAAGGTGATATCTTGTCTAGTTGGGTTGTGTTACCCTAGTTTCCAGTGGTAGTTGATCTTTTGTGCCATGGTGAGACATCGCGCTCCTACGCTTGGTGGTGAGTAGTCTTTTGGAGTGTGTCCTTTTGTTGGTAAACTTTCATCCTCTTTGTTCTAAGGGTGAGTTTACGTGGATTCCAGAATGATCATGTGTGACATGATAGTATTCTTGGGAGTTTGGGATGGTTATTCCCCATGTTTCCAACTTTTGTTGGAAGTGCTTAGTGTTTTGACCTAGTTTTGTGGTCATGTGGTTGGTGCATGTTGTAGTTGGGCACCTGTTGACAAGGTAGAGTGGCTTGTTCCTTACCTTGTATTGTTGTTTTTATGGCTAGTTGGTTTTTCCTAGCACATAAAAGGTTCCTTGTTGCAGGACCTTGTGTCTGTGTGACACCCATTCTCTCGTGGTTAACCTATTTGGGGGTTAACGTGATGGTTGGAGAATGTTGGAGTGATTTGGGTTTGACTTGTATAGAGTTGTTGAGTCATTCCTATTGCTTGCTTTTGATTTTGTTCTTGGTGTGTTTGGTTTCTATTCTTGGATTGCAGGCTTCCAGGAGTAAGCCTAGTCTTTGGGAGGGATGATGTAGTGCCTCCACCATTTGACTTTTTTAAGTCGTCTTGATGGATGCAACCTTGATGATCTTTTTTTGTGATGGATCATGATTGTGACCCTAAGTGGTCTACACCATTGAGGTGTTTGGATTTATGTTTCTTTATTAGTTGCATTGATTATACTTTTGACTGATCATTGAGATTATGATGTGATTTTTGGTTTACTGAGGTTTGTGCCAGTGGTTACCAGGATCAATGTGGTATCATGAGGTTTTTCTATGATTACCTTGAGATGTGTGCAGAGATTGCACTGTGTACTATTACCATGCTACACTGGACTAGGTTCCTGGAGTAGTGGTTAGTCATGTTTATGACTGTGTTTGTTTATGTGTTTTAAGTGCCTTATTAAATGCATTAATGATTAGAAATGGATTATTCTGGTTGGATTCTTTGGTTATGTGTTGCGGACATCTACCTTGTTATATTTTTGATTAGAGAGATATTTGTTACTCATGTTATGTTTTACATTTGAGATGACCTGAGGGTCAAATGTTACTCTTTGATTCTAGTATCATAGATATTAGACTACTATGCTGTTTGGTTAATCATATTGCATGATGATGCCATTTTGAGATGATAGTGTGTTTTATGATGTTATCTGGCTATCTGGTATTTGGACATACCTCTGATTTCCCTATATGATGGATTTAATGCTATGATTATTTACTTCATTCCTGCATTGCTATGCCTTTTGCGAACGTGAGTGATGTAAATAGATTATTTTAATATAATTAATTAAATGGTTAAATTAGGTGATTTAATGCATTTATTGCTTCGGCTATGTTATTATATGCAATTGCACTTGATCGTGTTGTTTAGTGTGCAGGATTTATATCCCTGGCAGTAGCACATGGAGTTAGTGATTTAGCCGTTCATATTTTACCAATGTCGTCCTTGTATGGTCGACATATCCTTAATTAAATGTTTAAATTAAACCTTTCGGTGATTATTAAATCCAAACTCATTTGCATTATGTGATTAGACCAGTAAGCGTGTCTGTGCATTTAGAGGTTCGCATTGTCGTGGAAGTTGTTAAGGAGATTTATGTGTTTTTGAGTTTTTGGGCTTTTTAATTGATTTATTTTAATTTCTGGCAGCTTTTCCATAGATGAATTCCTATTTATAGGAATAGCCTATTTTCGTTTGGGTTGATTCGGGGTTTAACTGGATTGGCTGGTTAAATGCCCTAATCGATTATTCACCCTAAAAGTGAATAAGTATCAAAAAAGGAATTTAATTCCTCACTTCTCACTTTCAAATTGCAAAGTTGGAGAGTAAAAACCCAAAAATCCTCTTCATGAGGATTTACTGTTTTGTTCGTTGTGGGAGCTACAGGCATGGGATCGTTGCGAGGTTGGGCTCATTTGATCTGGCTTGGGGAAACTTTGGATTGCCGCAATTTTTAGCTACTTCTACGAGATATTTATGTTATGGTTCAAATTCCCATTTTGCCCTTTTGTCTGTGAGGTAGGGCTTTCTCGTTTTATTATTTCTGCTCCGTTTCAGCTTCTGTTTTTGGTAGCCATTTGTTTGGAGGCTGAGAACTAGTGTTCCCCTCTGTTTTTGTATGTTAGTTCTACCTGGTTGGGCGAGTATGAACATTTCCCTATTTTTTGGGATGAGGGTTTGGGATTTTATGCCATTATGTTGGCCCTTTTTGCATACGGTGTCCGATTCCATTTATTTTTGGATTTTTGGGGTTTTTGAACCCAAATGCCAAATGGGTTTTAATGTTGAAGTTTTTCCACAATTTGAGATTTCTACCTCGTTTTGTGTGCTGCCTTATCTTTTCAAGTTTTCTTGGCACAATGTGGGTCGTGGACTTGGATGATCCATTTGGATATCAGTCAAACCACTTTTTCACTTTTATGTTACATTGGGATGTGCGTTGCATCCATACTCTTGACATTGTGTTCGGTTGAGTGATGTTATACTTGTTGTTATTGTTTCTTTTAGACCTTTTCTTTTGTTCGTGAACGCTAGGATTCGTGTAGAATCCATACTCTCAGATTGAGCCCACTTGAGTGAGTTCACGATGTTTGGTCTTGTTACATCATTGGGTTTCATGTAGAATCCATACTCTCAGATTGAGGCCGATTGAGTGATTTCGTGATGTATGATTTTATTGGCTTGGGATTCGTGTAGAATCCATTCTTCCTGTGTTGCTTTCAGTTGGGTGTTTTCTTTTCATTGTGTTCTCATTCCTATCCTTGTGTTATGATTTTTGTGATGGTGGTGCGCGACACACGAGTATGTCCATGTACATTTGTCGAGTGACTTGCGAGGCTCAATCTTCTGTGGTACTTCTGAAAGTTATGATCATTGGGGTTGGGATGGGATTATGCATGCCCATGGGCACTTGTTGTAGGATGAGCTTGGGTACGGTAGGGTAGCATATGGAGGGGGCTTCTATCTCGCAGCCTGGTGATCTTAGTCCCATAGGGTTGGCAGAGGAAGTTTTAAATAAGTGATAATTAAAGAAAATGTGTGACTGATAATAAAACTTAAGATAATAAAATGTGTCTGTTGGACCCTCCGTTGAGGAGTTGAAACGCACGATCCGAGCTTGGGCTTGTCGATGCCAAGCGACACTCCATGATGTCAGCCCCTACTTAGTAGCCTTTTGAGTGTCTGACTAGGACCTGTACTCCTTGCATTGTCTTAGGTTCTTGGTTGCAGCCATCATACTGTCTGGCGTGAGTGTTAGCCATGGATGTTGTGTTTTTTGTGTGTTTTTGGTTGGATGATTATCTCCATCAGCACGGCGGGTGTGGACCTATGGGTGCCACGTGGTTGGGAGGCATAGCTACCTTCACCACTACTAGGGATCGATGTACAGAGATGATCTTTGTCCTAGTGCGACCGCTGCTGGATGTCTTCACTTGGTACTTCGAGTTTCGGAGTATGCTTTCTTATGATTTATGCTTTCATTGGGATACTTGTATATCATGTTTAGATGATGTTAGTTTATTTGACGCATTCCCTTATTATGATGTTTAGCATATGATTAGATGCTGTGAATTGTTGTATTAGCATATCTGTTGCTTATTGCTGTTTAGCATGTGATAGGTGATGTTATCTACTATAGGATTATCTTATGCTTTTCTAGTAGCATGTTAGATTTCCTTATGCTTATATTGTTGCATGTTTTTAGTAGTGATGTCCCTATTACGATAGTACCGACGATCTGGTGGGTGGCTTGGGATGTTACATGCGGGGGATGGCTAGGACCCACGATGGTCTTATGATGCTATTGACGGTTGGGAGGAACCACGTACTTAGTTTGGTTGTTTTGTTCTTGAGATGTATTTCTGTACATTGCAATGTTGCTTTTGTTCTTTGCGATGTTTTATTCAGTGTGTTCTTTGCTACTATAGTTTAGATGGTTTGATGTTCTTCTTTCTGTGTTGTTCTTGCAGTCGAGTGTTCATTCCTCGAGCCTTTGTGGATCCGATACTCCTTGGTGTGGAGGTTCTTTGCTCTATTTTGGTCCTTTTTGCTTCTGTTAGGGTTTAAAATATATCATTTAAGTACAAGTTGTGATGTATATTTAATTTCTTATACTTAAGATATATTTTAATATATGCGACAAATCGTTTAAGATAGGTTTTAGACCTCTCAGAGATAAGTTATGGATTCTAGAAAATTTCAGGGCTTCAAAAATCCAGACTTAGCTAATTTTTAGGGCTTCAGGATTTCAGGCTTAGCCAAATTTTGGGATTCTGCATTTTACCCCGGCTTGGTGTTTGTTGATGAGCGGTTGTTTCTTGTGCCCTCATCATGTGCGTTGTCGTTGTTGGCTTTGGTTGTGTGTGTCAGTTTGGTAGTGGCGTTCAGAGATTCATTGGTTGCCGAGATTGTGTTGAAGTCTTCCATTGCAATCTTTATGATCCCTGTACGATGTTGTCTTGTGCATTCATACTTGTAAAAAAAAAATATCTTGTCTTGATTTGAATCCTTGTTTCCAAGGATCTCCGGGCGGGGCATTACAACTTCACCTAGGTTTCGAGGGCAAAAAAGTTCTTTGCAGGGTTCAATTCAAAATTTTCCCTAGACATTTCTAGTTTCAAACCCATCAGAGCAGTTTTTGTAGGTTGTCTAGATGCTTACTATTTTTAGTAAGTAAATAGAGCTCATAATTCTTGGTATCTCAATGTTGGAAGCGTCTCACTGAGAGCTTTCCAATGAGCTATTGCACGTGCTTATCTGAGTTCATTTGGTTAGTTATTTTGATGCCTGATGATTATATGGTTTACTAACTAAGTGACTTTTAAAGTTCATTTAATTTGTCACATTATTTAAAAAAGGTACTATGTTCACTTAAGTGACTAAAGGAAAAAAAGGGTGCTTTATCCCACATTGCCTAAAAGGGTGTGCATCACATTGGGAAAGGTGATAAAGGTACAACAGGCTCTGCATGGGGAGTTATGAAGATTATAATATTTAAAAACAAATATTAATCTGGGAGCTGGAAATAGTGAATGGTTATCTCTTTGAGGATGCAAACCCTTGAAGAAACACTTGGAAGTTGGATGCAAACCTAGCATTCTTACAAGTTTTATCTACATTTTCCAATTTGACTGTTATTGTTGTTTATAAGATTGATTTTTTTATGGATTAGTGCATGTTATTGTATTTCTATTGTATAATATAATAACATATTTAGCAGCTATTTGTGTTAATTGCTAGTTTATATATGTACTTCTGAATATTAGAGGAACCAATTAACTTTTCTGAGTTTTCTTGTATGCATATCTGTTGGTTAAAACTTGATTAAGGTTCTAGAGTTTATATCAAATATTGGTTTACTGTTTGGTTTTAAATTTGTAAGTTTCTTATCAAGGGTTTTTAGTAAATATCCGAAAAGGGATATTTTAATAATATCAAAACCATGCATCTTGCTAGCCTGTGAAATTATATCAGCAATTAAATTGTAGAAGGAATTGACACAATGAGTTTATTTTATTAAACAAATTCAAAAAGTTGCTAAATGTGACTTGGCTCTTTTCTTGCAGATGGAAACCCTTGAGAAAAATCAAAGTGGATTTGGACGCAAACTTGACTTCACATTTTGTTACAGAAGTTAAAGATTTGAAAGTGATAGTTTTTCATAGATCTTAGCTCTGGGACGTTAACTAGTTGAATGAAGTAGATGACAAGAAAAATTGAAGACTCCATGTATAGAAAAATATTGATAACCTTGTGAGTATCTCTTTTAGAATTCATTCAGATTGAAGATGGCATGGGTTAGTTTGGTAATGCCAAGATGAGAATGCATTGGATACAATAGCAACTATTTTTGGTATCATATTGAAGGCCCATACGTGAGTAAGAGCACACAGAAAATATTGGGGATGGGAACAATAGCAGGTTATCTCATAGAGAATGTCATGTATTCTAGAGATATTGTTGACACTAGATGGTAATGCTGAATAATAATCGGCACTTGGAATGACACAACCTACAAGTTGAATACCTCAGTATTCTAGCTACAATGATAATAGAGGAAAAGAGATTTATAAATCATGGCGGATGGGTTTGGCATGTAAAGAATAATAGACCATGTTTGGTGTAGAATTATCTAAGTATTTGATATGTATTCTGATATATAATAGATGGGTGTCTTCTTGTTGACATACTTGGTACAAATTGCAATAACCTTATCTCATATCAATATTGTTAGTTGTTATTGATACGATCTGAATAATGAAAATGAAACTCATATATATATATATATATATATATATATATATATATATATATATATATATATTGAAACATGATGTAATAGAGTCATGACTCTATACGTTGATACATATCAATTCATTAAGTTAATACTAACTGATGACATATATAACTCACGAGTTAAACCTGATATTAAACATCACATAGAAAATGAAGCCACCCGATAACAACCGGAGATGGCACTTCAATTTGGCTAGTGGGTGTGCCAATATAAATATAGTCGGTAGTGCTAATAACCCAATCTAGTGTAAAACTAACCACCCAACTATTATTGATTAAATAGATAAAACAAAATATAAAATGCTACATTATAATTATGTGTGTGTGTGTGTGTGTGTGTGTGTGTGTGTAGGACTCAAGGTAGATGTTTTATACTCAACTGCTAACTTTCTTAACACTCCCTCTTTAGCAATGAGGGATTGAAACTTCTATATACAATTGAGTAGACTTGATTCTATCTGATGAATTATGATGTCTGACAAAAATCAGGTCTAAATAACCATAATAATTAATTTTCATGATTTCCAGGCAAAATCAGGCCTATAACCATGATGGATATGAATGTGTCCAGCAAAGTCTGACATCTAAGAATGACACCAATAATTTTCATGATGCTTGAACAAGATCTAGCCTATAATCATGATGGATATCAATGTGTCTAGTAGAATCTGACATATAACAATGACACCAATAACCTTCAATACTTTTGATATTTAAAGGTTGGTCATTAATGGATAAGTTCATCACCTTATAATAGAGACCTTTAATAAAGAATATGAAAGATTGCCACCTTTCATTTAACAAGTTTGTAAACAATAATTTAACATAATATTCATGAATAAAATTTACAAAAATGTAATTGGATATTTTTCATACCAAGTTTAGATCTAAAATACTCTATTTTCACTCTTGCAAGAGGTTTAGTGAAAATGTCAACCATGTCTTTGATGAAGTGGTAAGGAGCCTCAATGTGCTTTGACTGATTGTGGAAAAATAGATTTGCTAAAAGATTGATGCAACTTTGATTGTCACAATGGATCACAGTGGAATTTAACTTCTTTCCAAATAATCCAAATAATAGCTTCCTTAACCAAACTGCTTCACGTGCTCCCATGGAGGCTACCATATATTTTGCTTCAATAGAACTCAAGGAAACTATAGGTTGTTTTCTACTGAACTAGGACACCATTGCTGATCTAAGACTGAAGCAATGTCTAGTAATACTCTTTTGATTTAAGGAACAACTAGCCCAATCAGAATCTGTGTAGCCTTCAAGTTTGATTTCAACATTTCTGTACTTTAGTCCAAGACCAATAGTGCCATGTAGATATCTCAAAACATGTTTAGCCACCATCAAATGTATTTTCTTAGGTTCACACATAAAGTGACTTAGACCATTCATAGTGTAGCAAATATCAGGTCTGGTGTTAACCAAAAACATGAGAGATCCAATAATCTGTTTGTAGAGGGTAGGATCAATAGATTCTGAATGTGTTGCTACCTCTTTTAGTTTGTTTAGATTAGTTTCCATTGGAATTGCAAGTGGCTTTTTTTCCATCATCCTAAACCTATTCAAAATATCCTGAGTATATTTTCCTTGGTTTAAGAATATGTAATCTTCCTTTAGACATACTTCTAGACCCAAAACATAATGTAGCAAACCTAGGTCTTTCATGTCAAATTTAGTAGCAAGGTCTTGTTTGCATTTAGCTATCAAATGATCTTCACCTATTATTAAGAGATTATCAACATAAAGAACCAATATAATCATATCTCCATTAGATATCTTGAAATAGATGTTAAGATTAGTTTCATTTTTAGAGTATCCTAATTTGATGAGATAATTGTCAATTCTTTCATACCAAGCTCAAGGGCCTTGTTTCAGGCCATACATTGCTTTCTTTAGTTTACATACATAAATATTTTCATTTTTTATCATGAAACCTTCAAGCTATTCAATATAAACTTCTTCATTTATGACTCCATTTAAGAATTTAGTTTTCACATCCATTTGATGCACATTCCATCCTTTTGTTGCTACTAAGCCAAGAATTTTCCTAACTGAAGTAAAAGAAGCAACTAGGGAAAAAATTTCTTCATAATCAATACCCTCCTTCTGTGAAAAAACTTGGGCAACAAACCTCACTTTATGTTTCTCAATGCTCCCATTTGCTACATATTTTATTTTATATAACCATTTAGAAGAAACAACAGATTTGGCTTTAGGTCTAGGTACAATGTCCCAGACATCATTTTGTAGTATTGATTGATATTCTCCAGCCATAGAATCTTTCCATGCTTGGCAAGTTAAAGCTTCTTCAACACATGTAGGTATAGATTTAGTGAGCTTAGTTACTAGTGAAGTATAACATGATTTGTTTATGGTTTCCTTGACTTTCTTAGTGATTTTATCTGGTTCAATATTATTTTCTTCAATCATTTTTCTTGCCTACAATGGTCTCTTTTTGCTATTAGAGATGTTTCTATTTTTTGTATCTAGTACTGAACTCATTTCTTCTAATATATTCTCCCTCTGAATTTTAGATTGTGGACTTTCATCCAAGTCTGTTGAAGGCTCATCATTTGTGCTTATGGATAGTTTTAGAGTAATTTTTTCCTCAAATATGACATCTCTACTTACTTCTACTATTCTTTGTTTGAGAACATAGACTCTGCATCCTTTTGAGTTTTCACTATACCCAACAAATATTTCTTTCTTTCCTAATGGTTCTAACTTAGTTCTTCTTTCTTTAGGTATATATATATATATATACACAGGGAAACCAAAGATCTTGAGATGACTTAGGCTTATTCCTTGTGAAGACTTCTTCAGGTGTTGTATTTTCTAGGATAGAGTGTGGACATTTGTTTTGAATGTATACAGTAGTGTTAGTAGCTTCTTCCTAGAATGAAAAATGCAGGTTTTAATCATGAAGCATAGCTTTAACTGCCTCAACAATAGTTTTTTTTTTCTACACCATTCTGTTGAGGATTATAATGTACTATATACTCCCTCTTAATCCCAATAGATGTATAAAAATCTTTGAAAGTATCAGAAGTATATTCTCCCACATTGTCAGATCTTAGAGTCTTAATTTTCTTTGACACTTGATTTTCTACTAATTCTTTGAATTTTGATAACACTTCTTTTTATTCCTTAAGTTTTATAAAGAAAATCCAAGTCTTCTTCGAGTAATCATTGATGAAGATTATGTAGTAGGAGTAACCTCCTAGGGAGAGAGTTGGCATGGGCCCACATAGATCAAAGTAAATTAGTTCCAAAATTGATTTAGACTTGTGTTCACTAGTAGGGAAAGGTAATTTAATGTTCTTTCCTAGAGCACAACCTTTGCATATACTTACATGGGTAGAATTTAAGTTAGGAATTCCAGAGGTGATTTTGCCTATCTTTGGCAATGAATTGAAACCAATATGTCCAAGTCTCCTATGTCACATTTCATTAGAATTTTTTATTTCATGATTAAGAGCTTGGTTTTGAATATTACATGGTTTATATAAGGTCCCATCTCTAGTTCCAATAGTGATAGCATTTTTAAGACATGTGTTTTTAGGTCAGTACAAGAGTTTGTCTTCATTGAAAGTAACTTGAAAACCTTCATCTATTAATCCAAAGATTGAGATTAGGTTTCTTTTTATTCTAGGTACAAATCGAACATCTTTCAACTTTAGTGTGGCTCTAATCCTTAATTGAATAGAGCAGGTCCCAATGCCTCTGACTGGATGAGTGGAGTTGTCTCCAATAGTATCTCCTTTAGATCTGTAATTTTCAAGTCTTTCAAATTTGTCTCTGAATCTTGTTATATTTCAAGAAGTGCCACTATTTATTATCCACACACTTTCATTTGAGTTTATTTCACTTGACAAAGTAGAGTAGAAAACTAGATTTTTATCTTTCTTACTTTCAGCTAATGAGGCTAAGACTCTTTCTCTTTTAGGACATTTGCTGAAGATATGTCTGAATTTCTCACATTTAAAGTATTTAACTTTAGAGAGATTAGTATTGTTGACCTTATTATGCTTTTTCTTATAGTCATGTTTCTTTCCTTTAAATTTTCTTTTCTTTCCTTGATGAGTAGGAGCTAAGAAAAGAGCTTGATTTTCATCCTCTTGGTTTGATGTGATACCTCTAGAAATTAATCTTGACTCTTCTGATATACAATCAATTTTAGTTGATCAAAGGAAGGGATTGAAGGTTTACTGACCACTTGAATGAATGCTTCCCATGATAGTGGTAATCCTCTGAGTGCTAATATAGAGAGTTCTTGATCTTCTACTTTGTTTCCAATGGAATTTAATTGATTCTTAATTTTAGAGATCCTTCCAAAATAAGATGAGATTGATTCTCCCTTATTCATTTTAGTATTCATCAATTGATTCTTCAGAGTGATCAATCTTCTTGAGTTGCTTATTTCAAATGCATTTTTTGTTGTAGTGAATACTTCAAAGGCTTTCTTCAGATTTGAAATGGAAGGAAGAATGTGATCCTTTACAGAGTCTATAATAATTTTCTTAGCTTTATTATTTTGCCTTCTCCTTGTGATTTTTTCTGTTTCATCTTTAGGAATTGGATTATTAGATTTAATGAATGATTCTAGTTCTAGTTCTTCAAGGATTGTTGTAATCTGGATTTTCCATGTAAAGAAATTTACAACACCTTCGAGTTTGTCTTCTACTCTCACATTATTTGACATATTTGTGGTACTTATGATAGTCTCTCTACCAAGTAGGCTCTGATACCATGTAAAGTTTAATACATTGTGTTTGGTGTAGACTTATCTAAGTATTTGATATGTATTCTTATATATAATGGATGGGTGTCTTCTTGTTGACAAACTTAATGTACTTGCAGCAAACTATAATAACCTTATCTTAGATCAATATTTCTAGTTGTTATTGATATGATCTAAATAATGAAAATGATACTCATATTGTTGATTTTTCTAGATTTGCTTCAAATGTAATAGCATTTTCTGTGGAGGTCTATTTTTTCCATATGCAACATCCTCTCATTTATATTGAGCATTGGTTATTGAATAGACATGTCTATTCAATAATCAAATAATTAATTTATATAAACAAGCAATTATTGTATATACATACATATATTTCTCACATACAATAAGTTTATATCTCACATAGAATTATATCTCATATATAATTACATGTATATCCATAGAGTTATCCGATAGAAGCTACCAAACATTAACACTCCCTCTTAGCAAGGGAGGATAAACACAAGACAAGTATTACACCATTGGTAATATTAAGGATATCTCAAAAGTTTTCCACCGTTTAATATAGCATATGATATCAACAGTACTGATCTTTAGAATATCATGATATTCATCAATTTCTCAAACTATGGTACGATATCACATTTTATATCAAGAGTCTTGATCTCCCAGAATATTCATCAAGTACTAAAAAACAAGGTTTGATATCACATTTGATATCAAGAGTATTGGTCTCATAGAATATTATCGATATTCACCACTTGCTCAAAATGTTTAGATATCACATTTGATATCAAAAGTATTGGCCTCCCAGAATATCAATGATATTCACCACTTACTCAAAACATTTAGATATCACATTGGATATCAATAGTATTGGCCTCCCAGAATATCAATGATATTCACCAAGTACTCTAGGAGTAATGGCCTCCCCGAATGTTGAAATACAAGACATTCACCATTTACTCAATTTATTTTATCTCATAATACAAGTTTATTGTAAGATTGTCACCTTACAAAAACTTCTCCAAATACATGTGATGATCATTTGGAAGTTGTCACTTCCTCATGATGTACATAGGAGATAGGCCCATATAAAAGTCACATGGTCACAATCCTCTTGATTGTGACAACTTCTAGATCATTATAGAAACCATCTTAGCATGGTTTACTCCCTCTTAATTAATAAAATTGAGTTCACTCATGGTTAACCAAATAGCATCCTCAGTCTTCTCCCTCTGAATCTTAATCTCACTCTTTTTTTTCTTTTTTCTTTTTCTACAAGAAGATTCTTGGAGCAAAAGATCAAGACAAATAGCTCATATAGAGATATAAAATAAGAATGATAACATTAGTTTGATGTTTAGTAATTTAACTCATGCATATTACTAACAACAACATACATGATTATAACATAGCTCTTTATTTTATATTTTCAAAAATTAAGATAACATAATAGTTAATTTTATTCATAATATAATACTTAATAATAATCAATTCATTTGATATCTCACACACACACACACACACACACACACACACACACACACACACAGACATATATATATATATATATATATATATATATATATATATATATATATATATATATATATATATATATATATATATTATGAATTAATTCATAACATATAACATATAGCATATCAGATATAAATAGTATGAATTGATTGAGTTTTAACATTAGAATAAAACATAATATATCATACCTTCACCAAGAATTTATTTGGTACTTTTCATCTTTCCATTGAACCATATTACTTAGAGAATTGATTTAAAATATATTATTCCCATTTTAGGTCATCTAAAGCTGTACGAACATAGTGAGGTGTTGCATGCCTAAAATTTCTTTCAAGAATAGTCCCCTTCACTTTTCTTTGTAAGATATCAAAGAACTCATTGGCCACCTAGCTGGTGATTCCATCAGTTTCTATATTATATTCTCTCATGTAAAAAGTATCTTCCTAATCTTCAACCTCTTAGGAAAAAAGAATGTCTAATGTGGAATTCTTCCAAAATATTTTCCCATTTGGTGTAGATCTTGTAAGCCGAGCAAAGATCCTATTTTGAAGTTGTACAAATTCACATACATCAAATCTCTAGATTTTCTTTGGAGATCTTGGAGTGCCTTTTTTTTTGTCGACCTATTGTGGTGAATTCTAAGAACAATGGAAGCATTTCTTTTATAATCAAATTTGTACATAACCAGGGTAAAATATTAAAACTCATGCTTCTGGCAAAATATTAAAACTCATACTTTTGAGGGATACATTGAATATTTTTTGACCAAATCACATTCAGACTTGTATAAGTTCACATAGTTTAACATCTAAAATGGGAAGGCATTCCTCCCTCACATCCACATTTTGAATTAATACAACTTGATTGACTATGCATATTAAAATAGCAATGTTTGTGTCTTCATTGTATCGTTGGTCTAAATTTTGAGCAGATTGGTGTACATTACTATTAAATCTTCCATATCAACTTCTCTAATCTCAATCATCCAAATATGACACTTGTTGATGCTCACATTATTCTCTAGTAGTTCATTTTTTTTTGTCATTTACTTTCCTTTCATGTGTGATAAATTATTTCAATGAAAATTGTCAATAATTATTTCTTACACTTGCAACTAGGCTCTAATACCATGTTGATTTTTCTAGATCTACTTCAAATGTAATAGCATTTCCTGTGGAGGTATATGTTTTCCATATGCAACATCCTCTCATTTATATTGAGCATAGGTTATTGAATAGACATGTCTATTCAATAATCAAATAATTAATTTATATAAATGAGCAATTATTGTTATATATAAATATAAATACATAAATAAATAAATAAATAAATATTTCTCACATATAATAAGTTTATATCTCACATAGAACTATATCTCATATATAATTACATGTATATCCATAGAGTTATTTGACAGAAGCCACCAAACATTAACACACACGCGCGCGCGCGCACACACACACACACAAATGTTGAAACATGATGTAATAGAGCCATGACTCTATACGTTCATGTCTCAACATACATATTGGTTCATTAAGTTAATACTAACCAATGACATATACAACTCATGGATTAAACTTGATATTAAACATCACATAGCAAATGAAGCCACTTGTTAACAATTAGAGATGGCACTTCAACATGGCTAGTGGGTGTGCCAATATAAATATAGTCGACAGTGTTAATAACCCAATCTAGTGTAAAAGTAACCACCCAACTATTGTTGATTAGATAGATAAAAATAGAATATAAAATATTGCATTATAATTATTAGTGTACATACATACATACAAACATATATATATATATATATTGGATTCAAGGTAGATGTTTTAATACTCAACTACTAAGTTTCTTAACATAGCACACCACAAGTTGCAGATTGCATTTGAGGGCAGGACATGAATGTTGAGGGTGTTTGCTAGGCCAAAATAGTACTCTAATTCAAAGCACATGTAAACTAGTGGGTTACATTGCTAGGGCACAATATTCTCTTTCTGTTTGACAATTACACCATATTCAGGTTATTATAATGGTTAAGGGAAGTCATTCCAACCACTAACATCACAGCAAGGAAACTAGTCGGGTGGGTAGCAGAGTGTCTAGTATTAGCAACCTCCAGCAAAATTCGTACTGATAGTGGAGTTTTGAAGCTAATGTTTATGAAGAAACAATAGAGGGGAGGTTACTCATAGTCAAATACTATTTTCGTGAACTTCTACAAAATTAGGTTCCACATCTTTATCTTTATATAATTACTATTGCATTGTTTAGCAAGAAAAATATATGTATGTGCAGAGTATGTTGATTGTTTTAAATAGTGATAAATGTTTGAATGAGTTAATATATATAACCACTTGCTCGATACATTTTCTCTAAAATTTGGTATAAATCCTCCCTACCATTAATTACATCTTGGTTCCACTCTAGTAGTTTACACCCCAACTATTTGTCATAATGTCATCTATCAAAAATGTAATTTCCTTGATAAGCATATGAGCTAGAATACTACAGTGATTGGCATTGAGTTAGAAGAATATTTAGGAAGTTGGATGATGCCATCTATATTTCACAGGGTCATATCTTAGTGCAAGTTATCCATAGGTGATAGCTCAGTAGATATTTAATACACAATAGTGCATAAACATTGTGCTGACAGGATGCATATGAAATGATGTAACATAGAGAATTAGTGTGAACCAACAAATTATAGAGAACCTTTCAGGTGGATCTCCAACTAACGATGCAAAATTGAGCCTAATGATAGAAATAGCTAAGAAAGCAGGTTTTCATTTGGAGTGTTTAAATTTCAAGGATGGTTTTGAAAGGCCTTTTCAAGTAGCAAATCCAAAATTGTCTACTACCTCATAGAGAAATGTGTAGAATGCTGCTGATTATGAAAGGACTTCATACAAGCAATAGTACAAAGCAGATCTTGATCAATCTTTCGATACAGGTATAGAAAGATATGAAGTTGTGAAGACACAAAACATGGCTACAACAAACCTTCAAAAAATAAGAATTCAAGGTACACTAGGATGGGAAAATAAAAGATCCTTATGAATGTAAAAATGGGTATCTAGAAGTTCCTTTCTTGGAAGAAAATAATGAGATATCTGAGAAACAACTGGTCTTGAAATCAGCTACACTAATCAAATAGGTGCAATTTGCAAAAGTAAGTCTATAGGTAGAACATATTAAATAGGATTGGGTCCATCTCAGGCACATGAAAAGCTACATGGTAGAGGAAGTGGGACAAGATTTTATTATACTAATGAATATGACGAGAAGCATAATATTAGGAGGGAAGCTAATAATGGTGATAGGAGATCTATGACCAGGAAGTCTTACATGGTGGCTAATGTTTCTCAACCAATAGATAATAAAGATCAGCTAGCCCGAGACTCCCAACTCGATATTAAAACTAAAGTAAGGGGACTATACAATGATTATAAAAAATTCCCATGAAAGCTTCAAAAATAATTTACTTTCAATGATTATGTGGACTTTTAGCTAGAGCTATAAAATAAGATGGATATGATAGGAAACAAATGCTATGATTTGGCTTGATATCTCTTTGCAAAGGACAATTATAGAAATTTGCATAAAGAAGACATTGATCAACTTGATAGTAGTACTAAAAAAGAAGAGCAACCTTTGCATGATAAAATGAAAAATACTAATAGTGCCAGATCACAAGTATACTAATAGGTAATTGGGAGACATAAGTATCTTATCAAATTTCTTACACTAGTCCTTCTGATGAGCATGTTGATAGCCCATGTAGAAGAGTTGACCAAACCTTCAACATTGGCAACTTCCCATCTTATTTAGACATGGAAAACACCAAAATCTTATTTAGTGACATGGAAATTAACTTGGATAAATTTTATGGTGATACTAAGCTAGAAATTATGTCAAATTTTGAGGAGAAGCAATTGGACTGCAACGTTGGTAGGATAGATGATCTAGCACACATTGAGTTAGAGGACATACTTGAAAATGTTGTCCCCTTAGGTGATGAAAAATCAAAAAATTCTATGGAGAACAACCCACTTGTGTTCAAAGGAGATGGTCACAAACCATTATCACTCCTTGACTTATTGGATATTCTTTTGGTCAAAGAGGACAAGCTTGTCCAAGTGTTAACACGGATGGATGATTCTTCGACATTGATTTAGGATCTCATGCAAAATCTTGTGATAGAAGAGAGACATAGGAATGTATGTGGTGTCACAAGTCCTCTTTTACATATTATTTTTGAAACTTTGAAAATGATAAAATATGATTACTTGCAACTATTAATGGATAGAGATCTAGCAATTAAATTTGGAAAGGACAAGGAGAGTGAGGTAGATGAGCTATGCCTTTAGTTGAGCTTAACACATTATTCGATTCATAAAGCTGAAAATAAAATGAGTGGGGTAGCCCCACATGGAGAAGATAACCATGGTTCATGGGCAAAAGAAATCACATGAATCATTGAATGAATTCATAAAGTGGGTAGATGTGAAGGAAAACAATGTAATTCAATCACGTGTTCTCCATTTAAGATTTTCCATGATGAGAGAAATTCTATGGACCAGCAAGTTGACGAGTCTAAAAATTCTGATTTTTATGACAACAACTGTACATTTTCACATGAGCACATGATTAGTGATACAACAAGTGAGAATAGTTTAGAGATTTCAATTAATGGTGAACCTTCCTTTTATGAAGACTTTGACATAAGCGAGGGTACTTATGGTGGAGTAGGAAGTTTAGATTTATCCTTAGCATGCTTTGAGGGATTTTCTAGCTTACCCAGAGATTTATTGCCTAGCTCTTATGAGATGACCATGGTCTACTTGTTGATTGGTGATTTTACTTGTTGGTATATTCTAGCTCTTAGTGATTTTCTTGTGTATGTTAGTGGTATTTTCATTGATTCTATTTGGTCTTCAAGGGTCAATGGGTTATTTTTAGATGAGTGGGGAGAACATACATTACCCTACGTTCCAGATGAGGTGTCTACATTTTTTTATTCAGTAGTATATTGAAGATAGTGTTGGCATTCATGATGTTGGTGATTCAATAACCACTCTTTCCTTTACCCAAGATCATGTTGATTTGGTGATCAGGGATCCATGTGTTAATAGTATCTTACATCTGGTGGATTATGTTGTGTTGTTACATAGTTACATGTTTATGATCTGTGTGTTCAGCCTTTTGATCCATCAGAGTTCCAAAGATTAGGATTATCCTATTTTCACTAGGGTAATGTGGTGGTGGAGTCAAATTGGATGGATCTATCATTTTCATTGGTACAAATATTATAGTACTGGTATAGTGGTACAAGTATTACAGGAGTTGGTCAGTGGTATCTTAGACATCATACAAGTTCTCATTTGGGATTTAGTGGAGCATCCCTATGTATTTCCTTTTATTGGGGAGCTAGGTGGTTAGTTTGGTTGCTATCATCCTGGGGTGGATATTGGTATATTTTTGAGCTGCCATCTTCACTTGATAGTAGAGACTCAAAGGGTCACTCATGGAGTGAGGTATTCATTAACTAAGGATATTGGCACACAGGGCATCAACAGATCGCAGTTGGTGTCTCTTTATGGTGAGAATTGAGATCCTAGCATTCAATTATTTAGCACATTGATCCCTATTTTACTATTTCACCATTTTGAGTTTGGGAAGATGCATGTTGGGGTACATTGGCTGAGGAGTAGAACCTCTTTCTTGAGGCAAGTATGGGATCTTGGCATTTGGTTTTTGTAGGTATGAGCAGTTTTCTTGAGGGAAAGCAATCTTTGAGAAGGGAGGCTTTGTAATGTCCCCTTTTTCTAGGACATTATAATTCTATGTTTCTGGCTCACTTCATCTAGGTTTTAGGGGAAAAAAATTCTCTACGGGGTTCAATTTGAGATTTAGCCTAGACATTTCTAGTTTCAGACCCATCAAAGCAGTTTTGGCGGGTTGTTCGGATGCTTACTATTTTTAGTAATGTAAACCAAGCTCAAAATTCTTGGTATCTCAGTGTTGTTTTGGAAGCATCTCACCAAGAGCTTTTCAACGAGCTATTGCACATGCTTATCTGAGTTCATTTGGTTAGTTATTTTGATGCCTGACGATTATATGGTTTACTAAATAAGTGACTTTTAAAGTTTATTTAACTTGTCACTTTATTTTTAAAAAGGTACTATGTTCACTTAAGTGAATAAAGGAGAAAAAATGTGCTTTATTTCACAATGCCTAAAAGGGTGTGCATCACATTGGGAAATGTGATAAAGGTACAACAGGTTCTGCATGGGGAGTTATGAAGATTATAATATTTAAAAACAAATATTAATCTGGGAGCTCGAAACAGTGACTGGTTATCTCTTTGAGGAGACAAACCCTTGAAGAAATACTTGGACATTGGACGCAAACCTAGCCTTCTTACAAGTTTTAACTACGTTTACCAATCTGACTCTTATTGATGTTTATAAGATTGGATTTTTTTTGGATTTTTGCATGTTATTATATTGTTGGATAATACAATAACTTATTTGGTGGCTATTTGTGTTAACTGCTAGTTTATATATGTACTTCTGAATATTGGGGGAATTAAGCAAACTTTTTTGAGTTTTCTTGTATTCATATCTATTGGTTACAAATCAATTAAAGTTTTGGAATTTATATCAAATATTGGTTTATTTTTCAATTTTAAATTTTTAAGTTTTATATCAAGGGATTTTAGTAAATATCTAGAAAGGTATATTATGCATTTGATACAAATTCAAATCCTACCCATTATAAGAACATGATAGGGTTTCTCTAGTTGGATATGCCAACTTGAACGAATTATTATGATTCACTTGTATGATCTAAAATGGCCCTTTCCACAAAGATTGAAATTTAGAATGCATACCTCTTCGCTCATGTCTCTTATCCCATAGCAACACCAAATCTCCTTCCATGAATTTTTTAGGCCTTTCTCTTCTATCAAACAACTTTTTTGTCCTTCCTTGATGTTCAGTGATTTTATCATTTCTTCCCTTTCTTCTTGTAGTTTGGTAAGATACAAAATCCTCTTCTCTAATCTATCCTTGAAAAAATCTTCTTCAATCACAGTCTTCAATTTACAAGCAACAAGCTCTAGAGGTAGTGACAAATTATCTTCCACTCCATAGACTAATTCAAAAGATGAGAAACCTATAACTCTTTTAGGTGTGGTTCTATCAGCCCATAAAGCATCATGAATCTTCTTATGCCATTTTTTTCATTATTTGAGACCAATTTCTTCAAAATATTAATTAGATTCTTATTACTAGACTTAGCTTGCCCATTTCCTTAAGGGAAATAATCAGAGGAATGCACAACTTGAATACCATTATGATAGAAAAATTCAATGATTTCTAAGGAAGAAAAATAAGATGCATTATCCATTATCAATTTCATAGGAACTCCAAACCTAATCAATATATGTTATTTGAGAAATTCACACACTACTTCTAATGACATCCTTTTCGTTGGCTTTGCTTCAATCCATTTACTGAAATAGTCTATGGTAGTCAGTATGTAAGAGTTTCCTTGACTACAAGGAGGATTAATTGTGCCTATAAAATCTAAACCCCATTAATGGAAGGGAGCTTCACTTACCACTAGCCTAAGAGGTAAGGCATCAAGCTAAGGTTTACCAGTAAACATCTTGCATTTCTCACAATTAGCCACCCACCTGTATGCATCTTTAAACATGCCAAGACAATAATAGCATTATCTCAAAATTTCAAATGCAATGACAGTAGGAGAGAAGTGTCCTCCACATGCCTCATTATGAAAACATGTGAACAACTTTACCTACTGCTCCTTATCCACACATCTTAAAAATGTTCCATCAATTTCTCTCTTGTACAAGACATCATCATGAATCACATACTTCAAGGATTTTTTTTTTAGTTCTCTTCTTTTCTTAGTAGTTAATCCATTAGGGCATTCACCATATGTCATAAAATAAGCAATTTTTTTGAGCTAAGGATCTTGAAGACTTACCATAAGAACTCTTGGAGTATCTTCTTCTTTGAATTGTTGATTTTCTGCTAAGGCCTTATAGAGTGCATTACCTCTTAGAAGTTTGGTTGGATTTATTCTATAACATATTCTTAGAGTTTGCTATCCAAACTCCTTTATCATTACAACCAACCTCTTGTTGTATCAGATTACCTTTTACTGTAGGGTCTGGCACATATATTATTGAATGAGAGTGTAGAACATAAAACCTAATTTTTTAAAGGATTCTCACCATTGCATATGCATGTTTTTCCATCTGTGAGTATCTCAGTTCTTGATTCTTCAATGGTATACCCATGAAAGAAATTGGATCTTGTATTCTCTCTTTATTTTCTTGCATCAATATAATTGACATAGTATGTTCTAAGGCATAATAGTAAATAATGAATTCTTTAGTACAATCAAGATGGACAAGTGCAGGGGCTTTGGCAATGGCACCCTTGATATCTTCAAAACCCTTTTTTCCAACATCACTTCATTTGAAAGTTTTATTTCCTTTCATCATATCAACTATACATTTAACCATTTTAAAGAAGTCATGCACAAATCTCCTCAAGAAATTTACCTAGCCAAAGAAGGATTTTACTCAAGTTTTACTCAATGGCAGACTTAATTGTTGAATGGCTTTAACCTTGTTTGGATTATCTTCACTCCTTTCTCAGATACAGTATGACCAAGCATCTTGCCTTCTATCACACAAAATACTAACTTCATTGGATTCAATGAGACACCATGATCTTTACATCTTTGCAACACCCATTCTAGATCTTTGATATGATCTTTTCTTTTCTTGGAAAAGACTATCAAATCATCAAGGTATATGACAATAATTCTATCTTTCAAATCTTGAAAGGTCAAATTCATGCCATAGTGAAAAGTTGCACCTTGATTTAATTAGGACAAAAGGAATTCTATTGCAGTAAAAAGTACCCGAAGGTGTGGTGAATGTAATTTTGAACTAATTTTCTTCATCTACCTAAATTTGATTATATCCTAAAAATCCATCTAACGTGGACATCATTTCTGATCCTACAAAAGTTTGTAAAAGATGATCCATATTAGGGGGAGCAAAATTATCTTTGAGTGAAGCTTGATTTAGTTTTATGTAGTATTTTTTAGCATGAATGCTGATGGTATTCCTTTGGGGAGTATCCTAAGCATTGCTAGAGAACTTGGGAGATTATTAATGTTGCATTCATGACTATGTTTTTCATTGATGTCAACATAATATTTTTTTGTAAAGACTAGTAGAGTAGAAGACATAGAACAAGATCATATGGACTATGTATTGATGATCATGTCAAGCACATTTAAGGATGTGTTCTACATTGTATCCTAATGAAGTGGTTAAATGCACATGGAGAAAATCAAAGACATGTAGAAGATATCCCTGATTTACAATGGACAATATTTAGACAGAGTACTTGAGAAGCAAATTCTGATGTTTGGATTGTATCTTCTAACGTAGATAGAATCTTTATATGCAAAGTCAAAAAGTGATAATAGATAGCCCAATGCTGACATCAGTGAATGCACAAGGGCAAAGGTCACACATGTGAGAAGTTGTAAACACTATGAGCTAATAGTGCTATGTAATTGTAAAATAATTGATTATCTTAAAGAGGTCCTATTATAATTAATTGGGAAAGCTTGAAGGCTAACTCAAGGAATTATTCTGAGGATATGGAATAAAGGAAGCTTATTTTCCTTGTGGTACAGTGTGATATGTAATTGAAGAAATTGAAATGTGATATGCAAAGTATTTGGAAAATGTGCTCATAAATAATCCAAGTGATTATTGGATGCAACGTTGGTGATCTAGTATTTAGATTAGAAGAGGTTTGATCCGATCAGAGGATAGAAAAGGAGCTATACAATTTTATTATTCTACAAGGAATAATAGAAGGATAAGTTGGATAGTGAGTTTAGTGGTCTGGCCCATGAAGTTGTTTGGATAGTGGGTCCATTTTCCTTCTACAACTCCTAGCAGGGTTGGCACAACTCCTAATAGGGTTGGAATATCCTAACAAGGACTGATATTTATTGAATGTATTTCATTGATTCCTAACATAGTCCATCCTCTAACAAGGAACTTTTAAATTAGTACATCATTTTGTGGGTACCTTTCTTACCATGATTTTGCATCTGATCAATTGTTTCCCTAGTTAACATATCTGGTGTTATTGTGTATGAGTATCTTCTTATGGTTTCTAACTATATTGATCAAAAGCTTAAGGATTAATAAGGTTGATAAATGTTTTAATAGTTGGATAATTGATTCACCCCACCCCCCCTCATAGTTATCTTGGTGGACTTTAGTTTCTAACAATTGGTATCAAAGCATTTGGTTCTTGAAGAGAAAACTTAGAATATTTGGGAGATCAATGGCGGGTCACTTCAAAAAGGAAAGTCCAAAGTTTATGGAGTTAGCTATAAAAAATGGAAAGAAAAAATGAAGGCTCATTTGATATGTATGGTCCAGGATATTGATTGATGACAAAGAATGCAAGAGAGATTGTGGAAGAAAAAAAATTAGAGGAATGCCTACGAGAAGTTGAAAGAGATATGTTTATGTGTAATATGCTAGCCAGAGAAGCATTATTGTTAGATCTTTTTGAAAATGAATATATTCAAGTAAAATCACTAGCAACATCTCATAAAATATGGAAGGATTTAGAATCTACCTTTGAAGGTGATAAGCATGCTAAAAGAACTAGACTACAAGATTGGACATGTTTCTTTCAAGATGCTAAAATGATGGAAGATGAATCTATGAGAAGTTATGTTGGTAGAATATTTTAGATTGTTGTAGGAATTAAGTCTTTTAGGTATCTAAAGATGAAGATGAGATTATCTAGAAAATTTTGAAAGCATTGACACCATCATTCAAACAAACAACACAGATGATTGAGCAAGTGATACCTTGCACTAAGAAGTTTACAAGATAGACCTTAGTTGAAAGATTGGAAGCATCAAAATCAAGCTTGAAGAAATCTAAAGAATTTCCTAGAGTGGAAATAGCCTTTAGTGCATTAGGAGTTCTTCCCTCTTTATGTATAAGTGCAAGAACTAGTGGAGACAATGCTAGTAGTAGTAGATCTAGATCTGAAGAAGACAAAAAAATTGAAGAAGGAACAACCTTGCTTGTAAGAAAAGAACCAGATGGTAACAAAAATTTTAAATTTTGGACCTGCAATGAATTTGGTCATTGTGCTTCTAAATTTCCTAAAAGAGAAAAAAAATATACAAGAATAATTTCCAACCTAGAAGACCTAGAGGTTGTTTTTATGCAAATGGAGATGATGAGTTTGAGGAAAGAGTTTAGATTAAAGCGGTGATGAATTAGAATTTGTGGCTATAAAAAAAATAAAATTTTGAAAATGAAATTAGAGATGAAAAAACCCTTGTCTCACAAATTGAAAGAATTCTGATTGGATTATTGGTAGTGGATGTTCACATCACGTGACCAGAAATATGAAAAAGTTTATCAAGTTTAGAAATTATGATGGAGGAATTGTTAGAGTTGGTAATAATGCATACTTTCACATCATAGGGATACAATCTATTACTCTTGATGGAAAGACAAACATTGAAAATGTTTATTTTATTGATGGATTATAACATAACCTATTGAGTGTTGGACACTCGGTTGATAAAGGTTATCAATTGCAATTCATAGAGAAGACATGCATTATCAAAGACAAAGATGGTAAGTTGATTGGAATCAGTACAAGATCTAGAGGTAATGTATTTCAATTGAAACCTATTGAGATGACTTGTTTGGTTGCAAAAGTGGATAACGGTTGGATATGACATAGAAGGTTCTGTCACATAAAATTTGACAATATTGTGAAGACTAGTAGTTCATTTGCAATTAGAGATTTACTTAGAATCATGAAGCCTACTAATATTGTTTTCAAAGAATGTATTATGGCTAAGTAGAAGAAGATTTCCTTTCCTAGCAAGAAGTTCACTACCATAGAGAAATTGGAGATTGTTCATAGGGACTTGAGTCGTCCTACTAAAATAAGAGAATTCTATGGTGAAACGTACTTTAAGATTTTTATTAATGATTTCACTAGAATGATGTGGGTAGCATTTGAGAAATTTAAGGTGTTTAAGAATAGATTTGACAATGACTCTAGTGTAAAGATTAAATGTTTGAGATTAGATAGAGGTATAGAGTTTACTTCTATAGAGTTTAACATTTTTTGTGAAGAAAATGGAATTAAGAGACAATTATCTTCACCCAAGACTCATGAGAAAAATGGGATTGTGGATAGAAGAAACAAGTTTGTATAGAAAACAAAAAGAACAATAATGTTTTAGAATGATGTATCCAATACATTTTGGAGAGATGCAGTCAACACAATAGTATACAACATGAACAAAGTGCAGATAAAAAATTGTACAAACAAGTCTCCTTATGAATTATGGTTTAGACATGCACCATTAGTAAAGCATTTTATAATATTTGGAAGTAAGTATTACATAAAGAGAGATGATGATATTGGTAAGTTTGATCCAAGAAGTGATGAAGGTATGCTCCTTTGTTATTCACTAAAAATCAAAGATTATAGATGTTTTAATATGAGAATTAAGATGATTGCTAAGTGTGAAAATGTGAAATATGATGAAAATTTTGGAGTCAAAGAGAGAATACTGGATTATGTTTCTGATGAAGAAGAAGGTAATCCTAAATTTGTTAAAGAAAATATTGATTTTTCTTTGAGACTAACAATGACTTGCACAATGATGTTTAGATTGTTGAACTAAGAGGTAAACAAAGACCAAAACCAAGAGAATAGATAAAAGTTGAGGTAGCAACTCCTACACCTAATAGGAACATGGAAAAGAATCATCCCATTAAACAAACTATTGGAAGAAAAGATAAAGGAGTGATGACAAGAAATAGAGTACACAAGGAATTACATTTGATTTCTCAAGTTGAATCAAGGAGTGTAGATGAGACATGCAAAGGTGATCATTGGATTCAAGCAATGAAGGAAGAACTAGATCAAATTGTGAAAAATGACACATGGGAATTGATTCCTAGGCCTAAAGATAAGAATGTTATTGGACCTAAATGAATATTTAGAAACAAGATGAATGAACAAGGTGAAGTTGTATGGAATAAAGCTAGATTGGTATGCAAAGTATATCCATAGCAAGGAAGTATAGATTATGAAGAGACATTTGCCCCTATTTTTAGAATGGAAGTATTAAGAATGTTCCTAGCTTATCACACTATCTAACTCACACCAAACCAAATATAGAAAATAAAGTTGGGATAGTTGCAAGATTTCAAGAGGATCCTAAGGAATATCATTATGTACCAGTAAAGAGGATATTTAGATATCTAAAGGGTACACCTAATTTTGGACTATGGTATGATAGATCAAGTGCTTTCACTTTCTCTACTTATACTGATGTAGATTGGGTAGGAAATACACATGGCATAAAGAGCACTATTGGTGGAGCATTTTTTTTTGAAGGAAAATTAGTTTCTTGGCTAAGCAAGAAATAGGATTGTGTTCCACAAAGTACATCAGAAGGAGAGTATGTAGCAACAACAAATAATTGTAATTAGATCATTTGGATGAAGTAGATTTTGAAGGATATTAGGATAGAATATTTGGAACCTATTATCATACATTGTGATAAAACAAGTATGGTGACTATGTCTAAGAATCCTATGTTTCATTCTATTTCTAAGCATAAATCTATTAAGTATCATGTTTTGAGAGAGAAATTTGCAAAGAAAGAAATCATATTGGAGTATGTAAGTACAAAAGATAAGATTGTATATATCTTTAATTTGTAGCCCTTACACAAAGATACATTTGAGTACTTGTGAGGTATGCTTGGGGTTACTTCTTACCTCCTTTTGAGTAGATGATGGAAAAAGTCCATCAGTCCAGTGGTACAGAGCACTATTATTTGAATGGATTGAATGTTGATGATTCCTATATGGGGGAGTATTTGAGATGAGAAGAGTCATCAAGGACTCTTGGTAGTTAGTATAGAACAATGTTTTTGGACACTTGATCTAGTTGAAGACTTGGAGAAGATGATTTCGATAATGAAGAATTTGTCATTGATGTCAATAGGGGAGAAATATACATGAAAAAATCCTCTAATGGGGGAGAGAATGTGTACATGAAAGAAAATTCCTATATATGTATGGGGAAGAATTGCTATAATGGATGATTGATGGGGAGAAACATTGAATAGAAGTTGTTTCAACAAGTCAGAGTGTGAATAATTGACGCTGATCCTAATAATGAGAAAACACAGACAAAGCAACATTTGTGTGAGTTTCAGAATTGATACATGAATAGGATGTGATAGACAAATAGGATTGGAACTTAGATATTTTTCATCTATGTTGCCATCAATGCCAAAGGGGGAGATTGTTAACATGAATGCTAATGGAATTCCTTTGGGGAGTATTGTAAGCATTTCTATTGAACTTGGGAGATTGTTAATTTTGTATTCATGATTGTGTTTGTCATTGATGTTAACACAGTGTTGTTTTGGTAAAGATTGGCAGAGTAGAAAACAAAGAATGAGGTCATATAGATTATGTATTCATGATCAGGCCAAGAGAAGTTATGGATATGTTCTACATTGTATCCTAATGAAGTGGTTAAGTATGCATGGAGAAAGTCAAAGACATGTAGAAGATATGCCTCATTTACAATGGATAGTATTCAGACAGAGTATCTGAAAAGTAGTTTTTAATGTTTGGATTGTATCTCCCAATTGAGATAGAATCTTAATATGAAATGTCAAAAATTGATAGTAGATATCTTGATGATGATGTCAGTGAGTATGCAAGTTCAGATGTCACATGTGTGAGAAGTTGTATATGATATAAAGGAGGACTATTTTCCTTGTAGTGAAGTGTGATTTGTAAGTGAAGAAATTGAAGTGTGATATGTGAAGTATTTGGAAAATGCAAGTAAGTAATCCAAGGGGTTATTGGAGGAAAATTTGGTGATCTAGTATCAAGATCAGAAGAGGTTTAGTCTAGTCAGAGGACAAAAAAGAAGCTATACATTTCTATTATTCTACAAGGAATGATATAGAGATTAGTTGGACAATGAGTTTAATGGTATTTCCCCTAAAGCTGTTTAGACAGTGGGTCCATCTTTCTTCTACAACTCCTAATAGGGTTGGAATCTCCTAAAAAAGATTCAAAGTTTCCATATAGGGACTGATATGTACTAAATGTATTTCATTGACTCCTAACAATGTCCATCCTCTAACAAGGAACTTTTATATTAGTACATCTTTTTTGGGTACCATCCCCACTAGGGTTTTCCCTCTGATCAAGGGTTTTCCTACTTAACATATCTGGTGTTATTGTGTTAGAGTCTCTTCTTATGGTTGCTAATTATATTGATCACATGCTTAATGATTAATAAGGTTGATAAATGTTTTAATAATTGGATAACTGATTCACCCCCTTCCCCCCTCCAAGTTATCTTGGTGGATTTTACTTGCTAATAGTAGGTAATTAACATGTAAGATCAATAACACATAATTTTCTTGTCTTAGGACCCTAAATTTTCATAAAAATCTAATGCATCAACTATAGCGGTGATTTATGTGAACTCTAGTAATGTGAACTGTGACAAATTTTTCTTAGATTTTTGAGGTAGTGCCAGATTTCTAATGAAGTGTCTTTTAGCTTAACATTAAATTAAATAGAAACCTTATCCTTGTGTTAGCTTAATTATGGTAATTTCTTTAAGGATAAATGTTTAATTAAAGTTTGATATTGTGGTAAATTGAAATAAAACTTAAGCATATTGTTTAAATCTAGAAATGAAAAAAAAAATTGCAACTGTACATGAGTGTCATTATCAAACTATCATCTAGTTAGTAAATATTAACTAAAATCTAAACCTAATCATATTTCTATGTAGATGTCTACCCTTATTTTTAGCCTAGTTACAACTCAAGCAATATAATCCAGGTGTAGTTAACTTAGTTTTTAAGTCTTTAAAAAAAAATTGTTGTTGTGTTTTTGCCTTGAATTTTGGGCATGACATAATGGTATGAGAGCAAGGTTCATAACACTTGGGAAATAGTGGGTCCACGTTAAGTGTAGGAATTTATATGTTACCTTACAAAGTAGAAACTCTCATTATAGAATTTTGATGAACCATTTTGTCCTTTCCTAAACTATGACATTGTTAAGTAAGCCTGGTAAAACTTGAAATCAGTATTAGCAATCTCCAGTGGTAAATGATAACATTTAGTCAGGTCTTAATGACATGAAAAAAATGATAAAATAGAGGAATGATGTATTATTATTAAGGTAAATGATTATCCCATAAAATATTTGAAATGTATTGAACATTATTACCTTAGGTAAATTAAGCTATAAGCCTTATAACATGACTCGATCATGAGATTGGAAATGAGCAAATAACCTAATAACTATAGAAATTTGTTTGGCAATGCCTTTAGTAGTATCCAGATTAGACATGATAATGGTAGTCGTGAAAGTATTGTAGTCCATATCAAGTGTATAAGGGATTAAGCAGACTAGTATTGATTTCAATATTACAACATAAGTAAGGGAAACCTAGGAGCTTAGCAATTTGTTTTTGTTCCCTATATTAATATATTTCTTAATAAAAAAATTGTGAGAGATTAGAAATGTAATGTATTAAAGTATAAAATATTAATATCAAGTTACAAGGCTATTTCCAACTAATTATGGTGTCAAAAAAAGTTTTGTTTCAGTATCCTTTGGGAAGACAAAAAGGAGTTCAACATAAATTTGCAAGAAACCTTTAGAATCTCAAATGATATGATGTTAAATCTAAATGGTTGGTTTAATAAGTGAGTTAGTTTTATGCACATAAAGAAAGAGAGTATCTTAGTCTAACTATAAGGATACAACCCTAATCGGGTAATAAAATTATCTAATTATAATGGTGTTTGTGAATGGTGAATAGTATGTAACATATGATATTGAACCAATAAGATAGAAATTTCAAACTTCTAGTTAAGAATATGTGATTTGAATATGTTAAGATTTTTATTGTATAGTATGATTAATATTATGATTCTAACTATCAAGTGTATCTCTTAGACCTTAGTATTTGAAATTCATGGAATCATGTATGACCCTATGGTATACAGTGAGTAAGGCCATGATGGGGTCAACAATCTAGCATGCAATGAATGTTCAAGTTTTGTAAATAAGTGAGACTAGGATTACAAGCCACAAGGAATAATTGGAAAAGTGATGATGACCTTTTACCTTGGTGAGGAGCTACCAAGATGGGTAAATAGTAATCATTGACAAATATTTTACTAACAATTTTATACCTACCTAGATGCAAAGCTACAATCTAAAGATGAATTCATAAGTCATTTATGGGAAAGGGATGTGAAAATATTAATTTTTGATAGGAGTACCAAAATTCAATGCATTCTCTAAGGATATTTATGTTGAATCTAAGACTAGGTTTTGACTATTTCATGTCAACACACTTAAGATGTATACTAAGTTCATGTCGAGCTAGTAACACATGCTAAGTAAAATATGTATAGATGCTAAGTAAATAGTTGATGCCGAGTAAACTTTAGGTGCCAATAATCTTCAAGTGTTGAGTGAACTTCGTGAGCCGAGAAATCTTCAGGTGCCGAGTGAAGTTCAAGTGCCAAGTGTAGTATAGGTTCTGAGTCACTATAGAAGCTAAGTGGAACATAATTGCTAGAGGAGCTGAGTGAGCCAGTTTTTCTATATGAGCCGAGCATTAGAGGTAACAAGTGCCAAGTAACATAGATTGGACATAGTTTTTTGTAATTGCACAAACACCTATGTAAACCATTTTTTGAGCTGACATAGAAGAATCTCGAAGGATATTGAAGATAAGAACAAATCTTTTGAATTACCTATGCAATCGGCATGCACCTAATAAGAAAAATGGAGAAGGCATGCAAGCAATAAGAAAAGTGCAAGGAATGAGTAGGAAATAAAGATTTAATATGGATCATAGATTCATACCTAACTCTAAATCTTTGAAATCTTTAAAAGGAGGATGAAACCTCATTGTATGTGTGGATGAATGAAGTGTATGGGTGAACTATAGTGAAGTGTGAATAGACATGGAAGAAAAAAGTTGCATTGCAATATCCAGTTAATGAAGAACAAAGTATCATATTATTGAAGAGTGACATCATATCAAGCAAGGATCAGGTCAGAAAGAGGAGAACAAGAATCAAGAATTGACAATTGGAGATTGCAAAACTATCAGGTTAGAGACTTTCTAATACTCTCTAGCAATTGTATTAGATAATGGAAATCCTATGGACTTAGGTTGGCCTAGTAGCCATTTGTAAATCCTTTAAGAGGGTGGCATTCCAAGTGAATGTAAAAATGCCCTTTAACTAGGCCTACTTTTAGTAGGGTAGTGAAATCCTTTAACCAGGTCACTTTTGACAGAGTGTAAAGTCTTTAATAGGACAAGCCTTTCACAGGGTAGACCATTGAAAGTGGTCAAAAATTGTAACCTTGAATAGTTACACATTGTTGCAGTAATATTTTTTGGGTGTCATCCCCACCTCAGTTTTACCTTCTCATTTTGGAGGGTTTTTGGTTTATCATTAGATAGATTGGATGCATGTGAATGGTTTTAGTTAAAAATTTAAAAGGGTTAATGTTAGATACTTCTGATTCAAACCCCCTCTTAGAAGTTTATTTTTCCACTTGTTGATTCCAATAATTGGTATCAGAGCTGAGTTCTCACAAGAAGGAGTCTTACAGCTTGGAGAAAAGATCTAGAAATGGAAGTCAAGAAACTTGGGAAGATCATAGAGAATTAGGTAATTGACATACAACTTGCTTTGCATGCTTTGGAAGAAGCTAGAGGAGAACTAAGAAAATCCTTAAAAAGAAGAAAAGAGATTTCCATAGCTGAGAATGATACACATTACAAGGATATTGACACCACAAATCTATTTTCAAATAGAGATTCCAAAGAATTTGATGCAGTAATAGTAGATTTGATGGAGAAGAATAGAGCTCAAGAAAAAAATTTAGAATACTCAAGATTGAACAAGAATCACAAGCCATAATGCTTTGTGAGGTATCTAAACAGAAGAAAAGAGCCATTGAAGACAAGGCTATGCTAGAAGATGACAAGAAAAATCTTACCAATAGACTAGAGGAAAAGACAATTGAGTTTGAAAGAATCTCAAACATGCAGCTAGACACCTTAAGTCAGATGATGAATGCACATCATGAGCTGAATATGATAGACATTGAGATCTAAAGATAAAGAATGATCAATTGCAAAATGACTTGAAAAGAAAGAAGAAAATTACAAAAAGCTTCAACAAACCAAATGAGGCCATCAAGTACTTTGAGCAGCTACTGAAATCACCAAGGGCAAGTAATGACACTTTAGGACTTGGTTACACTAGCACTAAAGAAGGAGAGTCATCTAAGACTATTGATGAAAGGAGTAACAAAGGTAAGAACACTAAACCTACTTGTCATTTCTATGGTAAAAAGGGACATACTTGTAATGTATGTAGGAGCAAGAATGCCCATTAGCATGATAAGGAAAGGACATCAAGCACATGAATGCAGGACTAGGACTATCATAACACCAAAATTTGAAGGTCATTGCTACAATTGCAAGAAGTATGGACATAGAGCTTTTGAGTTGAGATCAATGCCTATGTGGACATCAAATTAGGCAACAAGAGAAGGTAGCCATGGTCATCACTACAATTTGGATTACAACACCAAGTATAGCTATCACTACTATCAAAAGTATGGACACATCCCTAAAAATTTCATAAGGACACATTTCAAAGGGACTTACAATAGATGGTTAAGTCAAACTACATGTTTCAGTTCCTTGAAGACTGGTCATATCAGAAAGAATTTTCCAACAAAGTCAAAGGCACCCAAGTTAGAAGTCAACAAAGGAAAAGAGAAGATATACGTTGAACACATCAAAGGAGAAATGAATAAGACATGGAAGAAGAAAGATGAGTGTAGCTCATCAAGTGAAGGGATCACTTCACCTAATAGGTCAATTGGTCACACTTTATCAAACTAAGCAGATAGAAGGCATGAGGGACTGATTCACAAAGCTTTATCATATATCAGTTCCTAAATAAGATAATACTAAAAAAAAGAGATCAACATGTTTAGAGATGCAAAGTTGAAATTCAAGTTTTCACCAGTATTGCCAAGTTGTCCTTAGATGACGAGTGAATGTCAGTATATGTCGAGCTGCTAGTAGAAGTCAAATGATTAGTAGGAGTCAATTTGGTAGAGGAAGTTGAGTGATAGAAAGCCAATGGAGGCTAAGTTATGTTGAAAATCCTTAAGGAGCCAAGTGTACAGTTGTATGCGCACTAAGCATTTAATGCTATGTTTTGAAGAGTATAAGGTAAATTTTATGTTCATTTCTTATCATTCAAATGCAGAGCAAGAATGAGAAGAGCAAAGAAGTGACTGATGAATAGAAATTGAAGCTTTTGCATGGATTTCAACAAAGATCAAGCACCATTTTCATCGATCTAAGGTATTCCTCAAGTGCTGAGTTGTGAAGTTATAAAGTTTGATATCTTTTGAAACCCTAGATTTATAATATGGCTTCCAGTTCTAAAAACCCTAAAGAAATAGAAGGTTTTGAGGTTCAGTTACTTAGAAATGAGGTTAAACAACCATATTTTAGGTTGATTCTAGAAGTTTCATATAAGAATGATCCTGACGATGCACTATCCATGATTCCTCCCAAAGTTGTGATGGTGCAAGATGTTAGGGAATGTTATAATTGCAAGGTAGGAGCAATAAGAGGCTTAGATATTTATCAATCATATGATAAACTATGTGAAAATGGAGTATTAAAAGAAGAATTTCAGATAGTTGAAAGAAAGGGCTTAACCCATGCCCTAGTTTACCCCATAGTTTTTAAAAATTAATGGATAAGAATTGTCCTAAGCAGGATACATAATGGTTGTTTATGGCTAGAAGGAAGACCTATCAAGATAACAAAGAGAATCATGCATAAGTATACAAATTTTCCAACACTAGATTGGTACAAGACCCTACGAAGTGATTCTAAGGAGGTTATTGAAAAGAACACCGGGGAAAAATGGAACAAAAGGGGCAGGACTATTGACACAATCACATATCTTGTTCTAGACTTTGCACTAAGAATCATATCTAACAAGTTCTATCAATCAAGCAGATTGAATAGTGTTCCATGCATTACTGTGGATGTGATATACAAAATTGTCAAGAATGATCATACATATGATCTAGCAGAATTGTTATTACAGTAGATCATGGAGAATCTGGGAGCAATAAGAAGATCAAAAGGTGCTCAGTGTAAGATTGGATCAGTTCTGATTTGTATATTTTTCTATGTTTTGAAAGAATTTACATCTTTTGCCAAAGTAAATTGGAAATTAGATAAGTCATCTATCACTCAAATCAATGAGTACATTGAGAAAATAAGAGACAACTTTGACTCTCTAATGACAAGTTACTTTGAGGATTTCAAGAAACCCATGAAGCAAAGACTAAGGATACTAGTTTCCCTAGTGGAACAACACACCAATGATATTTGTTTCTTAGTTGATATTAATTATACTTATATCCAAGTAGCAGTTCTAAAGACTAGATGGCTAAGACCATTAGGATATGAGTTAAACATTGATGAAGCATTAACAGCAATCACATCATTTCTTGTAGAGGAGATTGACAAGGATGCACCATATTTTAGAACATATGATGTGGTGAGATCCAAAGTGGATATGGAATTAAAGACTACCTCCACTTTAAAGAAGAAAGAAAAGCTTGTAAACAAGCTTAAAGAAAAATTTGGAGAAGCCACTACCAAAGAAGAAAAAGAAGAAGGTGTTGATGCTGAGGAAGATGATGATGATGATGAAGAGGAACATTAGCCTCTTGCATTGACATAAGGCTTAGGTGGTGATGAAGAAAAAGAAGAAGGTGTCAAGGAAGAAGAAGCCAAGGAAGCAACAACTCAAGCCGACCCAAAGAAGGGAAAGGCCAAAACCCAGCCTATAGCCTAGCCTAGAGCAAAAACGGTCACAAAGACAACACAAGCCAAGCCAAATATACCAGTAACATGAGCCACCACAAGAGCCTCAACTCAAAAGCCCAAGGAACAAGACAAAGAAAAGAAGAAGGCTACTGAGCAGACTGGTCCTGTGTAGAAGAAACCAAGGAGAAAATATGTTGTACAACCATAGTTAGATGATGAGGAAAGGACAAAATCTAAAGATATCAGCCAATTTAGAGTGGTAAGCCATGCTCCTAAGTCAAATGTTGATAAAATTTGAGATAATATTAGAAAGAATGTAGATTTTTTTGAATTGATAAATATTGATTATAATAAATTAAGTAGAGAAGATCAAAATAAAGTTGAAGAATCAGTATATGCCATGATGGAAAAATTCAGGAACACTCCTCTTGAATTAGACAATACAATGCCTAAGGAATTATATGAAATTGTTGAAAATAAGTGGCATTATTGTTTAAAAATAGAAAAAGAGATAAGAGAATCCACATTGGCACAAGTGATACTAGAATTGACTAAAGCTCAAATCGCAAAGGAAAATAAGAAACATGGCAGCAAGTTTGCACCAAAATATAGAGCCTTCAACATTTTGCAAAATAAGGTTGAAGATGTTGTCCAGAAATCAACAAAAATGTGGAAGTTGGTATATGGCTTGACTACTATCAAGGATGGAGAAGAAGATCCCTTTTAGGGATAGAACATTGAAAAGGATAAAGATGCAAATAAGGCTTAGTCCAGTAAGAAAGAAGAAGAAAGAGAACAAGAAAAGGATGAAGGAGAAAAAGACCCAAAAAAAATAGTGGAGGAGGAAACAGAAAAGGAAAAAGAAATGGCAACATTGAAGAGGAGCAACAAATTGAACATAATGTACAAGATACACAATTGCCACTTCCTAGTCCTCTACATATATCACCTACAGTTATAGTCATTGTAAAGGATGTTCTTGACACTTCTACTCAAAACATCAACCCTTTAACTATAGAGAATCTCAAGAATATCCTTCACCAATTAACACTACAAGCATAACTATGCACAAATCTAGTATTGGTGAGTGTTGATGAATTGCATAAAGCTATAGCAACAATAGCAAGGGAGAAGGAAACTACACAAGAACTATCAACAAAACCTCCCATAGCTATAATAGATCAACCCAAAGAGTAAGAGATACAAGAAAAAATTGCTAAGGTTGATTCTACACCAAAGATGACCACTAATGCTGAGGAGCCTACAAAGGAACCAACAGGACAAGATGTTCCTACAACACAAACCCAAGTTGCACTTCCTCAAATTGTCATAATTGACCAAGGCAATAGGAAAAAGGAGAAATAAGTAGAGAAAACCCCTAAGGAGTAGGAGGCAATACAAACATTGATAAACTTGCCTAGCTTAGGGACTTCTCACAAGTAGCCAAGCACTAATGCAATGCCATTGCAAATCTCTACACTAGGCTCAAGCTCTACTAAGGTTCCAAGGGTACTTCACTATGGAGACCCTACATTATATGAAGAAATAATCATACCAATCTATGACTCAAGGACAATGAACCTGCAACATATATATGAGGTGCAAGAGGCACTAGAAAAGAGGAAAAGACAAGAGATACTCAAAAATGAGTATAAGAAGAAGCAAACACTGGTAGAAATGAAAGAATTGTTAGAATTGCTTAGAATAACTGAGAGGGGGGGTGAATCAGTTATCCAAGGTCAAAATTCCCTAATAATACTTTTTCACAAATTATAGTGAGCCCATAAACTTTTTATCCATCCAAGCTTAAATCAATCAACTTAGCAAGTTACAACAAATCAACATGCATAAATAAAACATGCAAGATCAACTCATGACACAATGATTTACGTGGAAACCCAATTTGGGAAAAACCACCAGTAACATGCTAATTGATTCTCACTCTTCTAAAGTGATGCCCTGTTAAAAGCATGCCCTGTTAAAGGCTTACAACACACTGTTAAATGTGACCTTGTTGGAGGATTTCACCAAACTGTTAAGAATGGGCTTGGTTAAAGGACTTTGGAACATTCACTTGGAATGTCATCTTGTTAAAGGATTTACCTCATGGCTATTAAACCAACTTAAGTCCATAGGATTTAAACTAACTATTACAATTGCTAGAGAGTAACGATAATGGCTTTTTGATCTGATACAACTTACAACATATCTTGCAGATTTCAGATCTCACTTTAGTTCTATCCTTTTTCTTGGCTTTAATCACTTTAGCTCTGACAGCTTGTCTTCCTCTCAAGCTTCATCTCCTTGAGTCTTCTTACTCATCATGCCAATGCAATCATATATGGGGTCTTCTTATCGAAACAAAGTAACTGTGCTCTCTTTCTCCTTAGCACCTCCTTCAGCACTTCATGCTTTCATGCTTGACCACCTTCTCCTATCTCTCTTCATAGCCTTATGACTCCTTAAATAGCAATCTAATTTGTCTTTGCCGCTTGTTTCTCCCTCTCCAATTCTAGGGTTTCGAATGGATTAGGTAGGATACAATGTATCTACACCATATCTTGCTCTTATCTAGAAACTTCGTCTAGAGTGTAGTTGTATTCTCTAAAAATGTTCTACATGGTGTTGTGTTCCACCAACTCATCATTCTTATCTTCTATTTAATTCACAAACTTCTAGATAACAACCTTGTCAGCTTAGATCTGGCAAATCTTCGATCTTCGAAATAATGCAAAAACTCGACACTATTGGTTTACTGATGCTTGACACCTTTGTGTTACTTGACACTTGTATCTTCTCGGCACTTGTATTTGCTCGGCACTTTATTCTACTTGGCACTTGGTTCTGCTCGACACTTGGTTCTGCTTAGTACTTGATTCTGCTTGGCACTTGGTTCTACTTGGTACCTATTCTTTACTCGGCACCTGAAGATTACTCAACACATACTCAAATTGAATATGCTTGGCTTCAACTAGGAATCTATTCAGCACTAACTAGCTTGCTCAGCTCCCTCTCTCTAATGAATTTTGTTAGGCTTTAAAAATGACTTAGCTAAAACCTTACATCTTTGATGTGTTTCAGTGTGCCCATTCTCTTTGTCTTAGAGTATGTCATCAATACAATATTTCATCAATGGCTTAGCTGATCCTTGTACTTCATTACAATATCATAACTTCAACCTTTCTCTAGGTGTTCTAGTTACATCTTATTGATTGCCACCTCCTTGTCAATCAACCAATTGATAATATTTGGATCACTAAAGCAATTGTCATTCCTGCAAGTAACAAGTTTGACATCAATGACAAAACAATGATTGAGAACATTCTTTACCAATTCTATCATTTCCAACAATCTCCCTTTTTCAATCATTTCCAACAGAAGCAAGCACTGGTAGAAATGAAAGAAATATTTCTTGATGCATTCAGCTTGTAGACACTTGATGAAACCATGCCTATATTGGAACAACTGACAGATATTTTAGAATAGGTGACTAATGAAGACTAGGAAACCAATGTGAAACTCATGGAATGGTCTAAGAAGAAGTTTCAAGGAAAAGTTAATGAGAAACTATCAAGTGAAATAACATTGTCACAAGTTGAATTGGTGAAAAAGATTGAAAAAGTGATAAAGTTACTTGAGAATGTATTCTCATTGTACAAAAAGTTGTGTGATTTCTCATATCTCACATAGGAGACAAGCCAAATAATAATGAGCTTGGAGAGAAATTTAAACATTTCTAGCACTCAACTACCAAAAGATCCAGCTTAGAGTGAGAAGCATTTTTCTCAAATGCTTCACACGTATAAAGAATTAGCTATGTTGATAGCTGAGGAGGCCAACACCAAGGCCAAATTGATGCAAATTCAATCCTCCATAACCCCATGTTTGGAAGTACTCCATAAAGAACAAGAATATGCAGAGAATTTACTAAAGAAAGACCCAAATCTTTCTACTTTGGAAGGATATGTTCATCTTGTAGCAGAGACAACAATCCAACATAAATCATTGGAAATTACTTTAGACAATTGGGATCCATCTCTCAAGATGATTATGGAGGTCAATAATTTTTTTTTTGGCAAAATATGGTCTTAATCCTTAGAACCCTTTGACATAAGTGTCAAAAAGTGTTTTGACACTCATGTCAAATGGGGGAGATTGTTGAATCTAAGACGAGGTTTTGACTATTTCATGTCAACACACTTATGATGTTTAATAAGTTCATGCCGAGCTAGTAACATATGTCGAGTAAAATATGTATAAATGTCAAGTAAATAGTTGATTCTGAGTGAACTTTAGGTGTCGAGCAATCTTCAGGTGCCGAGTGAACTTCATGAGCTAAGCAATCTCTAGGTGCTAAGTGAAGTTCAAGTCCAAGTGTAGTATAGGTGTCGAGTCACTATAGAAGCTGAGTGGAAAAGAATTTCTATAGGAGCCAAGTGAGCCAGTTTATCTATATGAGCCGAGCATTAGAGGTAACAAGTGCCAAGTAACACAGATTGGACATAGTTTTTTGTAATTGCACAAACACCTATGTAAACCATTTTTTTGAGTTGACATAGAAGAATCTCAAAGGATATTAAAGATAACAATGAATCTTTTGCATTACTTATGAAATCAACATGCACCCAATAAGAAAAATGGAGAAGGCATGCAACCAATAAGAAAGTGCAAGGAATGAGCAAAAAATAAAGATTTAATACAGATCATAGATTCATACCTAACTCTAAGTCTTCAAAATATTTAAAAGGAGGATGAAATGCCATTGTATGCATGGATGAATGAAGTGTATGGGTGAACTATAGTGAAGTGTGAAAAGACTTGGAAGAACAGAGTAGCATTACAGTATCCAATTAATGAAGAACAAAGTATCAGAATATCAAAGAGTGACATATCGAATTAAATAAGGATCTGGTCAGTGAGAGCAGAACAAGGATATGGAATCAACAATTGGAGGTTGTAAAGCTATCAGGTCAAAGACTTTCTAATAGTCTCTAGCAATTATATTAGATAATGGAAATCCTAAGGACTTAGGATGGCCTACAAGCCATTTGTAAATCCTTTAACAGGGTGGCATTCCAAGTGAATGTACAAAGGACCTTTAACTAGGCCTACTTTTAGTAGGGTAGTGAAATGCTTTAACCAGGTCACTTTTGATAGAGTGTAAAGTCTTTAACATGACATGCCTTTCATAGGGTAGACCATTGGAAGTGGTCAAACATTGTAACCTTGAACAATTACACATTGCTGCAGTAATATTTTGTGGGTGTCATCCCCACCCTACTTTTACCTTCTCATTTTGGAGGGTTTCTAGGTCACCAAATTTGTGTGTTGTGTTAGTGTAGTTTTTTATTTTTCCTATTTTGGTAGGTTTTTCCTACACTTTTAATAATCTCACTTAGGTTAATAAAGCATGTCTTATTAGGTGAATGGTTGTGAGGTGTCACCTTCCTACATGTGAGCATCCATTAGCTATCTTGGGAAGATACTTTGCTATCTTTAGTTTGATAGATGGTTGCCCCTCATTGGTTGGTGTTGCCACCTCCTCCCTCTTCCTAGCCTATATAAGCATGCTACCTAGCTTGTATTTGCATCTCTTGTTTTTGCATCCTCTTAATACTCTTTTGCTTCTAGCATTTGCATTACTCTCTTGAAGACTAATGCTATGATGCTATTTTGATTTTGTATCATTTGCATTCATAGTTTAGATATTTATTCTTTGCACTAGTTTTTTGGGTTATTAATCTTATCAGATTCTAATATGGTATCAGAGCTTTTCTATGTGCAAGAGTAGATTTTAGTTTCCTTATTTGAGAGATTCGGGGGGGGGGGGGGGGGCTAATAAACTTTATTGTAGTTTTTTGGAAAATGAAGTATGCTCTTCTCTTGCATCTTTGGATGATCTTGAGAATCAGAAAAGTTTTGACAAAAACAATTTTTCTCTAGGGTTTCAATCTCAAATCTAACAACCAACTTGCATATTTGGAGTTTCCAATCAGTATTGCAAGTTCTAGCATGCCATTGATGGACTTAGGAAGCTGATCCAACATTTGGATGTCATATTCTGGTTGCTGGGGTCATTTTTTGATTTTTGGAGCCATTTTTTACTGTTAAAGCTGTCTAATTTACACTACAGCAACATTTTCTATACATCATCAAGAAAAATGCATTTTAGGTTTTGTTCGCAGCCTCGAAAAACCATCTAGGTATCTTTTAGATTTTGCATGCAACCTATATATTTTGTAGAATCGAGCATGCAAAGTTACAGCCATACCCCTCTCGATTGGTAGTTGCAGATTTAAACACAATTTTCAAATGTCTCATTCTTGCTCATACAGACTCCGAATTTGATGATTCTTGTTATGAACTTGGCTATTTTTTTGTGCTCTATCCACTAGTGGAGTTTTTTTTTTAATTTTCATTCATGAATTCTTTAGAAATTGCAAATTCTCAGCCGTGCCTATGCATAGTTCTCATTTTGGAAACTTTAGAGGATCATAAATTTCTCATATGACCTCGTATCGAGGTGATGCCTTTTTTGAAAGTGCATGATTTTTTGAGTAGATTACAATGGTGCTATTTGTTTCCTTGATTATTGTGCCTAAATTTTACTTTAAACATATGCTCTTCATGAGGGTTTGTAATGCATTGAAATCAAGACCACTAAGTATTTCTTTCTAGTTGTAGTTGTAAATGCACTAAAATAAAGTGCCAAATCATATTTCTTTGGGGGGGTTCTTTGATTGAGTAAAAAGGGGGTGGCATTATCGTGGCTGGGTTCTCTTCTTTTTAGCATTTCTTCTCTGCATTTCTTCATCATGGATCAAACAAATATGCCCATCCTAACTCCATACAATTACTTTGAGTGGAAATCATGCATGAAAATTCACTTAAGGAAAGTTGGATTAAATACGATAACTATGGGACTTGAAAGTGAACCTGCTAAAGATGAAGATAAGCCTAAGTGGTTTAACAAATGTGATGAGGCATATGGAACATTGTGTTTGTCTGTTTCTCCTAACTTGCTATTTCACATTGATTCTTTGGATACACCAAATGAAGTATGGACAAAGCTAGAAATACTATTTGGCACACAAGATTCAATTAGGGGTAATATGTTGGAAAATGAAATAATTAGTTTGAGTCCAGGCAATTTCAACACAATCCAAGATTTCTTCACCAAATTGAAATCACTAAGGCTACAATTAAAACAATGTGGAATTGAAAAGAAAGATGAACAACTAATTCTTAGTATTCTCTCTAAGCTAAGTTCAGAATATTCTATGTTTGTATCTACCTTCTATGCTACTACGGGTGCACTTGGTACTCAATTCACCATGCCATCTTTAGATGATTTTGCTGTCAATCTCACTCAAGAATAGGACAAGCTAATCCAAATGGGCACTCTTAAGTCCTCTAAGTCACATGCCTTGGCTGCCAACCAAGGCACAAAAGAACAACAAGGACAAAGTAGTAACAACAATAGTAAGGACAAGAAAAGAATAGCGAGGAGAAGAGGGATCAAATATCGATTTCTTCAAAAGCAACTATTGATACACCATCTTCCAAGGGCGATAAGCCCAAGAAAGAAAAGGTCAAATGTGCCTATTGTGAAAGACCTGGTCATGATGAACATAAATGTTTGTAGTAACAACTTGATCACTTGACATACATTCTTGAGAAGAATAATATTAGTGTTCCCGAGTCTATCAAACAAAGTTCTAATGAAGGGTCTAACAAAGAAAAAGAAAATAGCAAGGGGAAAGGAAAGGGAAAGGCTCTTTTTGCAGTTGCTTCCTCACCATCCACTTGGGTTCTTGATTCAGGTACTTCACACCACATGGCTTCATCTAAGGAAGAAATTACATCCTTGGAGCCATGTACTATGCCTTCTATGTTGATGGGTGATAACACTCTTATTGAGGTGTGTGGGATAGGGTCTGTTGATGTGGGGGATGGCACATTCCATGATGTTCCTTGTGTACCCTCATTGTCAACTAATCTCCTATCGGTATACTAGATCACTCACGCAAGTTTAGGCAAGCAGGTTGAGTTCACTCCTAGTTCAGTAGAGATATGTGAGTTGCACAATGATTCTACAGTTGCAGTTGGGAGAGCAGATCATCAGTCATGACTCTATATATTTTCTCACTTTGTTCCTGATCCTCCTTTGACTATTTTTCTCACTCACACTAATGATGTGAGTAGATTATGGCATGAGTGGTTTGGCCATCTTAACTTCCACTACTTGCATCAGCTTAACCAGCAAAGCATGGTCACAGGGTTGCCTTCTACTTTGAAATTGGAGTCACTTGGAATACATGATAGATCTTCTAATGGGTCAGATTCACTTGAGCAGTCTTCTACCTCCACTTTTGATGCATAGAGTGATTCAGAGGACTCACCTCCTTCCTCTCCTAGTCATCATTCACAGGTTGATGATTCTCCTCTAGATTCTCCATCTTCTGGTCCACTTTGGGCTAGACAGACCTTGCAGTTTGTAGGTGATTGGGTTGGGGATCCATCAGACACCAAGCAGACTCGTTCACAATTCCAGGATGCTCTACATATCTTCATTGCTACTGCCTCAAATCCACAGTCCTTTCATGAGGCTTCTGGTATTTTTGAGTGGGATACATTGATGTAGGAGGAGTATAGTTCCTTGATGAGGAACCACACTTGGGATCTTGTCCCTTTTCCTAAGGGAAGAAAACTTGTTCGATGTAAGTGGATCTACCAGACAAAATTTGCAAGCTTTTCTGGGGGTGTGGGATGCTTCATCTTTTGTGGGGGCCTCTTCCTCTCACTTGGAGTCCTAATTTTCTTTGGGGAGTCTCTTTTCTCTCTCTTTTGGGGGAATTTTATGCACATGGGTACCTCATTAGGCTTGACTTTCCGGGACCCATTTCTACATCCACCTAAGCTTCGCTTACGGGGGGGTGTTAGTGTAGTTTTTTATTTTTCCTATTTTGGTAGGTTTTTCCTATACTTTTAATAAAATCGCTTAGGTTAATAAAGCATCTCTTATTAGGTGAATGGTTGTGAGGTGTCACCTTCCTACATGTGAGCATCCATTAGCTATCTTGGGAAGATACTTTTCTATCTTTAGTCCGATAGATGGTTGCTCCTCATTGGTTGGTATTGCCACCTCCTCCCTCTTCCTAGCCTATATAAGCATGCTACCTAGCTTGTATTTGCATCTCTTGTTTTTGCATCCTCTTAAAGCTATTTTTCTTCCAGCATTTGCATTACTCTCTTGGAGACTAACTTTATGATGCTATTTTGATTTTGTATCATTTGCATTCATAGTTTAGATATTTATTCTTTGCACTAGTTTTTTGGGTTATTAATCTTATCAGATTCTAACATGTTGTCTATTTTCATGCATGTCTTTACTTTCATATTCATTAGATAGATTGGATTCATGTGAATGGTTTTAGTTAACAATTTAAAAGGGTTAAAGTTAGTTACTTTTGATTCACACCACCCCCCCTCCCCGCCCACACCCCCCATTTAGAAGTTTATCTTCCCACTTGTTAATTCCAACAATTTAGAATTTCTAGAATCATATTGAATCATGTGGATTTTATAGCACAATTTCAACTTTTACATAATGCTAATTTGACCTAAAAGAAAACAAGATAAGATTGTGGGTAGATGCCCCAGTATGTAATTATAGTGAACTGAGGATAGGGGATTTGGTGTTATAACTACAACTTGTACTACAACAACACTATCAATGATTCACTATAGATTAGTTATATACATGCATGATCTCCATTGAAATAAGACTTGATGTAGTAGTAATATTGTTGAAGGAAAACTCATTTTATGGCTACCCTTGCATTTCCACACTATCATGAGGTTTCTAGTCTAGACACACCCCTTAGTGTAGCAGACCCTAACCTTTGGGTTGTACAAATCAAGACAATTATGTTGTTAATTTATGTGGGATAAATCAATAATTTATCCATATGGTCTATAGACAACCATATGATTTCAAAGAAATATCCTTAAAATGTAGTTGGAATACCCAAAATTCCTCCTTTCCCTTAGTGAACCTAGTTCAACTGCATTGTGTCAGTGATGTGAATTTCCTAAGCAATTTAATTTATTGCCTCGTTTATCCAATTTGATATTTTTGGTATTTTAACTCTCTTTTCTTCTTGTCAATAATGTATGAATGTAATGTTGGGCTAATTAGCCAAATTTCTTGTTGATGGTCCTATTTTTCCTCTTAAACATGCTTTATTTTCTTTACTAAAAGTTTACTACTTTGGCCTCTTTTAATTTCTTTCTTTTGTACTTTTAAATTGAATTTTTTGTCTTCAATTTTGAGTTTAAACTATGAGGGATCTTCTTGTGAATTGTGTTTGCAAAGTGACTTATGATAGGCCTACCAAAGAGATTCCTAACAATCAGGTGGAGGTAGAGCATTAGGGTATGTGGTTCTTAGTGAAGGTATCCATGCTCCATCATTTTTGAGGATTTCGAGAATAGGATTAATGAATATCTTTGACCATTATAAATTAGGGATTGCATAATAGTGTAAGACTAGTTAAGGTTGCAAGTTAACCTAAGGTAACATTAATGGTGAAGGATGCATGCGTACTGATGGACTTGTTTAGTATCATAATAGGGAATTAGTACACAACAAAAACTCTAAGGTAAAATTAGTCAATCTTTGATTAAGATTTAAGTTGCAAAATAAGGAAACCTTATTTGAGGAAGTCTCATACATCTATACCCTTAGAAGACTTGAAACATTGCATTATCTTAAGTTTACCAAGTGTGAGCATCTCAAAAGCTTATCAGGAACATCTAGTCTTGCATAACTTAAAGAATTGAACCTTAGTGAATTCCTAGTGCTTGAGGAGCGAAATCTTGGCCATCTAAACTACTTGATAACTTGATAAGGATTGAAAGTTGTAATATTGGTGCATAAGGAGGAATATTGAATTTTAAGATGCTATGATAATTGAATACTAATAGATGTCCAAATCTTCTTGTGTTATGTCTTGCACATTTGAGTTGCCTGGAAAAAAATAATATTTAACAAATGTGATCATTTGAAAATCATTACAATACTATCTCATCTTCTAGAGCTTCTACAAGTTAGAATTTCTTGGTGTAGAATGCTAGAGCTTGATTTTCATCTAGAGGGACCACCCTTAAACATCACACACCAAGGAGAAAATTAAGCTTGAAAAAATAAGTCAACTTTGACTATTTAACACATTTAGTATAGGAATTAAGACCGTCTAGAGGGGTTGAACAGTCTTTAGAGAATAAAAGTTGATAGGTCAATCAAGATAAAATGTTTGGAGCTGATTACTTGTAAAAATTTGGAAATAGCACTTCAAATATCATTTGGAATGATTCGAGTGGTGAACATTTGTGTCTGTCTAGAGCTTAAAATATTTCCCTTTTTTGGTGGCCAAAGGTGTCTAGAGCTGATTATAATTGATGGATGTTGAAAGCTATATAACCGTACGTTGATTGGTTGTGGTATTTTGAATAGAGTATCTAGTAAATTTTTTTGACAAATATACCTTTTCTATTAATAAATAATATAATAAGTTTACAATTCACAAAAAAGGGCTAGGGGATATAAGATCACCCCTAGAAGGTTCACACGACAAAGCCAGAATCAACATCTATTTATCAAAAAAAAAAAATATAAGAAGAAACCCTCAAGAAACTAAAGTAGTTTTGGCTAAGGGGGGTGGTTCATCCCAATCATAAAATCCCCAGTCATCCCTAGGATTGGTAGGCAGGTTGGGAATAGTCTAGCTATTAGTAGCATCATCAAGGGCCTAGTCTACATCCTTGGTATCAGGCCATGGAGGTGAGATGACAAATTTTAGGCAAGAGGGTCACTTTTGAGAAACAAAACACCGAGGACCAAGAGGAGGAGCCACCAGGCTTGGGGACTAGCCTATGCCACCACGGGGCAGGGAAATGAAGTGGCGATGCTAACCACAATCACCATTGCTGGGAGAGCAGTGGTGGGAAGCCTACAAACATGGCTTATGGGAGTAGTGACTGGAAGAGATGTGCCCCTAACGGTGGCCTCTAGGCGGTGTGGTATCAACTAAAACATTAGGAGGCACTCTTTCAACTATACAAGGGGCATTTCCCCAATGATTGAGAAGCTCTTAAAGGTGGGCCACCTCCAAATCTTGCAGTTGGATTTGCATGATTACATTATTACAAATGCACGCTTTAGTGTACATAGCAATATTTATGTCAAGAAAACTCTGAGTGAAAAGAACAAAATTTCTATCTTTCCATAGAGTGAACAGAATATCCATCCTAAAAGTATGCCAGATCTATGTAAATTTTCTAGGGAACCTAGGGGAATCACCCAAAATAACCATATGCCAAGAAATCATGAATCTAGTGCCAATAATTTTGAGCACATCTATACAACCAAAAAATATGTAGGAAAGACTCTAGTTGCACACAAAATGGACACCAAGGATGCAGAAGCCTAATATGCTTAAGTCGATGCCCAAGGGGAAGATCTTGAAAAGTTAGGCACCAAGGAAAATATGCAATCTTGGGTTCTGTAATGGCACTCCAAATAGTGTGAAAGCTAAGAAAGGGAAGATTGCAAATGCCAATACTGATTAAAGGTATCTACCATCGAAAGATGGGGAGAAATCGATAAATATCCCAAACTTGGCTTGTAGCTACTGAAGGGAGTGGAAAAATACCACTTCTAGTTAGTCCACCAAGGTCGAATAGACTAAATACCCACCTTGTGGATTAAGTTACCTGAAATTGCAGAAAGCAACAAGTCAAAAGTTTGTCAATCTTAACAGGCAAGACATAACCAAACTTGGACATCTTCCCAAGATCTAAGACTTATCGAGACCCTAGAGAAAAAGTCTTTAGGAGTCTTGATGCCATGTTTGAAAAATGCAGAGCACTAGCACCTTGAGTCTTTGTTAGAGGAATACCCTAGATGGAAAATAGAGGAGACCACCAAATTTTTTGCTGGTTGAAAGAGAGCCCATCATGGAACTCATCACCAGACTAGTAGAGCTAAGGCTTAACAAATTCTCAAGCTTCCCATATTCTCTTGATAAAAAAAGAGCCATGTATGTGCACGGGGTCTTGCATGATGAGAAGGTTTTGAAAGCCAATCCCCTTCCATGTAGGTCTATTACCAGGGAAACCTAGAGGAAATGCAATGTTGAACTAGAATCTTCCAAGCTTCATCTCCAGTGATGGCATGAATAATCCATTTTGCACAAAGAGTGAGGCGTTGCTTCTACGTGGAAAGAACGCAAAGGCCTCTAGACTCTTTGGGGAGACAACACAAATCTTGAGCAACTTTGTGAAGCCATGATGGTGAGAACCAGAAGCCCTAAGAAAATCATGGAGCAATCACTCTAATTTTTTATAGATGGCTTTGGGAGGAGCCAAACATGAAGAATAATATACATGTGTAGCTACAAGAACTTAAGAGAAAATCTAGAATTTTCTTGTAAAAGAAAGCAATTTTGTAAGCCAATAGTCCAGCTTCTTTGCAATCTTGACAAGCATGACATTCCACAGATCAACTAGAAAAGATTGAAAAGAAAAAGGAATGCCTAAAAAGAAAAAAATACTCATGTGTAACCCATTTCCATTCAAAATAGTTAAGTCAAGGGAGAGTTGGAAGAAGGGATTGGTGATAATAGAGCATTTTATGCCATTGAATAGCAGAACCATAAGATTGACAAAAAGTGTCAAGGCAATTCAAGGCATTAGTGATGTTTTCTTCATCCTCCAAAAGAGTGAGAAAGGAATCATCAACAAAATGACCATTGACCAACTAGGAAGAGGAATCTAGTAAGGAAATGCCATGAACCAAACTTGAAGAGATAGAGTGGGCTAGCCAGTAACCAAACCCTTTAGCAACAATAATATATAATGCTATAGCTAGAGGGAAACCCTACTTGATGGAACAAAAGAGTCCAAAGGCTTCAGATTGAGAGATATTGATAGTAATACAAGCATTATCATCTCCAAAAAGCATCTCCAAAGATTGAAGAAAATTGGGACTGAAATGAAGAGCTTGGAGCATAGCCAAAATGAAAGGCCATTCAATCCAGTCATAGGCTTTAGCAAAATTAATTTTAAAAAAAATAGATAGTTGATTAGACTTGCATGCCCATTCCATACCTTCCTAGATAATAATGATGTTTTCAAGAATATACCTAGATTTGATAAAGCTAGTTTTTTCTGGCCGCACAATTAAAGGAAGGAGTTGGAAAATTTTAAGAAAAATGTCCTTAGCAATGATCTTATATGACACATTAAGAAGGGTAATGGGCCACCAGTTACAAATAATTTTAGAATCGCCAATTTTAGGTATGGATTTGATGTTTCCCTTGTTGATAATAGCTCCTATGCTTTTAAAATGGTAGGCTTCAAGATAAACTTTGTATAGGTCAGGACCAATATACTCCTAAAGGTGTTTGTAAAATTCACATGCAAACCCATCACACCTAGGGGACTTGTCATCAGCCATGGAAAAAACTGCCTCTTTAAGGCCTTGGATGGTGAGAAGCTGCTCATAGAAAGAATGTTCCTCAACCGCTAGGTAGTTTGGAGTAACAAAATAGACTTTCTGAGGGCTTCATCCCAAGCAACTGAATTTTTGTGCAAAGCAAACACGTTTTCATAATGGTGAAGAAAAGCTTGCAGGATGTTGGTGAGACTAGAAAGAACAAAAGTGCCTTGTTTAATTTTTCTAATCCCAAAATTGGTATGACAGGCTTGAAGAGCCTGAAAAAACTCCTTCAAAGCTTTATCACCAACCTCCAACCAATGGAGGTGAGATTTGATTTGGGCCCCTTGAGTAGTATAATTATCCACAACCTATTTGTGATGACACAGTTTAGCAAGTTGAACTTGTAAATCAACATCAAAAGGGTTAAGGGTGAGTGCTTAGTAGCTTTCTTAAGAGTAGTGGTAGTGGATTCATAAGACCACCTTCTAAAAATTGCCAATTGTCACCCATAGATGCACAAAAATTGATTGGTTTTGGTAATGACATCATTCCACCATTGAATCCATCTTGTCTGAGAATGTGGACATGGCTCCAAATTCTAGACATGTAGGCTATGAGAAATAGTAGAAGCATGCATCAACAATGATGTATTAAGGAAAAATTGAGTCCTAATAACTCACTGGATAGCTGTGTGCCACAAAATAGAAAAAAAATGGGATAGTAGTCTTATAACATGACATTTGGCAAGGGAATGATAAGTAAATTTTGATCATTAGAAAAGGAGAAAAAATATTATTTAGTAATCATGGCACAATCGAGATATTTTAAAATGCAGTCAAAGCCAACTCAAAAGTTGGCCCAAGTGTGCCAAACCCCACTATGTTGGTGGCAGTTAGTATTAGGATAAAAAATGCACAATTTATTACGCATGTAGTACCAAGCTTCCCTTTCCCCAGCTATCTAGCAAAAAGGAAAAATGTCATTTTTGTCAGAGGCTAGCTCAACCATATTGAAGTCACCATACATAACCCAAGTAGCTAGAGGCAAGTTGTTAGCCATCCAGTCCCACAATTGAGATCTTTCTACAATATCATTGGAAGCATAAACATTAACTACTCCAAAAGAATGATTGTTGATAGAAAGAAAAAGCCAAACGATTCTATGCATGGGGTCAAAACCATGTGAAATAATAGTAGAATGAAGATGAGGTGATAGAAAAGTAACTACACCACCTTTGCTAGAATCGTGCTGAGAGGAAACATAATGCCATCTAGCCAAATGATGCAACATGTAGAGGAAAGCATGAAACCAGAGATCTTAACTTCTTGCATACAGAGAAAATTCTAAATTACCAAGTCTATGATAGGTATCCTTGACATAGTACTTTCTAGATAGGTCTGTAAGAACTCACACATTCTATGATAAAAAATTCATGAAAATTATTCCATGTCTTCCTCTTCGTCGAGAGAGGAGTAACTATTCTGCAAGAAAGTTGAGACTTGGTTAAACCTAGAAGGAAAATCCTCTGGCCTGATAGTCCATCATTTCTCTTCTAGATTCTTAGTACATCCAAGAGGACTGCAAGAACGCCACACATTCTAAGTCACAATGGAGGAAGCAACAAGAGGGATACCAAGATACATTGAATACTAATAGATGTCCAAATCGTCATGTTTTATGTCTTGCACATCTGAGTTGTCTGGAAAAAAAAAAAAGTTAACAAATGTGATCATTTGAAAATCATGACAGGACTATCTCATCTTCTAGATCTTCTATAAGTTAGCATTTCTTGGTGTAGAATTCATGCATAAATTGAGAAGAGTTTTATTTTTAGAAATCTATACATGATTTGATACTTGTTACCTTTTGGTTGAACTAGATTTCTATCAACATATTACAGTTACCCCTATAGTATTAGCAATAATCACTCCTCTTCTATGGACTTAGTTTGCAGGTGTAGGGAGTTAACAAACATCATGAAGATGCTCTGTAATAAACTAAGAGTGAAAAATAACATTTAACAACCCTGATTTAGTGTAGGTGTGTTGATCGTTGTTACTGGAGTTTTCTCCTTAATTTAGAGTTTGCCTTTGATTATATGCTCATGTTGCATTTCTATGTAGATCCTTTACTATTATTGTGAGTTTATAATTTCTTTCATACTTATATGTGAAGATTTGTGAATATCCAAATCGTTAACATAGCTATTGGAGATGGCGAAACATATAATGTCCCTTCTAGGGTTCCTTTAATCTTTTAAAATTTGATCAGAACTAATGCATCTATAAATTTTTTTGGAAAATAAAATCCTTTTATTTGATATGGATAATAAATAAGGTTCACAGTTTAATTCTTTACTATTAATTTTATTGTCCTTTCTCGCAACCTTGTAATTAGGATTTGACTTTGAAATTGAAAGGATAAATTGATCAAAGTAATTGTCCGATGTTTTTACTAATAAGAACTATATTTGTGTCTATTTGCATTATTATCATACAATTTTTTTGACAAAATGTATGACATGAATTGGAAGGACCAATTCGATAAAAAGTGTTCAATTTTCTTTTAAATCAATCCTTGATGCATTGGATAAGTCCCAACTACAATAATAAAAATTTCTAAAACAATTTTGTCAGATATATTTATGAGTCAACTCTATATGGATAAAAATCATATGATGATTCCTATTAATTGAAGTAACCTTTTTTCCTCCATGATGAATTTTTCAATCACTAGATTTTAATAAAATCTAAGTCTCCAGTCATCAAGTAATTCTGGATGGAGTGATCTTCTAGATTTAATTCATCCATTCTTCCAATCATGAATCCACATTTGATTTTGATAACTCCCATAGTCCCGATTGATACCAATACCATTGACACTATATTAAAAAAATATTTTAATGATTCCACACACTACATAAAACTGCATCATCCTTCTTTGAATGATCAACTATTTCATTTGTACTGAGCTTATATCATGTATCAATTTCCAATTGGGAATGATAAAACTGATCTTTGTATAATAGGATTAATATTTCTTTGTGTTTTTCCTCATATTCCATGAGTCTGAGTTAGTTGGAAGTAATCAAATCTAATTGGGTTATGATGCTACTTCCATCTTCTCATGTTCACTAACATTTGATCTTACTAAATAATATTGGAATAGAATCAATATGTGTGCTAGTTTAATGGTCAAAACACTGATTACTATTAATTATTTTTTCTGTTCCATGGAGTTTTTTGATTGGTGGTTGTATTTGTCTATGCTGAAGATGACGAGGAAAGATATATACCCAAAAATCTGTAGGTAAAATAAAACACTAAAATACATCATTTTTGTGTGTTGGGATTGTTTGCTACATCCTTTTACTATCATTCTCCTCTAGAAAGAGAGAAAGTCATCCTTTCCTTTTACTGGTCCAAGTTTAGTAAATTTGAATGGTTTTTTTCAATATTCATTTGGTCAGAACACGTAAGATTACTACTGATTGTATGCTTCCATTTCCAATACCTAGTGTGGTCCTTTCTTCATTCAATGTATTTATGCTTCCCATTCCTCCTTTTTCCATTAAAAATAAAAAACAATATATTATATAGTGTTGAGCAGCTTAATAGTCCCACCCTTTGGCTACTACAAATTAAATGAATGTTGAAGCCATTTTTTATTAAGGTTATGTAGTATAAAGTACTAGTTAACACATTATATTATAATCTATCAAAATTTTATTTTATTAGTTAATTAATTAATTTATTATTGGTCATAATTACTATTATTTAATATTTGGGTGACCGCAAGAAGTTGGGTCGCAATTTTGCAGAAGTGAAATTCACAGAATTGTATTTCTCAAAAATAGGTACTCGATTTTGCTAGAATCGGGAACCCATTTCTAAAATTATGCTTTGGGCACCCAAGCCAAAATTCAAAAATTGGGTACATGATATTCAAGTGCGGATCGAGTGCCCAAGGCGCTCAAATATCGGGCACCCGATTGCTTTTAGAATCGGGTACTCGATTGCTTAAAAATTGGGTACCCAATTTTTTAAAAATCAAGTACCCGATTTGAAAAACTTTTATAAACCCATTTTTTGGCATTTTTGAAGTCATTTTCATGACTTCAAAAATGGGAGCCCAATTAGAGACACATACGGGAGCCCAATTTTTAGCCCTACCAACCACCCCCTGCTGCTAGTCTTCGATATACTAGGTATTTTAATATGTTTTGTACTATTTTACTTTTTTTTTTTCAATTTTACGTTTTATATTTATATTAATTAATTAATTATTTTTTTTTTCAGTTTTAAAATACGTAAAATTGTAAATTTACATTGTTAATGAGTAGATGTTTAAATTTTTGTATTTGTTAATTAAAATATAGTTTCGTAAATGTTTATTTAAAAATTATTATTTTAGATGTTTTGAAATGTATTTAATTTATGTATTTATTACATTGTTGAATGATTAGATTAGATGTAAATTCATTGTTTAAACATGTAATTACAAATAAATATAACCTTGACCTAGAACCATATAACCTTGACCTTGTTTAAACTATAACTTCGACCTAAATTCATTGTTTAAACTATAATCTCGACCAAAATTCGTTGTTTAAACTATAATATTGACCTAACCATATAGTTATGTACAATAAAACCCTAAACATATATAACTAAGTACTTAATCATGTAACACCCTGCCAATGGATCCAAACACAAAACTTAGTATTTAATGATTTTACTTAAATTGTATTGTACTTTGTTTCATGGATCGAAAATGGATGATGTAAACTATTTTATAAATGTATATTCTTTTAGCCATTCATATGTTGTGACATGTACAGTGGATGATTGTGCATTCTGAATTAATTTGCCAGGTGGCATTCAGAACAAATGTATATATTATTTAAATGGATTGAATTGAAGTAGTTATTCTTTCATGTGGATGTGTTATTTATTTTACTTTTAGAACTTATAATTTAAAAATGAAATGTAAATGTGCTCATTAAGGAATGCAATCTCTTATGTTTTTTATAAATATAAATTATTGTATGTATGTTATTGCTTGCTTAGTAAACCTTTTGATTAGTTCTTTGGATCCCTTGGCTAGGCATCATTTAGGATTAACTATAATGTCAATTTGTATTGAATTTAACTCTAATCATAGCCCTTGCTATCATCTTAACCTTAATCTTAATTTGCTAAAACCTACACTAGGTAATATATAAATAATTAAATAACTTTCTTAAGAACCAAATACTAATTTTATAAATGTCAAACCCTAAAATTGTAACCTTATTTATGATAAACTAAATTATCCTAGAGGAGCATCATATCTACATCTACATGTCATGTACATGTGAATCTAAAAACATTTGTACATATCTAATTACATCATTTATTGCATAGGAAGGATTTAAAATTTTCATTATATATATATATATATATATATATATAATCCATGCATATCATATGAAAAGAATCATATGGAGATATTGCATTTATGACATGTCCATCATAGATAATCAAAAGGGTACTTAGGTAAATTTATATATATAGCACTATATTATAAGAAAAGAAAAAAACCATATAGGAGCATGTCATGTACATAAACTAAAAAAATTTACCATGACACATTTAATGAGATCAAATAATATTTGTAAGATTCATCACATATACTATCAATGTATAGGGGTGATATAATAAAAAAATCAAAAAATGAGTGATATCGAAGCATTATATCTTAATATTTAACACTAAAATAAACTAACCCCTGGATAACCCTAAACCAAATTGAATATCAAACTAGATTGATAGGTAAAACTAGCCCTTAACTATTCAATATTATACTTATAAACCAAATTAAATTAAACCATGATCATAAACCTAATTATACATCCCAACTTAATAGTACAAACCTTGAATTTAACCTTGAATCCTTTCCCCAACCATTAACCAAATTGAACCGTTACCCTAAGATTGAACCAAGTTAAATGTTGACCTTAAGACTAAACCAAATCACCCTAAACTAGAACTCAATAATATATTCAACACTTTAAAAAAAAATTCAAACCTAACTTTTTTGAATTAATTTTTGTTTTTAATCTAAAATCTCTAACTATTATTCTATATCTAAAACCAAATTTAGCACTTTAAAACTTAATTTAATTTATTAACTCTTGTCCTAATTGAAACCTAAGCATGTAAACCTAATCAAGTAGTAAACCAAATTGAACGCTAATCCTAAAACTAACTAAACATTGATATCAAGGTCTCAAAATGATACATCATAAACAAATTAGAAGAGACTTGAATGAATTAGGCATCTAATTAAATAACCCTCCCTCACCATCAAGAGGTGGAGGTGGAACATCAGTGCGAGTAGGAGGGACTACACCCTTGGATGCCTAAGAATATATCTAAAGAAGTGAATAACTTGTTTTTCCACTGGATGCCTAAACATTTATATCCTAAGTGAGTATTCATCATGTAATATTTAATTAGGAGGGTATTGAAGCACTCTAACACCCCAATCCTTAACTAGATAATGTTAGGTGGGACCAGTTTCTATTTATCTTGGATTGGAAGTCCCTAAAAGTTTTTTTTTGGAGACTGGAGATTCCCCTATTTGTTTCCTATTTTTCTGTATGGGTAGCCTAAATGTTTATTTCCTTTGCAGAATGGAAGGCCACATAAGAAAATATTGCCTTATTCTATAAAAAGAAATACCCACCCCCTAGAGATATATAGTAAGATCTTTTTCCTGATTTTACTATCAATTTTTTTGGTTAGAAGATGATGATAGAAAAATGAAAGAAGATAGGGATAAAATGAGAACCATCATTCCTGATGAAGATGCATTATTCCTTGATAAACCCATTTATATGTCATAAATCAGCTCCTCCATCCAAAGAATTAGTAATGAGAAATCCCTAGGTCAAGTAATCAATGGAGGGCTCATAAAATTGATCCCTAAGGGGAGATAATAATATCATTAAAAATTAGAGATAAGACACTCCTAAATACATATCATACAAAATTCTTGCCAAGATCTTATCCTCTAGACTAGAAGATATCCTACCCAAGATCATTAACCCTACACAAAAGTGTTTTGTTAAGGATATTTATACATATTGGAGAACTTGATAACCTATTGGAAGACTTTGGATTGGGAAACATTTCCAGGATAGAGTGTAGGCATGCTCAAGTAATTGATTATGAAAATGTCTACAAAAGGGTGGAATGGAGTTTCACTATGATGATGTTGCAAGCCCATGATTCCATCCAATATAATGTCAAATGGTGTCCTCTCTTATGATTGGTGCCAGGGTTTTAGTAGAGAAATTAATGGGGTTAGGTCATAATTTTTAGGAATCTCTAGATCAATTATGAAAGGGTGTCCTCTTGCATCCTCTTTATTTTTTATTGTTGTTAACTCATTATATTATCTCCTTAGAGATAACTAGTTGTATCTAAAAGTTAGAGGATCTACTCTCCAAATAATTAATAAGTATATAATGTATAGTTTGTTGATAATATAAATTGTATTGTTTTTAAGCTAGAAGAGTGCAACATGAGTCATTCAATGATCAAATTGGACCTCTTTTCTTTGTATCGGGTAGTAAGATTTATGTCTCTACATCTATGTTGTTGGGGCTAAATATTGAGTCCCCTACCTTGTGTAGTAAATATGGTATTGGATGGAGATGTCATAATTAAGTGGTTAGGTACCTATGGATTCCATTTATAGTAAACCCTAACATAAATGAAATGTGTCTTTAAATCAAGGAGAAAATCTTTGGAAAACTCAACAACTAGAACTCTAATTATCTCACTTTGGTTGGCAGAATTCAAGTATGTTAAAAGATTCTCTCCTCATATTGGGTGTACTTCTCTTATTCCTGGTTATTATATTTAAATCAGTTTTGTCTTCTATATAAATCTATTATGAACATTTTGTGGTCACATGGAAAGGGAAATATGAAGAATCGTGCTACTAGGAGTAGTTCACATAAAGAAAGTAGATTAGTATGTTGGAATGAAAAATTTAAGAAAGTTCAAGGGATTACTCTGGCAATAAAATGGATAGCAAAAGCTTCATAAGGTAATGAATTATGGATTATGATTAGAATTAGGATAATTATATGGTTGGGGATAGGGTTCATTTATTAGTTCATTACCTGACATGATCTACACTTATAGTTTTCATTAAAAAGTAGATAATATTTAGGATTCAAACTACAATCATAAATAATTTTTAATCAAATCATAATTCTATCTCTAAGCTTTCATTCTAATTGTAACCTTAAATCTCATACTAACGCCATCTATTATACATCCTATAAACAATAGGACCATAATAAATATATGAAACCTAAATATAATCCTAACTGAAACCATAATCCTAGGTAAGTTCCCTAACATTAAAGGACCATAATCATTATAATAATCTTAAGCTTAGCCATCATGAAAACTGTTAACATAAAAAAATTGTAAACTATAACCTTGCCATAATATTAAATTTGTTTCATCTTGAGATGAACATATAATCCATAATGATAATACAATCCCCTAGTGTCCCAAAATAAGTGTACATGAAAGAAAAATTAGCTAGGTGGCTCCCGTTTTAAGAAAAGAAACCTTGAACTAAACTAGATATAGTTTTTTGGAGTATTATTTTATGAGTAGAATTAAATTCGATATTTAATGTTTAATTTGACTTAAGTGTTTAGCTTTATTTATTTAATTGATATGATTTTAATAAAGATATGCACATTTATATATCTAGTTGATAAATTTTAGATTTAAATTTTATTAAATAGTAATAATGTCATGTTTTATGTTGTTTAAACATATATGAAGATTATATTTGATGGACCCACCACCACCCCCTCCACCTCCCACACCCTTGCCTCTGCCCCCTCCATCTCCACCTCCACCTCCACCTCCACCTTCACTTCCACCCCCACCTCCACCACCCACCACAGATGAGCTTCATGAGACCATGAGGCGTAACCTTAATGACCTCATGCATTATATAGAGGCTATCTAATGTGAGACCTAGCTCCCCTCACCTACTACATCTTGCAGATAACATGCAAGGTGTGATTCACTCCATCCATCATTTAGATTCTGACATTGATTCATTTAGATCATGGAGGGAACGCATGCATGCCTTCTACTCTGACAGCTTATCATACAGACATGTTTATAACCTGCATATAGGTAAAGGGAATTTTAAACATTATTTTGTAAACCATAAGATGGGTGAAGAAATTAATGAGAAGAAGCCTCGCATTTCCATTAGGTGGTGTACACATCCACGTATAGTAGCACATTTTTAGGAGCGGTGGTGGATGGTATTTGACCATCCACCACACGCTAACCATGAGGTGCCCATTTACTTCCTTAGGAATTTATGGGTTGAGTTTGAGTTGGGTTTGAAACCCAATTATTTTGATATGAAAGCATTTTAAGGGGTTGGTAGAGGGATGCCTCAGGATAGGCTTGGGGCAAAGCTGAGTGATAGAATGAGAAACCACAGGTGAGCTCAACCCCTTGTACCTCTTCTTGTGCCTATTGTGCCTGCTCCTCACCATCATCAAGTAGTTTCATCTGCTCTTACCCATTTGAGTGCCCTTTTAGGCAATTTAGTATAGCAGTGGATGCAGGTGGCACATCCTCCTCCACTTGGACATGTTTGTACTAGCTATGGAGGCATATGCACAGGCCCCCAAAGTGATCCTAATGTAGCATATGATGACCATTATGCCAAGGGTGCTGATTTTGATGATGATGTATATGCTACCATGGTGATGGTAGTGATGAGATAGCCATGTCATAATTTGTTAACCTCATGTAGCAAGGAGAGCCTGGAGAGACTTAAGAGCAGTAGATAAAATTTTAATTTCAATATAAATATAAAGTACACATAATTATTTACTTTCTACATACATGTGTAATTGTATTAACCATATTAATTTTTACTTTTGAAATAACAAAGGATGGATGATATTGTTCCTCCTAGGAGGCAATATACTCTTTTTCTGAGACCTACAGATGTTGGCGTCCCTTATACGATATGCACTTTGAATTACATTGTAAAATGTACATTTGAACTCAAATTTAATAACATGTGCTCATATGTTCTTTTTATCTAATTTTGTAAGGATTGTCCATAGCTACACACATTGATGTTAGTACAGGTCCTGCTCTAGTTACCACTGAGACACAACCTCAAATACATGCAGTATGAACTTTTGACTGAAGAAAAATAATTTGTACTATTTTTATGTATGTACACTTTTATTAATTTATAATCTAAACAATTTTGACTCACATGTATATATATTTTATGTGTTTTGATTTTACGAATAGGAGCCATATCATAATTATCCATATAGACCTTGGTATAGTCTATTTTCGACTCCATCTTATGATTATCATGCTAGCATACCTATAGACACATCTGTGACATTGGCTACCACTCAGGTATGATATATATATATATATATATATATATATATATATATATATATATATATATATATATATATATATATATATATATATATATATATATATATATATATATATACATGTTAAATTTATAGTGTATAAAAAATGTAGTGTACAAATTATGTACTTTGTAATTTTATTCATGTATATTTAATTTTGACTAAACATTTATGTCTCCATAATTTTAGGACTATGTTAGTGCCATGAGTGTTACTGAGAACATAGATCTTAGCTAGATGGAGGTACCTACATCATCATTTGAGGTTAGTATTGTGATTAATGTACATAATGCATAATTCATTATGCTGTAAAATCAAATTTAAAAAATCTATGTATTGTAAATTATAGGACCTCACCATTGCTGCATTTGGTAGTTTTCAAAGTGTGCCTCCTCCCATTACTTAGGGACACCCATCTCATGTGGTATTTATTTTATTATGTAGTGAATATTTAATTTATTTGAAAGCTAGATTTTGAAACCCATTTCAATTAGGCATGTACATGATGATACATGCCTCATGTTACACAGGTGATCCATCTACCTCACAAGGTGTCTGACATGACGAGACAACTTATATTACACATAACGATCCATCTGAGTCCTCTTCACGTGGAGTAAAAAGGTTATTCGATCAGATAGATTAGGTCTTTTTGGCACCTATAGATTGTATTTTTATGATGTATATTATTTATGATGTATACACTTTGTGTCAGGATAGTTAAAACTGTATGTTAGACCATGTATTTTTTCATTTCATAGATCATGTTATGATGTATGTTAGACCATGTACTATTTTTTTATGACTTCTTATCATGCTTGTGTATGTAGTATATATTGTTATGTTTCATCATGTTTTAAGTATATTCAAACCATTTTCTTTATTCTGACATATTTTATTTATGAACATATGACACATTTTGTAAGTATATATGCAAGATGAACAATAATTTTAAGTATCTATAGAGCATTAGTACCAATATCAAAAAGATTATTGGATAAATATCACATCAAATTTATGCATTGAGATTCATACTAATAAAATTTACCTACTAGATTAAAAATGTATTGATAACATACCTAAAAATGTATCATACGTGATTCTAATGTGTTGTTTGGTAATGTAAGACTCATTATCACCTAAAAATACCTATTATGTGCTGATAAACATATCAATACCTATCATAACCTATAACAAACATAATGACCAATTAGGACTCCTATGCCCCCTTAAGATGCACATGTATGGATAACGTACCTAACAATGTATCATAAGTGATCTTAATGTGTTGTTTGGTAATATAAGAGTCATCATTACCTAATAAGATATATTATGTGCTAATAAATATATGAATGCCTATAATAACCTATAACAAACATATTGACATATTAGGACTCCTATGTCCCCTTAAGACACACATGTATGGATAATGTACCTAACAATGTATCATAAGTGATCTTAATGTGTTGTTCGGTAATGTAAGAGTCATTATTACCTAATAAGACCTATTATGTGCTAATAAACATATGAATACCTATCATAACCTATAACAGACATATTGACCTATTAGGACTCCTATGTCCCCTTTAGATACACATGTATGGATAATGTACCTAACAATGTATCATAAGTGATCTTAATGTGTTGTTTGGTAATGTAAGACTCATTATCACCTAATAATACCTATTATGTGTGAGTAAACATATTAAGATTTATTAGAATATATAGAAATTATTATGATCTATTAGGACTCCTATGTCCCCTTAAGACACACATGTATGGATAACGTACCTAACAATGCATCATAAGTGATCTTAATGTGTTGTTTGGTAATGCAAGAGTCATCATTACCTAATAAGACCTATTATGTGCTAATAAACATATGAATACCTATCTTAACCTATAACAAACATATTGACATATTAGGACTCCTATGTCCCCTTAAGACACACATGTATGGATAACGTACCTAACAATGTATCATAAGTGATCTTAATGTGTTGTTTGATAATGTAATAGTCATTATTACCTAATAAGACCTATTATGTGCTAATAAAAATATGAATACCTATCATAATCTATAATAGACATATTGACCTATTAGGACTCCTATGTCCCCTTAAGATACACATGTATGGATAACGTACCTAACAATGTATCATAAGTGATCTTAATGTGTTGTTTGGTAATGTAAGACTCATTATCACCTAATAATACCTATTATGTGTGAGTAAACATATTAAGATTTATTAGAACATATAGAAATTATTATGACCTATTAGGACTCCTATGTCTCCTTAAGACACACATGTATGGATAACGTACCTAAAAATGTATCATAAGTGATCTTAATGTGTTGTTTGGTAATGTAAGAGTCATTATTACCTAATAAGAGCTACTATGTGCCAGTAAACATATGAATACCTATCATAACCTATAATAGACATAATGACCTATTAGGACTCTTATGTCCCCTTAAGACACACATGTATGGGTAACCTACCTAAAAATGTATCATAAGTGATCTTAATGTGTTGTTTGGTAATGTAAGACTCATTATCACCTAATAATACCTATTATGTGCTAGTAAACATATTAAGACTTATTAGAACATATAGAAATTATTATGACCTATTAGGACTCCTATGTCCCTTTAAGACACACATGTATGGATAACATACCTAAAAATGTATCATAAGTGATCTTAATGTGTTGTTTGGTAATGTAAGACTCATTATCACTTAATACTACCTATTATGTGCTAGTAAACATATTAAGACTTATTAGAACATATAGAAATTATTATGACCTATTAGGACTCCTATTTCCCCTTAAGACACACATGTATGGATAATGTACCTAACAATGTGTCATAAGTGATCTTAATGTGTTGTTTGGTAATGTAAAAGTAATGGAAAAAAAATAAAGTAATGGAACAAAATAGGAGGTCATTACTTAAATTGACAATTAATTTATAATTTATCAAGTGCATACCTTTAACTTTCAAATAGAAGTAAACTCTCATTTTTAAATTAGTTTGTACAACATATTTCATAATATATGTAAGACAATGTCAATGATATATTTATAGAAGTGAACTCAAAACATAAAATTGGTTCAACACATCTCTTCAAATGAGGTCTTGTAAAATAAAATTGTAAAACAAAAACACATGTTAATAAACACATAAATTAATATTCAAGGTATCTAAACTATGTAAATATATGTGTAATTTGTATGTACTTACTATGTAAAATTGCACAAGATGTTGATATTCAATCCACTTTAACATTTAAACTTGCATTAATTGTAATTGATACCTGAATAAGAGGTATATATAAGTTCTCTAAATTGGTATTGACAACACAAACATACATGTAATTAAATTATGCATGATACATATATATAAAAATAATACAATAAAGAAAAAACTTACATGTGTTTCATTTAAATGTAGTCATCCCACTATACCATTTGCATCCTCTCTCTTTTGCAATGCATCTATGATTGTCTCATGCTCATCCATTGAAATTGTCCATAATACCTTATTGGTGGACCTTCTCCCTTTGTATCTTTCTAATTTGATATTTGTTACCACAACCATATGAGAATAGTGTAAAATCTTCTTTTCGGTTTGGTAATCTTCAAATACTAGCAAACTATTTCTTCTTATTAGGTATCTACGTAGCCAAGTGCCAACTACAATGACAGACCCAATTGGATACTCAAAACCATCATCATCTACTTGATGACATGTTAATTTTTTCTTAGGTTCCACACATCTAGGTAGCCAATACTCAGTCTGTTCATTGTTATCACTAGGTGCAATAACAACATAAACATGTCCTACAAGATAAGATAAAGTACAAAAACACTTTAATCACATGAGTGTACATATGCAGATTATATAAATTGAAGCATGAGATAAAAACAAAATCTAATTAAATTGTGCATACCAGGTTGTATGAGGTCTGAAATATGATCATAGTCTTCTAATGCAAATGTAACATTATGTTCTTCATTTAATGTATCATCTTGAAAATGTGTGTGAATAGGTGCTAATGATTTTTCTTACCAATCCTCAACCCATTATGTATTCTCACATTCTTCGCATTCACCTGCAAGACAAAACTGACAAAAATAAACAAGTTCTCTAGTCCATATAGTCCAAGTGTTAGAATTTGAACTCCTAAATGAATGCCATTTAGCTAACCCACTAATTGTATCCTAATCATATCTTGAAAGGATATTCTTCTCTTCAACTAGGTAGAAGAAACGTTTGATTATAGAGTTCTCACTTGATCCTGTGTATAAATATTTGTTACACCATTCTACAATCTCATGTGCATTTTTTAATTTGGCCTTCTCCTCAAATTTTAGTTGCTCTCTACTAAGGGCTCTCTTCACACATGCACTAGCACCATCATGTTCTCCTTTACCATGTCCAACCTCAAAAAAAATCCACACATGTTGCATATTAGTTTGCCTATGTGTCCTACTCGACCAATAGAACATTCTAGCATTCTTGAATTTTCCTATACAATTATTTGACCATATCCAATGTTGTGTCATTTGAATTTTTCTCTCTTTTAAATTATCATAAAAGACCTTGAAACAATATTGGACAAACTTAGATGAATGAAGTTTATTATCACTCATACAGAAATGGTACTCAATATTTTTTGATCCTCCTCTGTACTATCAGGTGCATGCCTATTAACTATATGAACATAAATTGCTACTTGCACTAAATTGCAATATTGTGGTTGTATCTCATCTTGCAGTACAAGTGTGTAGTTCTCTGCAAAGTCAACAACTGAAAGTATAGTACCAATTGGAAATGTATTCTTACATATGTAAAATTATCCATCAAGCCATCTAGCATATTGAGAGTGTTTAATGTATTTTGGTATGATCACACTTTTAAACTCATCCATAAATGCATGACAACTAACTTTATCTATAACTAGATCACACCTTCTTCCAGTCTTCTCATCCTTCAATATATATTCAACAGTTTTGAATCTTTTTACATCAACTAATTCTTGTCCAAAACTAGTCAAAGCATTTTCATGCAAACATTCATCTAACAAAGAAATATTGCCACACATATCACATGTACTAGAAAGACATGCATTGGAAAGAAAGTATTGATAATTAGGTGGCTTACAAAACAAACCTGATATGAAATCCTTTATAGTTTGAGGTGGTATTTTTATACCACATTCTTGCAACATTTCTTTACTATGCATGGTACCATGTATAGATCGAAATACATCATAATGGTAATGAAATTGAATATGGGTTTTACAACAACATGTGATTCTTTCCTTGTTAATCCTTATATACCATGGTTTACACTTTTCAAAAGATCTTTGACTAATGGTAATAGTTAATACCTTACCATCTACAATTTTTTTAAACAATTCAGTTTGAGTCATGTCCAAAAGGTGTTTAGAATGTGGATCATGTATTTTTGATGCAACTCTCAATTTAAGAACATCTCTTGAATTTGATGATACTCTTGTATTATCATGCCAAAATTTTTCAACCAAATTTTTGACTTCACTAGCAAGTTTCATATCACATCTCAGGCTCGTCTAGCACTAAAAGTCCACAAAATATTTTTTGGATCACATTCAAAGTTAAACCTTCTCTTTATAGCTCTTTCTAATGTCTTACGATTGACATTAAGATATCCACTTATGTTGCTAATGAATCTTTTGTCAATTGTTGATTTGTTAACTAAAGTTGTTGTTATTGCTTGTCATGCTGCATTCTTATCTTTAGAGTGACTTCTCTTTCCAATAACATCAAAGGCACTAGCAACAATGGCTAAAACTTGTTTTAAAGACTCATTTTTATTTTTTGGTTTTGCATACTTTCCTAACTTTCTCATTACTTTTCAAATTTTAGACATTTTAATTAGTTGCAACATCAACTGACATTGAAACCCAAATTTCTTATTATAAAAAAAATGTCTATATAATCTGTTCGCATGTTTCCTAATTTGTCTCCATGAAACCAATCCCTCAAGATTATCTAACACATCATTAGGAAAATAAAAATGATGTTCAGACACTTTACTATTATTCTGACATGTTTGTTAAGTAGTTGGTGTTTCTATGTCTACATTCATGCAATTTTTATTTTCAATTGATATTTCATTTTCACTGGTATTTGGGATTTCAATTTCATTTTGAAAATTTCTTGGTATTTCTTTAGGAGCATGCATTTCAATTGAAATTTTTTGTGTTGACAAATTATTCTCATGAAGAAAATGTAAATTATTCAAATTGTAACCTACTTCTACAAAATCACCAATTTCATCACAAGAAAAAATTTGAGTGAGTGTTTGATTAAAATGTGCACCTAAATTTTCTTGCATTGGGTTCTCTTCTTTGGCCTCTTCATCCACCATGGCATCCTCAATGTCTTTTGCCTTTGAAACATTGTTCAAGTCTTTAATTCTTTGTCTTCTCTTTCGTTGACGTTATGGTTCATTCTCTTTATTTTTTGCAATCTCCTCATCTTTCAAAACTTTCATTTTCTTCTTTCTTCATTGTTTTGATCCCATGTCTGCACCTATTTTGAATTTGAATTGATCGCTTGCAAATTGCAGAAGTGGACAAGAAAATAGAATACGTGTGACAAAAGTCACTACTGCAGATTCAAAATTGTACTTCAATTATTTTAATCATTGAAAGTCGACCTGTCAGGAAGCTTTTGGGGCCTATCAGGTACATTAGAAATCGGTACCCAATTTTTAAGCAATCGGGTACCCATTTTGTGAAAAATTGATCAACGACTAAATAGGGAATCAGGCACCCAATTTTGGCTTACAAATCGGGTGCCTGATTTGTGAAAGCTAGGTGGGAGTTTGCGAATGCCGCATGTTTTACGTCAAGTTTTTCCTTGGAGAAAGGCATGGCATAGGCTTGGTCCCACCAAGCCATGCCTTTGTAAACCAATTTTTTTTCTAAGGCATTTAATCGATAATTTTAGAGACTGTCATAATTTTTATAGGGTTGTCCCTATTGAATTTTTTGATGAAACAAAAAACCATTATAGGTCTTACTGTTCTGATAATGTAAATTTTATAATATTATTATTTTATTTTCTATTTTTCTATTATTTATTAATCAAAACTATCTCTTAAACGTTAAAAAGTGACATTCACTAAAACTTTAATAACTTTTTTATTTTAAATTTTTTCTTAAATTAATTTATATGTCATCAATTTGCATACAAATCTTTTGAGATTTAAATTTTTTTTTTGAAAAAAGTAAATTTTTTATCAAATTATGGTGTTCGTACATGAGCGGTTAAAATTTTTTCCTTTATAGCCAATTAATAATTAATAATAATAAAATTATTCAATAAAAAATTAAGGAAAAATATTGTCATCAATGTTAGGTATATTAGGTAACTCCCTTTAAAAGGATTTATGAAAATTCATTTATTTGTGTCAAATTTTGGTGTCCATACACAAGTGTGATATGGTCCTAACACAGACATTTTGAAAAAGTGGTTTTTAAAAATCCATAGTTAAAAAAAGTTCTATCATATGGGTACACAAATAAATTACATATTCAAAAACTAGATTTCAAACACTAAAATTTTTATTTTTGAAGTTTTTTTATATTCATTCTCTAAATGCTTCAAATTTTGACATCAATTGACAATTTTTTTCAAAAATAGGAAAAACACTTCCACTTTTTGGCCAAAAGTGAGACCCAACTTCTTCCACTAACCTATTTATAATATCATTATTTATATTCTTCTTTACTAATTATTATTTTCATATTTATGTGAATGTTAATAATGTATTTTGTATCCTCTAGATCACTTCACAAGCACTTAGCAAATGTCATATTTTACACAATTATTTTGCTCAACTTCAATAATCAACTGGTACTTCTTTATAGCATCCATATGTAGATGCAATTTTTTACCAATTTGAATATGTTTTAATATCTCTTAATGATGCCATTTAACCCAAGTCTTTTCTCTATATTTTTGGAATTTGGGACACCTTAATAAAATCCAACATATTTGTCAACAAGACTACGCTCAACATTTAACTTTTTTCAATTACTAGTATGTTTTAATAAGCTATGAAGGATGCCAATTACATCATATTGAACATTTTCTGAAAACTAAACAACTACTAAACTATTAGAGTAAGCTAATAGTAATTATCCTGAAATAATATGATGGGCCTAGAGTCATTGGTGAAAAAATAGTTTGATTCTTCTTTAACTTCTAATTTACATGATGGTTGTGGAGTCATTGGTGAAAAAAGAATCTAATTCTTCCTTAACGTCCAGTTTAGAGAGGAAAACAAGCATTTGGTACTAATTTAATTGTAGTAAGATATGAAATTGTTTATCCCATTAAAATAGATTTCATAAAAGTCTATTGTCACTATAGATATACATGACTTATGATATCATATTGTTATTCTATTTTTCATGGATTTAGTAAAAGTCAAAACAGATATACATAAATTATGGAAAAACATTTATAGTAGTAAAATTGTATCAATTAAATTTATAAATTATTATGATTTAAATTGCAAGTGAATTTGCTAAAGCAATCCTGAAATTGTAGATTTTATACAAAGCCTTCGACTTCTCTACAATATTGCTCAAAGGTTGCATTGTCTTTCTCCTTGTCCTGAACACTCTACAACAATTCCAACAAGCTAAGGAATAATATAATGTTTAGGGAAAGGGAAAAATATAGTGCAACACATTATCCATTGGCCTACACAGGCTTGCTGAGAAATAAGTAGTGATGTTCTTTTGGCACAAAGAAAATAGAAGGGGCACATGGGTGAAAGAAAATAACTGGACACACCAATCTTGTAAATAGGAAAATAAATGATGGTGATTAAGAAACATCTCTAGAAACTCTGTTGTCCATTGCTCAACTAAACAAATTATCAATGGGCTACATTAACTCTCTTGTACTTCCCTTCCTGTGTTAGGCAAGGACTCTAGTTGTGTGCGCAATTCTTGTTATTTTATGATAAGATATCTATTTTTTCCTTGAGAGATGTATAATTTACAAAAGGATGGGTTTGTATTCATTTTTATTTTATGATTGGATACTTTTCTTTCTTCTTAGATGACTAGTCTAAATATCATTTTTAGTATTTTTGAAATTTCAAGTATTTATGAAGTGTTTGTTAGTTTTTGTTTGAGTTATTTTAATTAATAGTCTACTTTATCTTATTCAAGAGTTTGGTGACAATTTAATGGATATTAAAGCAATTGATTGTGACAATTTGGTAGTTGTCTATAAAGTTATTGGAGAGGCTTGCATCAATTAAATCTTTAAATAATAAGACATAATGTGGAAGTTAAACAAGTATAATTTGTTTCCAATAAAAAGATATTCATAATTGAGATGGGTTAATAAGCTTGTGAAATAGACATTAAATTTCTTTTTTACTCATTTCTTTGAGGAATAAGGATTTGAAATTTTTTTTTTTTAAAATTTTGCAAGACTATAGTGGGGAGGAAGAACAAAAACCACTAGTATTCTTAAGCAATATCTAAATTCAAAAGAGTTTTACAAGGACGGGTGCATATAAGTAATATTGTGCTTAGAATGCACAATCCAATACAATTTATTGTAGCCTTAAGTTATATTATGTTTACTATATCATGGATTTTGGTGGTGCAATTTAATAAATATTTTTTGTAACCTATGAAAACAATATAAATATATTTGGTTAAGAGTGTATAATATAATAAATTCAAAGAGTGACAAAATAAGACTCATTTGTAAGGTAAACTATTAATCCTCTACAAATTAGTTTCATAGGGTGATTAAAGTGAACTACATCTACTATGTTAGTTGTAACAAGGGTAGAAAGTTTTATTTTTCATACATCTAGTCATGTGTTGTTTCTAGGCTTCATAATCCTAGGGGAACCTATATAATTCAATATGCTATTATAAAAGAAAGTAACATATTGGCCAAAGTTCTCCAAGTTGAGTTGAATACTACTTAATTTTTTATAAAATCATTTATTGAATATCTTTTGGTATCGATTTGATGCTACCTAAAGAATCATCAGGTACTTGAAAGCTCTTTATATAAATTTATATAATTATATATATAATAATTAAAATATATTTTAGAGCATTTTATAACAAGATATTTTGTTGCAAGGCTTTGGGTTGATGTATACAAAAGTTTTAAAAGTAAAGGCTATCAAACACTTCTCATAATTCATAGTTTTGTGTACAAAAGATTTAATGCAGAAGATTGAAAACAAATTTGAATTTCAATTAGATTTTAAAAAAATTGAATTTAAATTAGATTGTAAGTGTTAGAAGAGCCTATTATTGACATGGTAGAAATAATACTTTAATATGACATAGAAAAAAAGTTAAGAACATTTACTCATTGGTTAAAAGAGGGAGGTATTTTAACTATGTTAGTCCACTTACAAGTTACTACAAAACATAAATCTATGGTTTGAGAAAAAAGTAGACACATTTATTGGTGCCTTATGTATGCTAAGAATATGAAATTTCATTATAAGCTTAGCGCAAAATAAGAACTAGAGGCATTAAAAAAAATACAATTGCTATGGAAACTTAAAGAATAAATGCTGACAAAAAATTGACAATTATTTAAATATCTACACACAAAAAAAAAATCTATTCATTCATTGTATGAATCACATCACACCTCAATGTTTTTTTTCAACTTGATAAAACTTTTTGTCCTTTCAAAATTACATAGCAAAAAAAAAATTGTTTCATATATTTTGCGTACAAAATTCTTAAAAAAGCTTTTCCATGCATTAATCATTTTGAGTATTACATCAATCTCTACTTAATAAGTTAATAGAAATTTTTCTAATTGCATGAGAAAAATATTAATTGATATTACTCAAACTATGGTTAAACTAAATGATCAAAAATAAATTTGCGTGATAGATAAATAAATTATGTGTATGGGAGTGATGCTTGTGCAACACATCACAATATCCACAATTTATTCTATGCCTTACATTTTTATTTCATGAAAAATTGGATCCTTGGAACTTGATATTATCTTTCTAGTACAAGGTAACTCAATGCCACAAAATCTAAACCTTCAAAAATCACATTGCAAAATTTCCAATTCTTTGTCTAAAGAAGACTTATAATTTATTTCACATTACATGAAATTATTTGATATTTCAATAACAAACAAACATCACCTCTCTATATATACCAACACTAACAAGTCTCGAAGGAAACTAATCTAGTCTTAAACTTGACCTAGGAGCCATACATACCCCATTGGTCAATGGCTCTAAATGAATTAGGGTTAGTAAAGAAACCAATGCAACTCACTTACAGTGGCTTGACAAGCTTGGATCATCAGGTCGGCATGCCTAGAATGGGTCTCCAAGACTAGTTTTCCTAGAATGGGTCACGAAGCTTAGGTAGCCTAGACTGGCCTCGCCTACCCAAGCTAGGCTTCATGCCCACTTTAATAGATTCGATGTTGGCAAAACCAATTTAAAATTTAACATATCCACCACTTGCTTTAATAGTGCTAAATGATCCATTTCTTATCATGAGTGATGGATTCACATTGAATCACTACCCATGAAATATGGGTCAATGAGTTTGACTAAAAAAACTATAGAGTTAAATCCTGATAGCAATATCACAATTTAACTTGTTATGGAAAGTACTTCCTACTTATCAAGTTTATAGTATGTTTCATCATAATCAAGAGGATGATTGTTATTCACATAATATATCTGTATAGAGCAATAACTTCTAGCATTAAAACAATTATAAATCCATGTCATTTGTTCATGATCTTCTAATTTTTGCCAAATCACTTTTAATATTTTGTGTCAAATATTTAGTATATTAATTTGACTTGTGAGAAATTATGGATAATTAATTAAGGTTATCAAAGTTTTAGGTGGGAGTGATTTTTTGAAATTACAATTAATTTCCACACTGAGCTATAAATACTAAACTAAAATAATAAAAAGAAAATTTTCTATTACAACAAATCTCATATGTTCTGCCACTAGGAAATGCAAATTGTAAGGAAACTTGCAACAAAAATGATAACCGTTTCCACATAACACTTAATAGATTTGAAATAAATATGTAATTAAAATCTACATACAAGAGAATAGATAACATACCCATAAAAATGTGACACAAGATATACCCTAGAAAACCCTTATTGAGGGGTAAAAAACCTAGCTTCCAAAAGCATCCATCACCATGTATTATTTATCAATAAACACCATTGCAATAAAACTATGGAAGCCTTCAAAGCCATAACTACATCCAAGAAATCCATGTGAACAAGCATGAATCCACACATCTCATGCCATGCTTCCAACCTTCACAAATGCTCCTTTGGCTAACCTATCAAGCCTTGTCCTACTCAACTCTTGCCTTTTCACCTTATGTCTTCTCATACAACAACTATCCTTGTGGCTGCTTACATAGTAGTAAGCCCCACAAATCCACCAAGTGGTATTACATAAACCATGTGCTACCTAACCCATTTACCCCACATTCAATATTACGTATTTAATTCTTTTCCCCAATATTAAATAATTGCATCAAATATTATCACAATGTTACAATATAACTCATCAAGTCTATCCCACAAGAATATTTACATCTTGCATGTCCATCTAGGAGTTCATAGATACAATAGTACATAGTAAAATAAAAGAATACAATATAAATAATATTAATGTGTGCAACACCCATAATATCAACAATCTCTGACTTGTTGTATAAATTGCATAGGGTCAATCTATAGCAAAATAAATGAACAAGGGAACAATCCCTCCTAGCACATCCACCATCATGGATGAAAGTACATGAAGTGCTCCATCCTAGTACTTGCAACAAAATTAAAGTATCCAACATTTCAAACATGAATGATATCACCTCCTAGTATGCCACTACCACTGAACATACATAGAAGCCATCCAAACAGAAAGCCACCCAACCTATCACATTAGAAGATCATAAAATATTATACCAACTGAAATGCCAAGCACAAAAAACTAATTGAAAGGTAATCACATGTATTTGTAGTCATCAAAATATCTATAGCTAAAATAACACCCACAACAAGTGCCAACCCATCCAACTATCCATACCTCCAAAGGCATAGCAAGTGAATCTCACATCACCAATATATTCAATCAATAACCTGCAATCACAAGCCTCAAGAGCAATACTTGGTACAAATATACCAAGAATCTCCAACTAGAAAAGATTATGTCAAATTTGTAACCAATCCACTCACAACATCTCAAAGAAGTGAATCCATGTAGTGTTGAAGACATCCACAATACATACACCAATAACTTGCAAGAATAATTATGATAACAAGTCTCCAACACTCTCCCAAGTTCTCCACAACCACTAAAGGAAAGAGATAAAGAAATAATTGTGTCATCTCTCACATGACATACATGAGCACAAACTAGTGATCAAAATCTCTAACCAATCTCAAATACAATGTAATCAAAACTGAACATCTAGGAAGATAACCAAGACTAAAGAGAAACCATGCAAATCATAACCTGTATCATGTCCTTTTACATATGCCTCTAGATGTAAACTGTGCAAGTATGATCTCCTCCATAAAACCTCAACTAAGAAGCCACAACAACACCCAAACCATACCAAATAACTAATCATCAATGTAAGCCTCTCACATGAAGATCAAACTCATAAACCATTCCTAAAACAAGGAATATGCCCATTGTAAAACCATCTCCCAAACTTAGCCAAAATAATAACATATGAAAATAGACATAAATAGTGCTAAACTATCTCTCAAATGAACCCTCTAGAACTAGCTCATGTACCATAGCTCAAGATCCTTATCCATGAAAGATAAGCATAAACATAATACACCTGAGAGAAGCAATGGGCTATACCTCTCAAGTATAAAATTAATGAGTAGACCAAGAGTGGGGAATGAGAATGCTAATCATGATATCCAAGTGTCCAACCAAGACTCATCTAAGAGAAATTTCCTCTCAAGTCCATATCAGGTGAATGTCCCTCAAAATTCTTGCTGAAACCAAATAATTATCCCAACAAATAATTCTCTAATCCAAGAGAAATCAACATCACCACCGTCTCTAAGTATCCATGAGCACCTACAAACAATCAATCCATGTCATCTCCAAATGCAACATAGCAATATCATGAAGTTTCTAGCAAATGAGAAATGTACTCAATCCCAAGAAAATAAACCAAGATTAATGTGAAAGTTCCAACCATGACCTTAGGAACATAAACATGATATCATCATCTAAACCATCTCAACCCATAACATGTCAAAACTCTAAACGCGTATCAAGAGTATACCATGATATAATGATGAAACTATCCTAACACCAAGGATAACATGTCAAATGAAAGAATAAACCACATCTTTACCAAGAACACCATGAGTTCTCTAGATGCAACCATCTTCACACACTATAAAGAAAAATCATCTCCATACACCATGAAGAAAACCATCTCCATACACCCTAAAGATAACCAAGAATCCCATGAATCCTGAAGATCTAATCATCTTCACACACCATGAAGATAAAAATTGCACCATGCAATTGTCAAAGACACTTCTACAACAACATGATCTAAGACAAACATCCAACATATGCAAACACTCAATAAATATATCAATGTCAATAACTCCCACTAAGCCATAGTACCAATTCATCCATAGAATCATAAAATTCGTCACCTACATGAAGATCCTCCAAGTCTATTCACATAAACAAGGAACTAATCCTACACTGTCACCTCATCACTATCACAAGCTCCCACTAAAGTGTGTATCCAAGATATCCATGAAATCATGATGAAAAAAGCATCCTCTAACCATGAGAATCAAACTATCAAGGAACTCAAAGTGCACATCATGAGCTCCTCAAAAGAAATTAAAAAACCATGATCCTCAACCAAGAAGATATATCACCACAACCAAATTAGGAATCCAAACCAATGAACATCAATAATGTAGTTGTATATCCGATCATGTCATGCCAATATCCATGGCACTATTATCACATCATTGAAATAAGTTCAATTAACTCTCAATGTGTCCAACCTATTAGTATAAAATAGTCAACCATAATCCTCCACCATGACTATACCTGGTAAAAATATCTCATCTCTTCTACATGAAGACAAATCAACAACTCATGTGACTTAGGGCATAGACAAACTAAATCCAAGCCACCAATATGAATATGCATCAATAATGAAAGATTAATGTGCAAAGACAACCCATAACCAAGTTATAAATGCAACCAATAAGTATAGACCTCTTACAACACTACAAAACTTATAGACTCAACAAGTCATCATACATATCCAAACTAAATACTAATAACCATATCATCATGAGACCAATCTAAAATATGAATTGAGTATACAATGACATCAAATCTTAAATTTCCAAACATACAATGTCATAAACTCACAATGCTACCATAGTCAATATATACCATAAACTGTTTAGATTAATATATCGCCAAATAAACCATGCCAAACCTACACCAAATATGAACCAATTTATAGAGCTCTCCAATAGCTTTCTATTGACTACTCGAAGTTCAAAATTTGACTCCGTATGCCCAAGTTATGCCCTAATTTGTGCTCAAAATAAATAACATTTTAATTTCAGCCTCTTTAAACTTGAAAAATATCAAAATCATAGAATAAAAACTACACCAAGTTGTAGTGCCTTAAATTATCTTTCTAACATCTATAAGAAGTCTGAAATCTAATATCATGTGAGAAAGTTATGGCCATTTTATGAAGATAGTCTTTTTACGATTTTCAATACCATTTTATTTTTAAATTTTGTTTGATGAGATCAAATTTGATGGCCATCATGGGCTGAAACTAAAAAAATCTTTCATTTCCTCTCAACATGGATATACTAGGGCATATTATATATCAAAATTTATGGAAAAACCAGCCTGGATCCAATGGTGATGTCTATTTTTTTCCAAGAGGTCATTAGTGCAAGCTATACCCTAAAACCCTCATTTGAATGAAACATTCAAAAAATTTATTTGACCAACAATTTCACATGCCCAAAATCTGCGAACATCCCATCATAACAATGAATCCAAAACCCTCATATTTGCAATAAAAACTCATATATCTTGTCCTTTCTTTTATCCTCTCGTGCATTCCCATGAATTCAATGTAGAGTTACAACAACAAAACCATAGCTCTGATATCACTTGTAAGGAAACTTGCAATGAAGAATATAACTGTTTCCACATAACCCATAATAGATATGAAATAGACATGTAATTGAAATCCACATACAAGAGAATAGGCATCATACCCACAAAAACGTGACACAAGATATACCTTAGGAAACCCTCATTAAGGAAAAAAAATCCAACCTCCAGAAACATCCATCATCATGTATTATTTAGCAAAAAATATCATTGCAATACAACCATGGAAGCCTTCAAAGCCATAGACACATCTAAGTAATCCATGTGAACAAGCATGAATCCACACATCCCATGTCATGCTTCCAACCTTCACAAATGCTCCTTTGACTAATCTATCACGCCTTGTCCTGCTCAACTCTTGCCTTTTTCTCCTTATGCCTTCTCATACAATAGCTACCCTTGTGGCTACTTATATAGTAGCAAGTCCCACAAAACCACAAAGTGGTATTACATAAACCATGTGCTACCTAAACCATTGACCCCATATTTAATATTGGATATTTAATTCTTTCCCCAATATTAAATAATTACATCAAATATTATCACAATGTTACATTACAACTCATCAAGTCTATCCCATGAGAATCTTTACATGTTGTACGTCCATCTAGGAGCTCCTAGATACAACATTACATAATAAAATAAAATAATACAATATAAAAAATATTATGCAATGTGTGCAACACCCATAATGTCAACACAAAGCAATGATATGATCCATTTCTTATTCCAAATTTATCATCTTTATGTGGTAATGAATTCAAGTGAATAAGGAGTTTCTACCAAAGACATGGTTGAGGGTTTTAGACTAGCAAAAGATTACTTGGAGCGTTGGTTGCATGGTGGATGCTCAGGTTGGTTGGTCACCTTAAAAATTGGAGGTAATAGTTATTTGTTGCTCATCCTTCTAATTTATTATTCACTTCCATATTTTGACTTGAACTACATAATGTTGTGATGTGGAGCTTGATTAGGCTTGGAGGTTTATTTAGAGCGATTTTTTCCCTATATTATTTCTACAGGGGTTTGGGCCCCAAGACTGGGTCAAGGGGTAGCACCCTTGCGAGGTCCTGGGGTAGCACCCTAGGTGCACTCCCTGTCGAAGTATAGGGTGGGGTCAAGGGGAAACACCCCGCCCCAATGGGGGTTTTCGAGGGAAACACCCTCGAAGCCAAAAATTCCCTTATATTGTAAAAGCCATCGGCTAATATTTTTCTATTATTCTAGGTCTAATTTTGTAAGTGGAAAAATCTTGTATAAAAAGGCTCAGGGTTAGGGATTTCATAATGTGATGGTGATATTGTAGCTTCTTGTGGTGGTATTGAGCTGTAAGGGATTATAGAACGTAATCACATTGTAATCACTAGATAATAATAATATTGGACTTGCTGTTGGTGGACATAGCCTAGGGATTGGGTGAACCACATTAAATCTTGGTGTCTTGTGTTTTCTTTTATGCGATCTACTATTTTTTGGTACTAGTTATATTTGCATGTAATTGTTATTTCTGTTTGAGGTTAATCCTAACACATAAGGGTGTTAATAAATAGTAGTGATAGAGCTAAATGGTACTACTAATGAGAGTCCTCAGGACAGGCCAAATAGAAGAAATGATGACTTTATTCTAGAAAATATATCTTGAATGATTTACACATGGATAATGTTGTAATTTATGCAAACATAGAAGCAATTACTTATGTTGATTGGACAAATATCACACAAAAAAAATCACAGGGTAAATTGGAATGGTACAGGGGAATTAGTTGTGTTTGCCAATCTAACTTAAATCATAGTAATAGGGAGTTAGTAATACAATAGCAATAACAAAAGCAATACCAAAAAAACAAGGATAAAAATGTTTCACTAATATTAATAAAGGCATAATATTTCCACTACCAATGATAGAAAGAGAGTCGATGCTTTTGGATTTAACTATACCATTTTTCTTGCCTTATTATCACAATTGTCTATAATACAACATAAATATTGAGGAAACTGTTAGATTTATTACATTAATTAGGTTAGTTTCTATGTTTAGATTAAATAAATAAATAAGTTAGATATTTAGTTACTGGGAAGTTATTCTAGTTAGTAGTTTTTTTAAGGAAAAGTAAGGCTATATAAAGTTGTTTAGCTATCAATATGCATCACTATGCTTTTATCCAGATGTATACAATGAAAATCTGAATCAATAAAATCAATCATTTTATATTTTTGCACTTTCATTTGGTATCAAATCCAGGTTAATCAATGTGGAGCATAGTTCTTTTGATGGATTTTGGATGATCAAACCTTAACTTTTACAGATGAGATCTTCTACAATCTTTTTATTGAAGAGATATGAATTGTATTTAGTAAGCCAAAGATCTCATTGATGGGAAGTTGAAGAAAAATACAACTTTTTTTATAATTGAAGAATAAGAAAGATATTATCAAAGGCTAGAGGCAATGGATGCTTGAGGATTTTTATCATCTCAAGCTAGCTTCTCACTTAGAGATGATTATTGCATGAAAATCACCTATTTGTGTCTCTAAAGAGGAGAGGGGGATTAGCAACATGATTGTCCTTCCAAGGAAAGAGTAGGAAAAACATCTCATGTGGAGTCATATTAGTGACTATTCTTCTTATTGCACTAAAGGAGGCATTAGACACACTCCAAGGAGATGTGAAATCTTGGAGGAACTATGTCTCAATGTGCAAGGCAAGTGGGAACAATCAACTTTAGGATTTGAGGATTTTCAATCTGAAGTTGTGGAGAGACAATCTACTTCAATAAATGAAGATTGGTGAAAGTATTTCATCAGAGTTTTTAGAGGAAGAATATTGGTGAAGGAACTTCATCAAAATTTCTAGACAGTTGGGTTAAAACCTTATCAACTTTCACTATTGTTAGGTTTATGTAATAAGAATCTTTACAACTTTCACTCCTGATGGATTAATGTAATAAGGGGGAATGTTAGATTTATTACATTAATTATGTTAGTTTCTATGATTAGATTAAATAAATAAATAAGTTAGATACTTAGTTGTTGGGAAGTTATTCCTGTAAGTAGTTTTTTTAAGGGAAAGTAAGGCTATATAAAGTTGTTCAGATATCAATATGCATCATTTTGTTTGTATTCAAAAGTATACAATGAGAATTTGAATCAATAAAATCAATCATTTTATATTTCAGCAATTTTAGAAACTAGGATTTGCATGACATTTCCTATTAATGCTAGAAAAAAAAAAATGAAAGGAACTTACATTGTACTAGATTATTTTATACTTGGATTTAATCACATTTATTTTTCTTTTATTCTTAAATTGTCTTTTAATGGATGCATATGCATTGTTAGTATCTAAAACAATCCATTTTTAAATAACTAAATTTCAGCCTATGTATTTGATCATAATTCCACTTCCATAGTACATAATTGGTGTTGTAATTTTTGCTTCATGTATTTTACTTCAACTTATCTATCAGTTCTATTATTATTTGCTATTAATGATTTCTAACTTCTAAAAAGTTGATGCTCAAATTGACACATAGCTATTCCAAGTGTCTTGAGTAGTTGTACAATAAATGCTATTCATGACTATACCTATTGGATTGATTTGTTGAGTTCTCCCTATAATTAGTCATGCTCTAGAGTTTTTTTTTGGTAATCCTAAGCTTAATCTCCAAATTGTCATCAATACCCTTCTTTCATTGGTATTTAAAATAACCCAACATTATCGATATATGATATAATTTTTATAAATTTTATTGAGTTCTATTTATTTTATACATAATAAGTTAGAATAATCAACTAGCTCTTTCTTGTATTGTAAAAGAAATTAATATAGCAAGAAGGATTACAACATCAAATCATATTTCACTAATGTTAGGACTAACAAGGACATAAAATAACAATTACATGCAAATACAACCAATATTAGAAAATAATAAATCACACAAAAGAGAACACAAGACACCAAGATTTAATGTGGTACACCCAATCCCTGGGCTATGTCTAGCAAACAATGAGTTTAATATTATTATGATCTAGTGATTACAACCTGATTACAATCCATAATCCCTCATAGCTCAATACCTCTGCAAGAAGAAATTTTTGTATCACACCTTATGAAACAATCCCTAACCCTAAGCCCTTTTATACAATTATTTTTTCACTTTAGGGTTAAATTTAGTTACAACATGTCAGCAATAAAATGTCGATAAATAGCCCCCAAAAAGTCTTGAACCCCGCCGAGGAATTATGGATTATGTATAATACTTCCCTTATCCGTCACCACAATCTAACAACTAAATCAAATAAAATTTATTTAATATTAAATCAAATTGGATTTGATTGAATCAAATAAAATTTCTCTCAATTTATATTGCTTTCAAATTCTATAAATCCTATTATATTGAAAAATGGAGTGGAATAAATAGAATTGTAGGGTGTATATCAAAGAGCATTGAAGGTGTTGTATATAAGGTGAATAAGATCATCGCATAAAAATACAAGACAACTCACTAGGGAAGACACACCAATAAAAGATGAATCATGTACAAAAGCACTAAGTCCTTTGAGATTGGTACAATTAACCATCTATTTAATGTTGGAAATTTGTTGATAGCTCATGCATGCCAGACATTTGTTTGAGTGACTTTTTTTTCATGGAGGACATGTGTCTTGGAGGAAAACATAGTATTTTTGACATCTATCTACCAGGGGAAATTTTGGAGAAAAGGAGGGTAAATTTGATTTGAAAATGAAATTGTCGATGAGGGTATTTTGTGATTTGGAGCAATGGATGTGTACATATCTGACACATACATTATCTTTTCTAAACATCATAAATCCAAAGACAAACCACCCATGTATAATTGAATATTTTCAAAATAGTTTCATATAATTTATGATAAGTTTGAGGTGATTGAAACCTTTTTTAAAGCAAGATAATAGACATCATGTCATAAATTCAACATGTGAACATTATTTAATATATATGTATAAGTAATGGCTTTACCATTGCACCCCTTGAAGGTGAAGTTCTATGAATGCTAGAAAGGTGTACACATGCACCACACTTTCTCTTCTCTTGAAAACATCCTTTTTCTTTTTTTCATACATAAACAATATATGATAATAATTATAATTGTACATTTCCATAGGTAGTTTAATACAATTTATACTTGAAAATAAGGAGGTGGGTTCAAATTGGAATCTGTTCCTTTTTTGGTGGATCAATTATAAATAAAAAGCTAAAGCTTTGGACAAAAATAACAATTTATTGACAAAAATAACATGTTTCCCTTGGGCTTGTTCCCATGTATGTTTCGCGGTACTACTAGTGTGAATTTCCTCTTTAAAAAATTTGTGCAAGATGATCGGCCAGCCTTAAACATCACACACAAAGGTGCAAATTAAGTGTGGAAAAAATATTCAACTTCATACTTTTAGCTTAGAAATGAGTCATTAGTATGTGATGTTTAAGCCACTAAGACGATCTATAACACTTCAAACTCTAAGCAATGGAATGAATCTGTACCTCATCTGCCAAAATAAAATAAAATTGTATCCTTCTACGGTGGGTCATAGAAAGATTGAAGCACTTTCCGCAAGTGGTAGTGTATGTTGAAAATAAGCTAAAGCTATTTTTAAACTAAGAAGAAGATTCAACTCAAATAATGTATATTTTCTAGTAGTTATTAAGGATCCCAGCATCCATAACCGTGAAAGATCTTCTAAGTATCTATTAACTTTCACCCAACAAACCACTGACCTAGACCAGAAGGCCAGTTTAAAAGTAATGAATCGAATCAGAGAAAAACATGGAATACATTTATGGAAAATCTACAAATTACGCAAAATGGTAAACAGAAAACCAAAGGAGGAAGACGGATGAATTTCTGGAGGACTAGGTGTTGCAAGTGATGAACATACAGAGCACTTGCGCCATAGTCATCCAAAGCAGAATTACGGCAGCAATAGAACCAGCAACCAGCCATGGTTTGGAAAAATAAGCACTTTTGAATTCACTCCATAAGATCTTGTGCTTTCTTCTCGTGTACTTATGCAACCCCCTTCTCACGTCATTAATTACTTTGCACCATATAAAAGGCATCATTCCTGAGCCTAGAGAGTTGAAGAGGTCCGTCAGTTGTTGATTGCTTTCAAGAAAGTTGTGAATCACCTCTGCTTTCCTTAACATAGCAACATCCTCCTCGTTGACAATCAACTCATCCATCAGTAGTACATATTGCGTCATTGGTCTTGGATAGTATCTTCCTCTTGTGGTCACTTCCATTGTAATTAAATTGCTCAACACTGAATATAACTGCTGTTTTACCATCATTTCTGGTAAGTAGAGCGTCGCTGTTTTCTCATCAAATCTTATCCATCGAATGGTTGAACCTTTCTTTTCTCGTCAATTTGCATCGGTCACAGGGTGAATGCTCACGCCTGCGCGGGTCAGTTCAGAAGATGTTGGCAGCTTCACAAAGTCCAGCTGAATTATTTCGCCCGAGCTGTATCTGAGGAGAGAAAGCCGAAACAAATCTTACACCAGCGTCCACAAATTGTCCTCATCGAATCAACTCCACTTTTAAACCAGATCTGCATACCATTGTGAGATGAAAAGAGTGTTTGCTGAGTATTTCCGGGCCTCCTATTTGATGAAGGAAAGCACAGACAAAGCTTATGCCAACGTCCACAAACGGCCAGCTTTACCGAATCAATGGTCTTCCTGAAGTAGATCTGCATCCTGTATTTGTCCAAGGGCGGCAAATGATACGCTTCCTCATTCTGGTAGTTCCTAACATTGCTGCCAACCAAACTGCGGTGGAGTATTTCGAGGACATGGGAACACTGTTTGTGAGAAGGTGGAATCTGCCATCTAAACATTTTATGTCTGCTCATACACATGAGGTCAAACCTCGCTAATTCATCCAACTTTTGACTGGCGACTTCTGGAGAACCCATCTTGATTTGACGGACGTCCTTCAAAATCCAGAGAGGGATTTGGTTTTCAAATAAAAGAAAATCACTCATTAATCCTTCCCTTATGGGACTTTGTAAATGGACATCAAATACTGCATCATATTTCCATGAGAATTCTCTCTCTTCTCTTTCATAGATTTTTTTGGCTTCGCTACCCCTTCTTAGATAATTGAGAAGAAATTCATAAATAAAGCATGATTCCCTGGAGACCATCCGCGCTAATTCTATAGGAGTGAAGGAAATATGTTCACCATAGAACGTCCTAATCTCCTTGTCCTTGGACAACAGCTCGCCCCTTCTTAGATAATTGAGAAGAAATTCATAAATAAAGCATGATTCCCTGGAGACCATCCGCGCTAATTCTATAGGAGTGAAGGAAATATGTTTACCATAGAACATCCTAATCTCCTTGTCCTTGGACAACAGCTCGCCCGCAACAAATGTTTTGGTAGATTCTTGTTGGTGATTTTTCTAGATATTACATTAATTAGGTTAGTTTCTAAGTTTAGTTTAAATAAATAAATAAGTTAGATATATAGTTGCTTGAAAGTTATTCTAGTAAGGGAAAATGAGGTTATATAAAGTTGTTTACATATCAATGTGAAATCAATTCAGTATCAATTTTGTATCGTTTTGTATGTATCCAAATGTATCCAATGAAAATATGAATCAATAAAATCAATCCTTTTATACTTTTGCTATTTCATTTGATATCAGAGCTAGGTAGATAGGCAATGTAGAGTTAATCATGAGATGATAATGTGTTGTTCCTAGCAGTGACAACAATGTTTGTATTCAACAGTGAAGTTTTCAAGTAGTACTCACGGGCGTTGCATTCATTATAGGCGCAAGAGGAATGATTCTAGTTGGTAGAAAGAATATATGTTTCTAATGGTCTGAGGAGTCGAAGAAGACAAATTCCCTATCAGTGAATTCAAGAAAATGATTTGAGGAATGGAATCATTGCCAAAGAACACTATCTGTTAACATCAGATTACTATGTGAAACTGAAGGGTGAAGCATCATTAAATTTAGTTATTTTTCTCTTTCACAATAAGATCACAAGTAGTGCTATTCTGTGTCTATTTGGTAGTCTGTGAGATCATCAATTTGGAGAGTATGTGATGTTTCTATGACAGATTTTGCTTGGCCTTTCATAATTTACAAATTGCTTTGTTTCATATGCTAGCCAACTTGGAGAACCATTTCCTACAGTGTTGGATGCATTTTCATTTGAAAATTTGTAAAGAGTGTTCTCTTTTCTATTGTGCATTTTATTTAAGATGTTTGATGTTATTTCAAAGCAATCAAGAAGAAAATGGATAAAATGTCTACTATTGCTAAGTTTGAAGGTTTTGAATTCTACGCATGGCACATTAAGGTACAATTTCTTTTGATTGAAAAAAATCTATGGGATATTGTATATGGTTTGGTGAAAAAGCTACACGATTTTAGCTATAAAGAATATAAGTAAATAGGAGGCTAAAGGCAATAGAGGTTGGAGGATTTTTATCATCTCAAGCTAGCTTCTTGCTCAGAGATGATTATTGCATTGGAAGCAACTATTTGTGTTCCCATAAAGTCGGGGCTTGGCAGATTCATCCCTGAAGAGAAGAGGGGACTTGATAGATTTGTGTCCCTAAAGAAAAGAAGGGGCTTGGCTGTGTGATTGTCCTTCTATGGAGTGAGGGGACACACAATTTTAAAAATGGAATCAGAGACACTTAGAGGAGATGTCAACTTTCAGAGGAAAGACATCTATGTGCAAACATATTAGTGGTGATTGTTTCTACAACACTTGAGGAGATGTTAGACACTCTCAGAGGAGATGTGGACTTTTGGAGGAAAGACGTCTCATGTGCATCACCAAAGGAGACATTAGACACACTCCATGGAGATGTGAAATTTTTGATGAACTATCTCTTGTTCTGTAAGGGAGGTGGAAACAAAGTTGGGATATGAGGTAAACTTCAGGATTAGGATTTGCAATCTGAAGTTGCAGAGAGAAAATCTACTTTCAAAGATTGGTAAAGGAGCTTCATCAAAATTTTCAGAGGAATAATATTGGTGAAGGCTTTCGTTTATTGGATTAATGTAATAAGAGAGGAATGTTGGAATTATTACATTAATTGGCTTAGTTTCTAATAAGTGAGAATGTTAGATTTGTTGGAATAATGTAATAAGGGAGGAATTTTAGATTTATTACATTAATCAGGTTAGTTACTAAGTTTAGTTTAAATAAATAAATAAGTTGGATATATAGTTGCTCGGAATTTCCATAAGGGAAAATGAGGTTACATAAAGTTGTTCACATATCAATGTGAAATTAATTCAATATCAATTTTGTATCGTTCTCTATATATCCAAATGTATCCAATGAAAATTTGAATCTATAAAATCAATCTTTTATATTTTAATTCTTTCATCTTCAAACAACCTCATTTTTAGATTTCTCCGTCCCTTTCAGCTCCCCCTTCCCACAATGGAAAGGGCCGATGGAAACAAAATGTGGAGTATACAAACAGTCAGAGTCTGGTAGTGACCTAGACATGTGAAAGATGAGAGCGTCGCCTACATCTAGTGCATCCTCTTCTTTCATTGTCACCCTATTCCCGACTTAAATCATACAACTGCTCAACTTGATCTCTTCTATTTCTTGACTGGCCATTTAGATGTATTTACTAACTCCCTTCGATCCGGAATATCAGAATTGGCTATCATCAAGTTTTCTAGGGAACAATGATGCCTCCAAATACATTTATGTTAGTGATTCGCATCAAAGTCAATGCAATCTTCCATCATAGGTGCAACCTGGTCCGAAATTGACCTTGTCATGAGACTCTTTCATGACGGTTTGGTAATTTTACTGTGTTCCATTTTAAAAATATTGATTGTCAACTTTTTAAATTAAGAAATCCTTTTGCATGGAAAATATTTTCTCACGCTCCACTGAACTAAAGTTTTATAGCATGAATAACATTTACTCGAATTTTGCAAATACCATCTAAAAAGCATCTATGCTTATCTTGAAATGTTTCTCCAAAATTGCACATCCAAGCAAATGCAGAGATGTTAGATATGTCTGAGTCATTCCCACATTCCTTCATACATGTGAGTTGGCAAATTACATTTTTTAATAATCCATTTGACGAAGTTAGATTCGTTTCAGATTTTAGATACAATAAAATGTTTACAAAGTCAATGGGACAATTAATGTAATTATCATCTCCTATTTTACATGACCCACTTGTTTGATAGCCGGGGAAGGCCATATCAGATATTAATAATGTTCCACTAAACAATTCACGATTTGGTTAGTTATTATGCCTTAGGTGTTTCCTATAGGAAGTCAGCTGAAATTTCAATCTAACATTTGAAAACGTAAAAGAAGCCTCGACGACCATAGAAGCCATTATGATTGTTGGAAATTTTGACTATTGTTATGGGACGTCAGTTAGGATGTTATGGCTGTACATGATTGTACATCATTGACATATTAATTTTGTCGGTGATTGGACATTGGATGGTTTCAGTGGAAAATATTTGACGTATAATTTTTTAAAGAAAGAGTGACCACAGAATACAATAACAAACTAACTTATTTGATAGCAGAGTTATATGCATGTATTGTAGCCACATTATTTGCTATCAATGAGATAGCCTATCTTTGCTACTTCTTTAACAAGCGCTTCCACATTGTTCATCATAACATCCTCGCTCACTTCCACGATCTCATCACACTTTGCCCCCAACAATCTGCTACTTAACTGACAATCCAATCTATTACAAAATTTGTTACTCATGTCCCAATCCCTAACATGAGAAACACAAAATTTATAGCCTCACACACGTACGTGTGCGTGCATCCCTAATGATCATCAGGAGAAATCCTCTCGAAGGATCAAAGAAAAGCACACCATCATGGGTTCGATTCTTGGAGGCCATTTCAATCTATTGATTTCAACTTACTATCTCTGGGACTGATAATACAAAAGCATTAATGGCATTGGTTGTCTCCCAATGAGGTTCGCATGGTAATACCACTAACTTGCTCTTTTCCCTCTCACATTTCTGCCAAACTGCTTGGTTATTTTGAATTAGAACATGACTGGAATTCATTAGAGCTTAATAAATGCCCATCTCTATCTAACAATGTCAACATATGCATATTGGTGCAATGCCTATCCTGGATGCTATTAGAATAAATAGTCCATCAATATAACTAAGAAGGGGTGAATAAATTATTCAACTAATATCACAATCATCAACCTTATTAAACTTTAACCATATGAACAATATGATCAAAAACTACAACAAAATACTCATGTACAATAATATCAGATATGTTAACTAGGGAAATGCTTGATCAGAGGGAAAACCTTGCTGGGGATGGTACCCACAAGATGATATACTAATATAAATATTCCTTGTTAGAGGATGGATTGTGTTAGGAGTCTATAACAACATCCAATACATATCAGCCTTGTTAGAAGACTTTGAATCCTTATTAGGAGATTCCAACATTGTTAGGAGTTGTGCCAACCTTGTAAGGAGTTGTAGAAGACAGATGGACCCACTATCCAAACAACTTCAAGGCAAGACCAATGAACCCACTGTATAAATGATCTTTGCATTATTCCTTGCAGAATAATAGAAATGAATAGTACTTCTCCTTCCATTTTCTCTATCTTGTCAACCTGACTTCTACTTCTTCTGATCTTATAACCAAATCCCATGTTTCACATCCAATAATCCCTTGGATTGCTTGCTCACATTCACCAAACACTACTCCTTTTTACACTTCCTTGATTACTTCATAGTAGATACATTTTTTTCACAAACAAAGAAAACATTTTTTCTTTATATGACATCTTCAAATAATTCTTTGTGTCAATCTTGAGGCTTTCTCAATTAAATATAATAAGATAATTAATTAATTTGCAATTACAATAGCACAATCAGCTCATAGTCTATACAACTTCTCACATGTGCGATACTAGGGCTTGCACATTTGCTGACATCATCCTTGGACTCTCTTATGCCACTAACTGACCATGCGTCTCTAGATTATAACTCTATTAGATGATATAATACAGACACCAAAAACCACTTCTCAGATACTCTGTCTCTTCATTGTTCTTTGTAAATTAGGCATATCTTTTTTACATCTTTGACTTACTTACTACGCATTGAATCATAACATTAGGATATAGCATAGAACATATCCATGACCACGCATGACTAGACAATGAAAACATTGTCCGTATAACTAAGATCTATTGCTTCTACTCTGTCAATTTTCATAGACTTACTGCTATGTTGACATCATTGACAAATATAGTCATGAATTCATCATGTCAATGCTCTCCAATGCTTAGGATACTCATCCAATGGAATATCATCAGCATTCATGCTATAAATCTATTCCTTTGGCATTGATGGCAACATAGGTGAAAAATATCTAAGTTCCAAAAACACCAAATAGTACCCTATTGTTGTTCTCATATTTTCAAATCTTTTTCAACAATCAAATCTGAAATCCTCTAGAATATTTCTTTGTTCAACATCTTGTAGATCGACATCATGATTTTTTCACTAAATAACTTCTTCATCTTTAGATCGGCAATAATTGTTCACATTTAAATAACTTACCATACATCAAAATTTGTCATCCTACATATCTCCCCCATAGAGAGATTCCTCCTTTCTTACACGAATCTTTCTAAATCTCCCTAATAATTATCTTTCCCCCATTCATGTACATATCTCCTTCATTCATACTTAGAAGATTTTTTTAATGCATTCTCCCCCCCATTGAAATCAATGGCAAATGCCTCATTATGTCAATTTACTACTCCAATTTACAACCAACTCGAGTACCCAAAGACATTATTCAGTACCAAGTACTAAGAAGCCTCAATGATTGAGCTCATCAAAGATACTCCCTCATATGGGAAGCATCAACAGTCAATCTAGTCTAATAATAGTTCTCTATATCATTGGACTTATGCATTCACTACACCATCCACTCAGAAGTAGGCAGGGGCATAACCCCAAGCATAACTCTCAAGTACTCAAATGTATCTTTAGGTAAGAACTTCGTAAAGATATCTACAATCTGATTTTTAGTACTTACATACTCCAATTTGATCTCTTTTTCTGCTACCTTCTCTCTCAAGACATGACACTTAATAGATATATGCTTAGTCTTAGAATTCAATACAAGATTCTTAGACATATCTACTATACTTGTGTTATCACAGTATATGATAATAGGTTCTACAAACTCAGTCCCAATATCTTTCAACATCTATTTCATCCAAATAACTTGATTACAGTTATTTGTTTCTATTACATACTCTTCTTTAGCTATACTTTGCAAAATAAAATCTTGTTTTTTGCCATAATGTCTTCCCAATCTGCATCAGTATAAGCACATAGAGTGAAATAACTTGATCTATCATAAAATATTCCATAGTTAGATGTCCCCTTAAAGTATCTAAATATCCTCTTTACAGATACATAATGATACTCCTTAAGATTAGCTTGAAATCAAGCTACAATCCCAACTACATTTTCTATATCTGGTCTAGTGTGAACCAGATACTGCAAACCTCCAATAATGGAGCTATACTTCTTCTGCTCAATCATAGACCTGTCTGATCCTTGCTAATAACTTGTGACTAGTTATCATAGGTGTACCAAAAGTCTTACATTTTTCCAATCCAAATCTCTTCAAAAAGTCTTTCAAGTACCTAGCTTGTGAAATAAAAATACCATCATTTTTTTGCACAAATTGCAAACCTAAGAAAAACTTCAGTTCTCCTAGCATACTCATTTCAATCTCATTCTTCATTTCTTCAGCAAACTTATCACTTACTTCATCATTACCTCCAAATGTTATGTCATCAAAAAATATTAATATGATTATAAAAGAAACTATAGGAGTGAATTTGTTTCTTGATCAACATCAATAGGCTAGAGAGTAAAAACTTATCCATACCCCAAAATGACCAAGGAAATCAAAGACTTAAGAAAAAAAAAATGGAGTATATCTCAGAAGTAGAAGATCACCTAGAATTTGGTGGAGCTAAGAAAAGAGTCTAGGGTTCATAAAATTGAACTAATATTTTATATCTCATGCTTTCAACTCTATTTCTTTTTCTATTCAACAAAATAGGAAGAGTTTGTATAGTAAAAAAATCATTCTATGTATTTTGTAATATCTGCTATGATATGCTTTCGTAAAAAAATTTGTGGACTCTACCTATTTTTCGTGGTCTGCCTTATTTTTGTGTAGGATCTTTAGGTAAGTTATTTAGTGTGGGTTTAGTGAGTTTTATTTTATTATTATTTGGATTAGGGAATATGTATGTAGCTAGATCATTTTTTCTATTGTGAGATAATATGTAATAAGCACCTTAAAAAAGATCTGTTTGAAAATATAAAGAGATACATTTTTAGAAGGAAATATAAAGACATACATGTTTATAAGGAAAAGAAAAGAACATTTACATATGTACCTCTTGTCTCCCTAGAAGAAAATTGTAGAGAAAGGGCATGTAGATCACAAGGTATGGCATGACAATGAAATCATAGAGCAAGGGTGCATAAATTAAATGCAAAGATCACAAGGGCAAAGCAATCAAATGTATCGGTCACATAGGCATGACGACATTCACATCACTCCACCCTCATTCAGAGCTCTTTGCCTCTTTTGCACGCAACTCTCGACAATTTTAAAAAATGGAAAATAATTTGTGTTGTATTTTTTTTTTTTTTGTATATGCTCGCAAGGGCATGGAAACTATGAATCCAATGTCTATATTTCGATGACATTGGGGACAATTACAAAAAAAATAAAAATCACCACAAATTATATCACTGTTGCAAATTGTCATTGCAATTTGACCCCAAATGTTGTAGTGACTTAGACCACCTTGGAGACTCTTCAGTATGGGGTGGTTAAAAATGTTGGAGGCTCTCCACAGCCAAAAAATGGGTGTCACCAGGGTTCACCCACCCATTCAGAGCTAATTTTGTTGATGATTGGATGCTAAGATCAATGGTTTCAATGTTGCACAATGATGCACCAATCAACTGAAGCATACTACAAGTTCTGGCATCAAGTGAGATCATTGTTTCTAATCAAAATGAAGTGTGATCTCTCATAAATAAGATAGGTTATTGTAGGCCTTGGCATGACCTTCTTGTAGCATTTGACATTTCACTGATAGCCCCCATGAGCTCTAAGTTATGACCCTTAGAAGATTGATCTCCAAATGCATTTGGAGCACCTTAGAGACTCTTTAGTATGGGGTGGCCATAAACGTTGGAGGCTCTCTGAAACTAGAACAAGGGTGTTACTAGGGTTCACTTGCCCATTTTGAGCTAATGGTGCTGATGATTCTATGCCAAGATTAGCAGTTTAAAAGTTGTGCACTGATGCACCAATGAACTAAGGCACACTACAAGTTTTAGCATTGAGCAACGTTCTTATGCATTTTCATTTTTGACACGGTCAATCATGACATTTACATTATGAATTGGTAAATTCTCATTCTCTGAATTTTCAATCCTCACATTATCATTATAAATTGGTATATTTTCATTCTCCTACTAAACATATTCATTTTCTCACTCTATGATTTCACCTTAGATCAATACATCATCAACTTGATTCACATTTAAGATATCTTGTCTCTTCCTTCGGTGATTTTCCTTGTCCATTTCCCTATATGTTGTAATGTCTTCATTCAATACCTTCCTTTTGCATTTAGCCTTTCGACAACTATTGCTCCCCATTCAGACAACAATACCAAACACCTAATAAAATCTTGTAGCAACCTTTTCAGTTGAACGGGCCCCAAATAATCTTTTTCTCCAAACCTGTGAAAATGGCCCCAAAAAAATGTAATTGTTGGGTCTGCAGTGACAGAGAATATTTTCGAAAAACTCTACCAATAAAATAATTCAAGTACCTAATCCCATATCAGCTATCTAATTGATGATCAGATACCCGATATGACATTGGGTACCTGAAATGATCGCCCAAATTTTGGAGAGAAATCAATTGAGTGGGTGTGGGAAATCAACAACTATTGTATATTATTAAATATTAGTATAGATAAGTATATTATTATTATTAAATATAATATAGTAAAATATGATTATTATTAAATATAATATAATAATATATATGATGATTATTATTAATATATGTAATATATAGTCATATATTATTATTATATAATACAGTAATGTATTATTATTATATAGTAACATGGTTGTAGGCTAGGGTAATCGATGGAATCGGTCGAATGGGGTAGTGGGCTAGCTGATGACCATATTTTACCCATTGCATTGCGACATGTGTCCCTATGCCTAGGGACCTATTTCATTTCTTTGAATGGGTTGAAAGGGGTAATAGGATAACCTATGACCCTTTTCGATGCATTTAATGACAATATATGTCCCCAGGGGTCCTAGGATCCCTCAGGACCTATTTCATTTGTTCAAATGGGTCAAAAGGGGTCATAGGATAACATATGACCCCTTTCGAAGAATTTCATAACAAAATATTTCCCTAGGTGTCCTAGGACCTCGAGAGACCTATTTCATTTCTTTGAATGGGTTGAAAGGAGTCATGGATAACCTATGACCCCTTTCGGCATATGTCATGACAATATATGTCCCTAGGGGTCCTAGGATCCCTAGAAAACTATTTCAATTGTTTGAATGGGTCGAAAGGGGTCATTGGATAACCTATGACTCCTTTTGATGCATTTCATGACAACATATGTTCCTAAGTGTCCTAGGACCCTTAGGAACCTATTTCATTTATTTGAATGGGATGAAAGGGGTCACATGATAACCTATGACTTTCCTATGATCCCTTTCGATGCATTTCATGATAACATATGGTCTTAGGGGTCCTAGGACCATTAGGGACCTATTTCTAATGGGTCAAAAGGGTTCATAGGATAATTAGTGACCCCTTTCAATGCATTTCATGACAAAATATGTCCCTAGGGGTCCTATGATCCCTAGAGACCTATTTTATTTGTTCGAATGGGTCAAAAGGGGTTATATGATAACCTATGATCCCTTTTGATGCATTTCATAACAATATATGTACCTAGGGATCCTAGGACCCCTAAGGACCTATTTCATTTGTTTGAGTGGGTTGAAATGGGTCATAGGTTATCCTATGACCTCTTTTGATGCATTTCATAACAACATATGTCCCTATGGATCCTAAGACCCCTAGGGACCTATTTAATTTTTTTGAATGCGTTGAAAGGGGTCATACGATAACCTATGAACCCTTTCGACGTACTCCATGAAAAAATATATCCATAGGGGTCTCAGGACCCTTAGAGACCTATTTCATTTATTCAAATGGGTCAAAAGTGGTCATAGGATAACCTATGAACTCTTTTGACACATTTCATGACAACATATCCTATTACCCCTTTCAACACGTTTTATCACAACATATGTCCCTAGGGGTTCTAGGGACCTATTTCATTTATTTGAATGCATTGAAAGGGCTCATAGGATAATATATGATCCCATTTGATGCATTTAATGACTTCAGGACCCCTAAGGACCTATTTTATTTTTTCAAATGGGTCAAAAGGGGTCATAGGTTAACCTATGACCCCCTTATGAACCATTAAATGATAACATATGTTCCTAGGGGTCCTAGGATCCCTGAAGACCTATTTTGTTTGTTTGAAAGTATTAAAAGGGGGCATAAGATAACCTATGACCCCTATTGATGCATTTCATGACAACATATGCCCCTAGGTATCTTAGGACCCCTAGGATTTATTTCATTTGTTCGAATGGGTCAAAAGGGATCATAGGATGACCTATGACCCCTTTGGATGCATTTTATGACAACATGTCCCTAGGCATCCTAGGACCCCTATAAAACTATTTAATTTGTTTGAATTGCTCAAAAGTGGTCATAGGATGACCAATGACCTCTTTTGATGTATTTCATGACAACATATATCCCTAGGCGTCTTAGGACTACTAATGAAATTTTTTGTTTGTTTGAATAGGTCGAAAGGGGTTATAGGATGACCTATGACCCCTTTCAATAGATTCCATAATAACATATATCCCTAGGGGTCTAGGACTCCTAGAGACCTATTTCATTTGTTCAAATGGGTCAAATAGGGTCATAGGATAACATATGACACCTTTCGACACATTTCATGATGACATATGTCCTTAGGGGTAATATAATCCCTAAGGACCTATTTCATTGGTTCAAATGGGTCGAAAAAGGTCATAGGATGACTTATGACTGATTTTGATGTATTTCATTACAATATGTGTCCCGAAGCATCCTAGGACCCTTAGGGACCTATTATTTGTTTGAATGGATCAAAATAGGTCATAGGATAATCTATGACCTTTTTTGATGCATTCCATGACAACATATGTCCCTTGGGGTCCTAGGAACCCTAGGGACCTATTAAATTCATTAGAATGGGTCGAAAGTGGTCATGGGATATCCTATAAACCCTTTTGACATGTTTCATGAAAATATATGTCCCTAAGGGTTCTAGGACCCCTAAGGACCTATTTAATTTGTTTGAATGGGTCAAAAGAACGTATGATCTTTTTCAACACATTTCATGACAAAATATTTCCTTAGGGTTCCTAGGACCCCTAGGGACTTATTTCATTTGTTTGAATGCATCAAAAGGGATCAGAGGATAATGCATGACCCCTTTCGATGCATTTCATGACAATATATTTAGGGTCCTATTTCATTTTTTGAAATGGGCTGAAAAGGTTCATAAAACAACCTATGCCTCTTTTGACATATTTCATGACAACATATGCCCATAGGGGTCCAAGGACCACTAGGGACTTATTTCATTTGTTTGAATGGGTTGAAAGGGCTAAAAGGATAACCTATGACCCTTTTTGACATATTTCATGATAACATATGTCATTAGGGGTCCTGGGACCCCTAGGGACCTACTTTATTTGTTCGAATGGGTTGAAAGTCCTATGACCCCTTTTGAAATATTTGATGATAGAATATTTCCTTAGGGTCCCTAGGATCCCTAGGGATCTATTTCATTTGTTTGAATGGGTCAAAAGAGTTTATAGGATAATCTATAATCCCTTTTGACATATTTCATGATAACATATATTCTTAGGGGGTCTTAGGACCCACTCCTAGGGACCTATTTGATTTATTCAAATGGGTTGAAAGGGGTCATAGGTTATCCTATGACTCCTTTAGATGCATTTCATGACAACATATGCCTTAGGGGTCCTAAAATCTCTAGGGACCTATTTCATTTGTTTGAATGGGTCAAAAAGGGTCATAATAACCTATGACCCCTTTTGACCTATTAAATGATAATGTATGTTCCTATGGGTCATAACACATATATCATGTGTTCATATGTGTTTAAAGGGGTAATGGCCTAGCCTACAACCCCATTTGACCTATAACATTGATTACCCTATGTCCCTAGGGGCCTATGACCCTTAGGGACACATGTTGTGATGCAATATGTGGAATGGGGTCATTGGCTAATTTAATAAACTATATTATACTATTTGATAATTTCTAATACTATGCAATAATATATATTATAGTAATATATATTTAATATAATAATAGTGATAATAATATATAGATAATATTTATAATATTATAGATAATATATAATACTATATAATAATATATAGTATTATGACTATACTATCTAATAATATTTAATATCATATCTAATATTATAATAATAAAATTTGTTATATAATAAAAATAAAAAATAAAAAATAATACTATTCAAATATATTCATATTATATTTTAAATTACAAATTATATTTAAATAGGTTTTTTAACTAAATGAGAAAACATATCTAGATATGTTTGTTAACTTTTTGTTTAAAATGTTCCATTATTTCCCACCTTCTCAATTTTTGAAAATTTTCTTTTGCCACTTCATTTTGGGTACCCAATCTAAGATTGGATACCCAATTTGAATTTGGATACCTAGAATTAGATATTTGATTAGGCTTGGTATTTATGAAACCTCTTTGTTCAACTCAAAAAATGCATTTGAAACATGTTTCTGTAACATTCAAACTTCGAGTAGCCATCTAACAATATTTTTTTCATCTAAATTCAGTGAAATGAAAATGGTTTTCTGATAACATTCAGAAGATTCCATCAATATAATTGTTATCAAATTATGAGTTTGATGTGTATTTATTAGTCAAATTTTAATGAAGATGTTTGTAAACAACTAATTGACATATCAACTGAAAAATAGCTATAACTTTCAAATGATATAACATTTTTGAAATCCAAAAGTTGCATCCCCATTCTATGCTTCACCTAGAATAAGAGGAAAAAAAGAAGAAGAATAAATTAATTTTGTAAAGTTTTCAACTAGTTAAGGTGGTCAAACATGGGATTTTGTTTATTCTGAAAAAAATTATAGTAGAAAATTCACTGTTAATTATTTATTTGGAATAAAAATACAAAAAAATATGTGTCACATTTATGCATGAGTCTAATTTTTATATATTTAATTATATTAAAAAATATTATCATTTGATTTTGATTAAAATGGTCATTTTCATCCTGAAATTATTGTAGTACTGCATTAAAATTAGAAATTTTGACAAATCAAATAATATTTTTTTCCAGATAAGGCCTTGCAATTTAGAAACTAAATACAATTTCCCACATATTCTTTTCTTAAAAATTTTAGATTTAAAGCCCATAACTACTATATAAAATTATGTGTCAACTTAACATAATCCTAATTTGTTTATTTTTCACTATCACTCAAGGCCATAGTTTGGTTGACCATGATCCTACACATACCCATTGGTTAGATAAATTAAAAATTTCAAGACCTCAAGGGAGTAGAAATCAATAAAAAGATGGAGAATATAAAATTTATTTCAAACATTTCTAGGAAATAAATTCGAAGTTTGAGAAACATAATTAGAGTACAATTTTTTTTTAAAATTTTTTTTGGAAAAAGGGGTAAAATTTATTCAATCAAATCCAAATTACAAAGAAAAAGCAAAAGGCCCACAACATCGCTACATATTCCTATGTTGTAATAACAACTGATCAAAAATTCCACAATATTCATAAGGTAACTCATCCCTTCCACTAATATCCCAAGTATCCACCTTCTCTGAAGCCCACTTCGCCAAACAATCTGGTACTCTGTTCCATTTATGAGGGATATGATGAAAGGAAACATAATCCAACGAACTACATAGAATTAGAATTTTTCTAACCAAAGAGGCTAATTTTTAGTTAATGTTCTCCAAACTCTGGTTATTCAGCATATCAACAACAATATGAGAGCTAGAATCACATATGATCTTTTTCTAGCCTAAAGAATGTCCTCTCTCCACAACAATCTTAATAGCAAGGGCCTCCATTAGATTATTAGAGTGTAGACCCTTGTAAATAGAGAAGAGAAAAATTGCACCACCATCATTACCTCTACTTATAGTCCCAATACCAGCATGACCAGGATTCCCCCGAGAAGACGCATTTGTATTTATCTTTCAAGATCCCAGCCAGGGGAGGAGTCCATCGTCCAGCCATACAAACACTTTGCTTACCATGGCAAGGCCTTTTTCCAAAAGTGCATCCCTAATTATTTCCATCTAGGTTAAAATTCCTTACAATATTTTGATCCCTAGGGTCTATACTTTCAGACATATCACACTTTGCAAAGATAGTCTCTTGAAGCCTACTAAGAATCTTCCTCCACAACTAAAGGCTATCTAACTTAGAGTCATAGAAAATTTTGCGGTTCCTCTATAACCAAAGGTTCCAGAGAATAAAAATCAGCCTAACTGTCGAGGAAATCTACAAGAAAGAAGTCTTTGCTAGAGGTCTGCCCAAGCTTTCCTAAAAGTCAATGAGAGAAGTGGCATGAATACAACCATGAATCCAAGCCTCCCACATCTATGCCATATTTCACTAGTTGAAGCCTAAAATTTAAAATGTGTCTAAATAGTACTTAGCCTTTCAGAAAGTACTAACAAGTACTAATAAGAAGTATTTAACACTCTGAATAATAAATGTTTTGTTAAATTAGGCTTAAAAAATCTAATTAGACAATACTCTTAAAGTTTATTGGTTGGTGCAAGTAGATAAAGACATCACAAAATTGGAAACTACACTATAATGAAGGATAAAGACATAAGAAAAATAAAATAAAATAAACTATGAATGATTCGATGTATTTTATTTGTTTAATTCTTTTTTCCTATATAGAGTTACATGTGCCTTGTTCATTAAAACAAGTTTGTTTTTTCTTTTTTCCTTTTTCTATCCCTATAGAATAGTATATATTTTTTAAAATGAAATATTTTCAGTTATGAAAAAGTTTTTAGAGTGTCCTAAATGAGCCATGCAAGGGAAATTTATATCATAATTCAATGTAACTTTTTGTTCATATGTACTTGACCAGAATCAAAATTAGTTCTAAGAACATATCTTCAAATACTCATTTAAAATGGTAACAAAGAAATTACAAAGTATGTACTAGTGAATTTTAAAATAATAAAATCTTATGTGAGAACCAATGAAGCAGCTTGCAATGGAGATATCTAGCTACAATACCTCTAAACTAGGAGAATGAGGTGGATAAAACTATTGCAAGTCAAGCTAGTCAAGAAAAGTAATGAAATCCCAATTAGAACATCATCAACCATAGAAAATACCTCTTCAACCATTTGTTTGAAGGAAATCCCTCCATTTAGTTTATTCTTAGCATAAGTGTTTTGTGCTAGAAAAAGGCAATCATGCCAGAGACTTCTTCCTCTCTCACAAATCCTTTGTCTTCAACATGAGAAACTTAACAATCTTGACCTTGATCACTTTCCCTTTCTAAAAATGTAACAATACTTTTGTTAAAGGCCTGCAATGAGACATGCAAAAGATTTGATCAAAGTTTGTAAATTGGTAAAAATAGAAACAAATCATATAACCAATTGTTCAAAATGAAATGAATCATAAATAAATTTAAAGGAAACAAGTCATATAAAAAATTGTTCAAAATGGGGAAAAAATAAAATTAGAAATAAATTTAAAGGAAATAAAAAAACTAAAAATTAAAAATTTCTAAAATGATCACAAAGTAGTTCAAAATGACTAGAAATTCATTTTATGATTTGAGCTAACAAACTGTATTAGTGTAGACCAATATGTATTAGAATGTTTGTGTATGGTATATGGTTTATCAAATGAGTTTTTGCACCTTATTCTTTTTAATTGGCAATATTCTTGTGATGAATTTTTGTTACTAGTATATTCTTTTGTTTATTTCATATCACAAATAATATGGGTAGTAATTTATACTTTTGATTTCAATGATGATCATATATGCATGATGATTTTGTGATGATATAACATAATATTATATGATGATGTCAAGAGGCCTTTACATGTAAAGACATTATTTTGGCCTTTTGGCATTGTTTTTGATTTCATAATGTGTGCTAAGGTTATGCTATAAATTTGATAAGATGGTTTTAAGGTTGATCATATATTATGAGTAATTAAGTTAAGGGATCTTTTATATGTTCATTACTTCTATAAAATGACATCTTATGATATTTAATGGCAGTTCTTTCTACTTAATGTTACAAAATAATCTTTTTTTTTTTAGCATGAGTGTTGATGATATTCCTTTGGGAGAGTATCCTAAGCATTGGAGAGTATTGACATGTTGCATTTATGGTTGTGTTTGTCATTGATTTCAACATAGAAATGAGTTTGTGATGACTACCAAAGTAGGAGACAAAGATCTTTGTTGTACAAACATGGTGTTGATTGTCAGATGATGCACAATCATGGACATGTGCTATAGTGTGTCTTAATGACATGGTTCATTGTGCAACAAGTAAGTTGAAGATGTACAAAAGTTGTATTTAAATTAAAAAAAGTAGTACAAAGATGAAGTACTTGAAAATAGGTTACTAATATTTGCATTATAACTTCTAACAAAGATATAATCTAGTGATGAATGATCAATGAATAACACATGAAAGTTTAATAATGACATTTGTAAATGTGCAAGCCCTAGTATCGCATGTGTGAGAATTTGTATAGACTCTGAGTTGAAAGTGCTATTGTAATTGAGAATTAATTAATTATCTTATTATAATTAATTAGGAAAGCCTCCAGGCCAACTCAAGGAATTATTTTGAAGATAGGGTACATAAAGGAAAGATGTTTTCCTTGTTTGTATGATAATTGAGTTTGTATCAAGTGTGAGAAGGAGAAGAGTTTTTAGTGAATTCATGTAAGAGGTCCAAGGGATTATTGGATGCAAGAGTTATGATCTAGTTACAAGATTAGAAGGAGCAAAAGTACAGTTGATAGGATAGAGAAAGAGGAAGGAGCTGAACTATTCATTTCTATTATTCTATAAGGAATAATATAGAGACCATATAGATAGTGGGTTCATTGGTCTTTCCCGTGAGGCTATTTGCATAGTGGGTCCAACTATCTTTTATAACTCCTAACAAAGTTGGAATCTCCTACTATGGATTCAAAGTCTCCTAATAGGGATCAATATATCTTGAATGTTGTTATAGAGTCCTAACAGGGTCCATCCTCTAACAATGAATATTTATATTAGTTCACCATCTTGCGGGTACCATCCCCACTAGGGTTTTACCTTTGATCAAGGGTTTCCCTAGTTAACATATCTCGTGTTATTGTGCATGAGTATCTTGTTATGATTATTGATTATATTAATCACATGGTTAAAGTTTAGTAAGGTTGGTAATTCTGATATTAGTTTTATAACTGATTCACCCCCCCCCCCCACTAAGCTATATTAGTGAATTATATGTATTCTAAAAATTGGTATCAGAGCATCAGGTCCTTGAAGGATAAGTTTAATAACTTTAGGAGATCAATGGAAAATCTTTTTAAAATGGATAGTCCCAATTTAGATGGACAAAATTTTGTCTCACAGAAGATAGATCTTCTTGGTGAATTATCAAATATGTGTAAATATTTGAATATTGAGTTTCCTATTCCAAAATCCTTTTGTTACATTCGAAAGAATAGAAGCAAAAGCAAAGTCAGATCCATATCCAAAGGAGACAAAAAGATGAAGGAAGTTATGAAATTTTTTCTTTGTTGGACATGTAAAGAGTTTGTTCATTTTTCATTTTGATGTCCTAAGAGAGTAAGAAAAGATAAAAATAATTCACTTTCTGATTAAGATGAAGAATTTAAATCAAGTATGGAAAGATTCTTGAATGACAATGATGGTAAAGATAATGAGCCTGGATTAGTTAAGAAAGAGGAAGTAGTAGAAGAGATAGCTTTGGTAAGTATTGTTTATCTAAAGGATAACCATGAAAATATGGAAGTTATCATTGAGACTAACAATGATTTGCAAAATGGGAATCATATTGAAAAGAAGAGATCTGGTCCTAGGGTAGAAGAAAGAATTGAACTGACAACTCCTACCAGAACTATATCAAAGAATTACCTTCTTGAACATATCACTGGGAGAAGAAATATAAATTAGGTAAATAAAGAAGTATGTGAGTTGTTTTTTGTTTTGTCAAGTTGAATATAAGAGTGTAGATGAAGCATATAAAGATGGTCATTGGATTCAAGCAATGAAGGAAGAACTAGATCAAATTGTGAAAAATGAAACATGGGAATTAGTTCCTACATTTAAAAACAAGAATGTGATTGGAACCAAATGGGTATTCAGAAACAAGATGAATGAACAAGGTGAAGTTGTGAGGAATAGGGCTAGACTTGTGTGCAAAGGTTATTCATAGAAAGAATGGATAGATTATGAGGAGACATATACCCCTTTAGCTAGAATGGATGTAGTTGGAATATTCTTGGCTTATGCAAAAAAGAAGAAGTTTAAAGTATATACTTGTGGATGTTAAATCAACTTTCCTAAATTGAGAACTTGAAGAAGAAGTATATATTGAGTAGCTTGAAATTTTCCCTCTAATAGAAGAAAAAGATATGGTATGTAGATTGAAGAAAGTTCTATATAGTCTGAAGAAAGCACCTAGAACTTGGTATGAAAGGTTGGATAAGTATTTGAAAAATCTTGGATTTTTTAAAGGTACAATAAACAGTAATTTTTATTTGAGAGAAATTGAAAATGATTTTTTGATAATAGTAATTTTTTTGATGACATAATATTTAGAGGTAATGATGAAGCAAGTGATAAGTTTTTTGAAGAGACGAATGCTAAATTTGAAATGAGTATGATAGAGGAAATGAAATTTTTCCTAGGTTTGCAAATTATCAAGAATAATGATGGTATTTTCATTTTACAAGCTAAGTACTTGAAATATTTGTGGAAGAGATTTGGATTGGAAAATTGTAAGCCTATTGGTACACCTATGATAACTGGTCACAATTTATCTAGCAAGGATGACACACCTATAGTTGAGTAGAAGAAGTACATATCCATGATTAGAGGTTTGCAATATCTATCTCGTACTGAGCCCAATATAACAAATGTAGTTGGGATTGTGGTTAAATTTCAAGCTAATCCTAAGGAGTATTAATATGCAACAGTAAAGAGGATATTCATATATTTGAAAGGAACATCTGACTATGGAATATGGTATGATAGATCAAGTGATTTCACTCCATGTGCTCATATCAATGTAGATTGTTGCATGCATTATGGATGATAGAAACAGCACTAGTAGTGGAGCATATTATCTTGGAGGAAGATTGGTTTCTTGGCTAAGAAAGAAACAAGATTATATTTGATAGAGTATAGTTGAGGAAGAGTATGTAGCACTAGAAAATAATTGTAATTAATTTATGTGGCTAAAATAGATGCTAAAGGATATTGAGATTAAGTTTGGAGAACCTATTATCATAAACTGTGATAACACAAGTACAGTAAGTAAGTCCAAGAATCATGTATTTTATTCTAAGACTAAGCATATATCTATTAAGTATCATGTCTTAAGAGAGAAATAAATAGAAAAAAAGACCAGATTGGAATATGTGAGTACTAATAATCATATTGCACATATCTTTATGAAGCCCTTACCTAAAGATACATTTGATTACTTAAGAGGTATGCTTAAAGTTATGCCCCTACCTACTTCTAAGTAAATGATGCATAGAGTGGATCAATCCATTAGTACAATGCATTATTTTTAGACTAGATTGAATATTGATGCTTCCCAAATGGGGCAATATCTGTGATGATCTGAGTCATTGATGACTCTTGGTATTTGGTATTTGGTATTGAATAGTGACTTTGGATACTTGAGATGGTTGTAAATTGAAGTAGTAATATTGACATAATGAGGCCGTCTTCATTGATGTCAATAAGGAAGAGAATGCATGAGAAACATCTCCTAAGTATGAATGAGACAAGAATGCATGAACTTTACTAGGGAGATTTAGAAAGATTCATGTAAGAAGAAGGAGAAATATCTCTATGAAGGAGATATGCAACATGAAGAGTTATTAATGCAAAAGGGGAAGATAAGTGTAGATTGATGTATGGGAGAGAGGCTAAGATATGATTAGCATGTGAAAAAATGTTTCCAATCCTAAAGAAGATACTGAATGGAGTAGTATTGAAGAGGATTTCAGATTTGATTGATGAAGAGGATTTGAAAAGTTGAAAATAACAACAACAACAATAGAGTACTATTTGGTCTTGTTGGAACTTAGATGTTTTCCATCTATGCTGCCATCAATGCAAAAGGGGGAAATTGTTAGCATGAATGCTAATTGTATTCCTTTGAGGGAGATCCTAAGCATTGGAGAGTATTGACATTTTGCATTCATGATTGTATTTGTCATTGATGTCAACATAGCAATAAGTCTATAAGGACTAGCAGACTATTAGAGAGAGATATTTGTTGTATGGATAAGATTTTGATTGTCAGATGATGTGTGGTCATAGACATGTGCTATAGTGCATCCTAATGAATTGGTTCAATATGCAACTAGTAAGTTGAAGACCTACAAAAATTGTATCTAATTTACAGAAAGTAGTAGAGAGACAAAGCACCTAAAAAGTGATTACTGATGTTTATATTATATTTTCTAATAGAGATATAAGTTGGTGATGCATAGTTAGCTAGTGACATATGATAGTGTGATAATGATATCAGTAAATGTGCAAGCCCTAGTATCGCACGTGTGAGAATTTGTATAGACTATGAGTCGACAATGCTATTGTAATTGATAATTAATTATATATCTTATTATAATTAATAGGGAAAGCCACAAGGAAAAATTAAGGAATAATTTCGAAGATAAGGTGTAAAGAAAATATGTTTTCTTTGTTTGTATGATAATTGAATTTGTATCAAGTGCAAAAAGGAGAGGATTGTTTAGTGAATGCGTGTAAAAAATCCAAGGGATTATTGGATGCGAGTGTTCTAATTTGGTTACAAGATCAGAAGGAACAGAAGTTTGATTGACAGGAAAAAGAAACAAGAAGGATCAGTACCATTCATTTCTATTATTTTGCAAGGAATAATACATAGATATTTTTCCTTTGAAGCTATTTGGACAGTGGGTCTAGTTGTCTTCTACAACTCCTAATTACAGGGTTGACAAGAATCCTAACAAGGTTGGAATCTCCCAACAGGGATTCAAAGTTTCCTAACAAGGACTGATATGTACTAAATGTTGTTATAGACTACTAACAAGGTCCCTCATCTAACAAGGAATATTTATATTATTACATCATCTTGTGGGTACCACACCCACCAAGGTTTTCCCTCTAATCAAGGGTTTCACTAGTTAATATATTTGGTTTTATTGTGGATGAGTATCTTATTGTGGTGATTAATTATATTGCTCCCATGGTTAAAGTTTAAAAAGCTTGATAATCATAATATTAGTTGTATAAATAATTCACCTCCTTCCCCCCCCTTTTGCTTAGTTATATTGGTGGGCTATATTTTCTAACATTTTTATATTTAACTTAGAGGAGGTTATTAATGTAATATTTAGATAATGGTTATATATGTTAAAATGTTATTAATGTAATGTTTGGTAGGTAGGTTTATTGCTTTTAAACTCTCTAACTATGATTACTTCAAATCCGAGAATGTTGAATCTTCTTTTAAATCTAAGTTTTCATTGAAAGAACTTGATGAAAAGAAAAAGAAAAGGAGCAAACATGTTTCCATTAATGGTGATACAAATGAGGAAGATATTGATCATCTTGAAGCACTATTTGCTAGGAGATTTCATAGAGGAAAAAGGTAAATACAAAGGTAAGGTGCCTATCATATGTTTTAATTGCAATGAAGTTGGTCAGATTGTTGCTAGATGTCTAAAGAAGAAGAACAATAGAAGTGGAGACAAATTTAGAAGAAAATGAGATAAAAACAACAAAGATTAGAAAGACACAAGAAATAAGTCCTACTACATTACTGAAGAAGAATCAAAAGAAAAATCTGATGATGATGAGATAAAGTTGCTTATGTTTATATGAAGGATGAATCTGATGAAGATGAGGCAACTACACTTGTATCTTATGTGAATAAGAGTGAGAAATGGATCATTGATATTGGATGTTCCAATACATGACTGGAGACTAAAGCAAGTTCAATTCCCTTGTGCATTATGGTGGAAATAGTGTTAGATTTGGGAATAATGCACCATGTCTTATCAAAGGAAAAATATCATTTTTCATAATTCTTATTATGTGGAAGGACTGAATTAAAAACTTGCTAAGTGTATCACAATTGAATAGTTTTGGTAATAAGGTTGAATTTGGAAATAGAAAAGTCAAGATTTATGATGCTAATGGAGAACTAATTGGAAATGGTGATCAGACTAGAGGTAATCTATTCTATCTTGATATGAACCTAATTTTCTAGTGGTACAATTTGATAATTTGTGGCTATAGCACAAAAGGCTATGTCATGTTAACTTTAAAAGTTTGGTCAATATCACTAAGATGAAGAGAGTCAGAGGTTTGCCAAAATTGAAGAAACCAAAAAATGCAATATGTAAACAATATGAGTTAGGAAAGATGACTAAATCAAGTTTTAAAAGTAAGACTTATACTTAAAAAGGTATTCTTGAGTTAGTTCATATTGATTTATGTGGACCAATCAATGTGATAAGATATAAAGGTGAAAAGTAAATTATCCTATTTGTTGATGACTATTCTAGGATGATGATAGTTATGTTTTTGAAGAAAAATATCATGCATTTCAAATGCTTAAGTGGTACTTGGCTAGAGTAGAAAAGGAAACTGGAAAAAGCTTGAAATGTCTTAGATCTGATAGAGGTGGAGAATTTACATCAAATGAGTTTGAGATATTCTGTAATGACAGAGGAATCAAAAGACATACTTCTACACCTAAAACCACTCCACAAATGGGATTGTTGAACGGAGAAATATATTAGTTATGGACTATGCTAAAAAAATAATGATGAAGAAGAATGTTGCTTTGAATAATGGAGAGAGGCTATAAGTGTAGCTATCTATACCCTGAACCATGTACAAGTCAAGAAAGGTACTCGTTCAAGACCTTTTGAATTATGATATGGATATTCACCTAATGTAAAATATTTTAAGGTATTTGGAAGAAAGTTTTATATTCTTAAGGACAATTGAATGGAAATTTTAATGCTAAAATTGAAGAAGTTATATTTCTAGGCTATTCAACAAGGAGCAAATCTTATAAGTGTTTAAATACTAATACTAACAAAGTTGTAGAAATTACAAATGTGAAATTTGATGAATATAAAAAAGTAAATAAAGTTGAACCTAAAAATTATAAATATTTTTTATATTTCTATGATGACATGATTGAGGATGTTGATGTGAATCAAGCTGTGAATAAATAACAAGTCTCTGTGATTGCTGAGTTATAGACAATGAACTTTGAGTTGCATTTAGGAATCAAGTTACACTTAGGAGCCAAGTTGCAGAATGAAGTAGGAATACATTTTGATGATGAGATGAGTAGACATGAAAGAGATGTTGAATTACCTGATAGAGAAACACACAATGATTCTAAAGTTGAAAGACCTATTGATGAAAATAAGGTAGAACCAAGATTGTCAAAGTATATCAAGAGACATCACCTTGCTACACAGATTATTGGAGATAAAGAGGCAAAACCTATGACAAGAAATAAGTTGATAAATTATACATGTCTACTGAGCATGCATGAACCTAAAATAGGTACTGATCCACTAGAGAATGATGACTGGAGTAAAAAAATTAGGGAAGAGATTGAGAAAATAGAGAAGAAGAAAACTTGGTCACTTGTACTTAGACTAGAGAACAAGAATGTTATTGGTACCAAGTGGGTGTTAAAAAACAAGCAACATGAAAATGGTGAAGTCAAAGGAAACAAAGAAAGGCTAGTTTATAAAGGATATGGTCAAGAAGAAGGAATAGACTATGGAGAAACATTTTCCCCTATTACAAGACTAGGAGTAAGAACTCTACTTGCTTACTTTACATACAAAAGTTTCAAAGTAAATTAAATGGATGTAAAATCTACATTTCTAAATGGTATATTAGAAGAAGAGGTTTACATTGAACAACCTTAAGGATATATTGATGCTAACAACAAGAACATGGTATGTAGATTGCACAAAGCTTTATATGGTTTAAAGAAAGCACCTAGAGCATGGTATGAGAGACTTCATACTTATCTTGTGAAGATTGCTTTTTAGAGAACTAATGATAACAAAAATTTATACTTGAAGATTGGAGGTGGTAAATGCATTTTACTAGCAAATTTTTTTGTTGATGATATCATAATTGAGGAAAAAAATGAACTTTGCAAGACATTTGCTAAACAAATGAAGCAAGAATTTGAGATGTAAATGTTTTGAGAAATTAAATTCTTTGTTAGCTTGCAAGTGTATCAAATGCAATATGGTATTTACATCACTTAGTGTAAGTGTGTGAAGGAAATATTGAAATCTTTTTTATTAGAAGATTCAGAGCTTGTTAGTGCACCTATGGTGATAGGAAATAAACTTTCAAAGAATGATGATTCTACTGATGTGAACCAAACTTTGTATAGGCCTATGATTGAAAATTGCAATATCTAGTGCATAGTAGACCTGACATTGCATTAGTTTTTGGGATTATTGCAAGATTCTCTGCAAATCCTAAGGAGAATCATTTGATGGTTGTTAAAAGAATAATGAGATATTTGAAAGCAACATAGGAGTTTGGTTTATGCTCTAAGAAAAATGAGAAATTTGAATTTAGAGACTATATAGATGTTGATTGGGCTGGAAATGTTGATGATAGAAAAATAAAAAAAGTGGTGGAGAATTTTTCTTAGGGAAGAGACTAGTTACTTGGACCAGTAAGAAATAAAACTAAATATCTCAATCTACTGCTGAAGCTGAATATATTGTTGCTAAAGTAAATTGTACAAATCAAATAAATAGTTAAAGGAATGAACGAGGAAATCACAAAACTTGTTATACTTTACTATGATAACACTGTTGGCATTAAGTTAATATTTCCATTAGTGACAACACTTATCCATATCAGTATAGCTACCAAGCTTAGCACTTAATTCTCTGTTCTCACTGAGCATTCTAGTATTAACCAAGCTTTGAAGAGTTTAGCAGTTTACACCAAGAAAACAGTGGCTATCGAGTGAATATAGGCAATATAAATATCAACAGTGTCTACCAAGCTTCACAATGTCTATCGAGCAGTAAGCTTGTGTCATGCAGATTCTGTGTAAATCAAGCATTGGGAGAATTAGTGTTTACCGAGTGAAGCAAGGTAAACTCAATATATACTGAGTCACCGATGGTCACCAAGTTCAGAACTAGATCGAGTGATTAATATGGACCAAGCCTTCACTTCTACCGAGTGCATGACAATGCTGAGTAATATAGTGAATGTTTTGTATCTGAAGGTCACCGAGTCAGTTCAATGAACCTGAGTTATTTACTATTGGGCTGACTTTGTAATGTATTTGTTTAGTTATGTTTTGGCCGACCTTGCAGATTTGTAAATTTGAAAGGTATATATATAAGGTATATTGTAAGATATCATGTATGAAGAGATAGTGAAGTAATGAGAAATATATGAAAAAGATTATCAACAATAGTTCAAGGAACACATCAAGATCAATTCAGAGGCTATAAAGTTATATCTATCACATGAGGTGATAAGATCAAAAAGGGATCTTATCACCAATTAGTTGTAAGCAGATCCACTGCTTCATCTTAATAGGTGAATCAATTTTCTAAATCCTCTAACAAGGTAGACTTAATAGTCTTTGTACAAATCTCTTAATAGAGTGCATACTTCATTGTATGTTTGCAAATCCTCTAACAAGGTGGACCTATCAGTCCTTTGTGCTCCTAATAGGGAAGATCACCAAAAGTGGTCAATGTAAGCCTTAACGGGACAACTTTATGCTATAGTATTGAAGTTTTGTGGGTATCATCCCCACCCTAGTTTTAATTTCTATTTGGAATGTTTCTAGGTCACCAAAATATTGTGTTCTTTTCTGTGGTGAATGTTTTAACTTTCATTATTAATGCATATAGTAGCATAGATTGGTTTGTGTCTAATTCAAAGAAGAATTAAAGGTTATTAATTCACCCCTCCCCTCTCAGTAGCCTATCACATATTGAATATTTCCAACAATTGGTATTAGAGCATTATGGTTCTTAGGATAAAAGATTGACAGCTTGAGCAAAGATCTAAGGACAAATGGAGATATTCAGACTTGATAAGGCAATTGAAAATGAAAAGCTAGATCTGGAGATGGCCATACCTCAACTCAAAGAAGCAAAGGAGCACCTTTCCCAATCCCTGAAAATAAGGAAGGAACTTGCAAGACAAATGAATGACCATCAGTATGTTGAAGAAAAGATTGAAGACCTTTTCCCATCAAGCAACTCAAATGAAGCTAATGAGGCAATCAAAGAACTCCTAGCAAAGAATGGTTCTCTGTAGGAAGAAGTAAGAAAACTTAAAAGACAACAAGAAATCCAATCAATCAAGCTATGTGAAATTTTGGAACAAAGAAATAAGGCAAATGAAGACTTGGAGGCAAGAAATAATCAATCCAATCAGCATGAATACCTCATTGATCAAATCTCTAGAGAAAATGAAGAAATCAAGATTCTCAAAGCACATCATGAAAGAATAAGAAGTGATCTAAATTGTGAAAGGGAAATTAATGAAAGAATATTGAGAGAATTGAGATGCGAAAAGAAAATTGTTGAAAAATTAAAGAATGACCTAAATACTAAAAAACTAATCAATGAAAGAATGTTGAAATCACAAGAAGACACGAATCAATTGATTTAGAAAAATGAGTAGAATCTTCATAAGCAAAAAGGTAAAGCAGGACTTGGATATAATGAAGAACAAGGTGAATCCTCCAAGCAAGTTGCAAAAAGGAATCTAAAACCCTCATGCAATTATTGTGGGAAAATTGGTCATACATCAAACAAATGCTGGAGCAATGGAAAAGGAAAATTTAATGGAAAGTGCTTTAACTACAATCAACATGGTCATAAAGCCAATGAATGCAAGGAGAAACCAAAATTTGAAATTAAACGTCACAAATGCAAAAAGCATGGTCACAAGGTATCTCAATGCAGATCCAAAACATTCAATCTAGCTGAACAATTAGTAAAGGCAATATTTGGATGGGACTACATATTGGTATAAATTGTGCAAGACCTCACCTAAGGAAGAAGGGCACTACTATAGGATGTTACACATGCACTGAACTCGGTCATATTGCTAAAAATTGCATGAATCTAGGAAAAGTTGAAGATGAAAAGAAAGCAAGAGTTGACAATATAAGGAAAAAAATGAGGCAGCAATGGATTCCTAAATCTACTAAGGATACAAGCTCAAATCATGGTAGTGAAGTCACTCAAGAAGTGGGTGACACCATCCCCTCAAACCAAATTCCTAAAGAAAGAGTTGGAGCTACACTCATCAAGAAAATCATAAGCAGTTCCAAGAAATATGAGGAATGCAAAATGATCCAATCAATATTCTAGATACACTAGGGATCACAGAAAATTTATCCTTCACTGAGCTACATCAGACTCCACCGAGGTAAGTTGATTGTAGACCTTATCGAGCAAGGTCGGGAATAAAGGAAATGTGGTTTGTTCACCGAGTTAATACTCTTGTTGAGTTAGGTCTGTGGATGACAGTCTATCATGTACTATGTCATAATGGCACTGAGTACTTTTGAAAATTTCTCAACAAAAGGTGTAATTTTGACTTCATTTTTTGTCACATCCATAGCATTTAAGGAGAAAAGCAATTTGAAAGAGCATTATGGTGTTTTTGAGTGATTTAGCAACAAGATCTTCATGAATGTCATCATTTACCAAGCAGCAATGGCATCTACAAGTGGAAGCAGCACTAAACCAAAGAAGGGTTCTAAAATGCTGGTTAAAGGTGTCAAATGGAAAGCACCAAACTTCAAAATTGTTCCGGCCATTGCTGAGTCACTTCATCCATATGGAGCTTAGTCACAAATCTCTCCCAAGGTACTCCTAATTAATGACATATGAAATCACTTTAAATGTTCTGTTCAAGAATAAGGGACACTAGAAATGGATACTGCCCTAGTTGAAATTAAATTTTTTGGTATCTTACAAGTATATCAAATGCAATATGATATTTACATCACTCAGTGTAAGCATGTGAAGACAATTTGAAACTTTTGGATTAGAAGATTCAAAGCCTATTAGCACACCTATGGTAATAGGAGATAACCTTTCAAAGAATGATGATTATGCTGATGTAAACCAAACTTTGTACAAGTCTATGATTATAAAATTGCAATATGTAGTGCATAGCAGACTTGAAATTGCATTAGTTGTTAGGATTATTGCAAGATTCTTTGCAAATCCTAAGGAGAAACATTTGATGGATGTTAAAATAATAATAATATATCTGAAAGGAATAGAGGAATTTAGTCTATACGATAAGCAAAATGAGAAATTTGAATTGAGAGCCTATACAAATGCTAATTGGGCTAGAAATGTTGATGACAGAAAAAACACAAGTGGAGCATTTTTCTTAGGGAAGAGACTAGTTACATGGACTAGTAAGAAATAAAACTACATATCTTAATCTACTACTGAAGCTGAATATGTTTTTGTTGTAGTAAATTATAAAAATATTGTATGGATAAAATATCTACTTAATGGAATGAAGGAGGAAATCAAAGAATTTGATATACTTTACTAGGATAACACGAGTGTAATAAATATGTCTAAGAACCCAGTAATGAACAAAAAGATAAAACATATATAGCTATCGAGTATCATTACTTAAGAGGGATGGTTAAAGAAAAAGAATTAAAGATGGAATATGTGAAAACCAAAGAAAAGATTGATGATGTACATTCACAAAAGCTTTGTGCAAGGATGCTCATGAATATCTAAGAGGTAAACTAGGCATGATACCCCTATTCAAAGTTGTTTAAGAAGTCTGCATTGCACCCTACATCAATTGAGATAAATGATATATGCTACACATTGATTTAGTGGACTTTACTTTAGGAGCTACCTAAAGTAATCTAAATCTCAAAGAAAAGATTCGTCACAAGTTAGGTGATAGAGCGAGAACTTGTAATTGTTAAACATCTATATGTTGAGATGGTAAGTTTCTGGCATTGTTGTCAAAGAGGGAGATAGTGAAGAATACCAAACAAAGAATGAGGGAGAAATACTTGAAGACAAAAATATTATATATACACTTAGAGGGAGTCAAAGAGGCAGAGAGATAAATACCCGAATATTAGAAAGAGGGACTGATCAAAGAAAGTCAAAAAGTCAAAAAGTTAGAAAGAGAACCCCTGCAAGATGATAGATGATGATATTTATAAAGAAGAATTGATTTCTATTGATCAAAGTAGAGTTTTGTAGTAGGGTATGTGCAGGATCATGGTGTACCAAACTATGGCCTTAAGTGGCCGTGAAAAATCAGTAAGTCAGGTTTATGTCAACTTGACACATAATTTTAAAGTGGTTATGGACTTTATATCAAAATGTTGTAAGAAAATAATCTATAGAAAATTGAATGCAGTTTCTAAACTATGAGGCCATATCAGGAGAAAAAAATAATTGACTGGACAAAAGTATAGATTTTAGTGTAGTACTCCAAAAATTTTAGGGCAAAAATAAAAAGTAGGTGTATATCTGACCACCTTAATCAAAATCAAATTATAATATTTTTTTAATATATTTATAGATATAAAAAGTAGACTCATGTCCAGATGTGACGCATATTTTTTGGTATTTTTATTCCAAATAAATAATTAAATATGAATTTTTTACCAAAACTTTTTTGGAAAAAAAAATAAAAATTCGTTGTCTGACCAACTTAACTAATAGAAAATTTTACCAATTTATTTTTATTTTAATTTTTCTTATACTAGGCAAAACATAGAATGTGATGCAACTTTTAGATTTAAAAAATGTTATACCATTTGAAAGTTATAGTTATTTTTCAATTAGTATGTCAAGTAACACTTTACAATAATCTTCATTGAAAATTAATTAATAAATACTTATCGAACTCAGAATTTGACAACAATTATATCGATGGAATCTTGAGAGTGATATTAAAAACCCTTTTACATGTCAGTCAATTTCGATCAAAATAACATTATCAGATGGCTACCCGAAGTCTGAGTGTAACTGAAACCCTCCTCAAACACTTTTTTTGGGTTGATTGAGCAGGCTGGTAAATACCAGGCCTGATCGGGTATCCAATTTCAAATTAGATATTCTATTTCAAATTGGATATTCGATTAGCCACAGTAATTTCAAACTCATTTTTAGTGGAAAATTTCAAAAGGAATTTTTTTTTTAAATTTTAAATTTGGAGAGAGACAAATTTAAGAGAATAACTTTTGACAATTTTAAAGGAAAATATATTTCGCGAATGTGTGAACATTAATATTATTATTATAATTATTATTTCATTATAGTAATATGTATGATATATATTACTATTATTAAATATAATATAGATCTAAATCTAATATAGTGATATATATGATATATATTATTATTATTACATATATATAGTAGTATTATATGAAAACATTATTTTATATAATAATATGTTTGTTATTATTATTATTAAATCTATAATCTAGTAACACATGATTATTATTGTTATATAATCTAATAATATATTATTATTATATTAAAATATACTATATAATATATAATATAATTATTAAATATAATATTGCCCCGTTGACCCATATGAAGCATTCTAATATGTCCCTTAGGGGTCCTAGGACCCCTAGGGACATATGTCATCATATAATAGGTCGAAGGGGGTCATAGGTCAACCTATGAACCCCTTCGACCGATACGAAATATTCTAATATGTCCCTAGGGGTCTTAGGACTCCTAGGGACATATGTCATTATATAATGGGTTGAAAACCTATGACCCCTTTTGACCCATATGAATGATTCTAATATCTCCCTAAGGGTCCTAAGACCCCTAGGGACATATGTTGTCATGTAATGGGTCAAAGGGGGTCATAGGTGAATGTATCACCCCTTTTGACCAATATGAAGAATTATAATATGTCCCTAGGGGTTCTAGGACTCCTAGGGACATATGTCATCATTTAATTGGCCAAAGGGGTTCATAGGTTAACCTATGACCCCCTTTGACCCATACGAAGGATTCTAACATATTGTAATATATTTGACCCCTAGGGACATATGTTGTCATGTAATGGGTCGAAGGGGGTCATAGGTCAACCTATGACACCCTTTGACCCATATGAATGATTCTAATATGTCCCTAAGGGTCCTAGGACCCCTAGGGACATATGTCATCATGTAATGGGTTGAAGGGGGCCATAGGTCAACCTATGTCCCCCTTTGACCCATATGAAGCATTCGAAAATGTCCCTAGGGGTCCAAGGACCCCTAGGGACATATGTCATCATTCAATGAGTCGAAGAGGATCATAGGTCAACATATGACCCCCTTCGACTCATATGAAGCATTCTAATATATCTATAGGGGTCTTAGGACCCCTAGGGACATATGTCATCATTTAATTAGTTGAAGGGGGTCATAGGTCAACCTATGACCCCCTTCAACCCACACGAAAGATTCTAATATATGTCATCATTTAATGGGTTGAAGGGGGTCATAGTTCACGCTATGACCCCCTTCGACCCATATGAAGGATTCTAATATGTCCCTAGGGGTCCTAGGTTGTGGCAAATCACATGTCATTTGGGTGAAAAAAAATTAATAGTGTTGGTGAATTATGCGTCAATGGATGGACATTTGGTGGCAATGTTGTTAATAGTGTAGACAATTTTTATAAAATAATGGCAATTATAATTTTTGTTTTTAATAAAATTATTAATATTGATGGCGAATTATGTTTTGAAATATGGATATTGGTTGGTGAATATTTTAATAACCGATACCTTTTTATAAAAAGGTGGCAAAATTATTTTCCAACTAATTGAATTAATTTATTTGTTATGGCGAATGGTTTTCAAAAAGTTATAGTTGATATGGCTATTTTCAAAAGATGGGAAATAAGTAGCCTAACCTAACATACCAACTTACATAAATTATTGGCCACTACCACTGTAATTATGTTAAATGTATTATTTGAGAACTCAGACCATCTAATGATCCAAGATCAATGGCTGAGGTTTAATTTTGGCCAACATTTCTTAAAGGAAGAAGAATTGTTGAGGTAGTCACCAGAATGTTGACATGTATCAAGGTAAGTTATATGCGGAGTACAATGCACCCAGAAACAATTAGATGCCATGCCATGTCTGAAATGAAGCCTCGACCTTGTTCAAGTGTCCAGAATGGTGACACATTTCTGCCCAGTGTGTATCACTTAAGTTGCAGGAGATAGTATATTGATGTCTTGTCAGTGTTAATTACAATTTACAATTGGCCTTTTCCATCAGTTAAGCGGCTTTGCACGCATTACAGGACATGCCACAGTCCACTAGCAGTAGTACAATTACTATTAATTTTAATTACAATTGGCCTTTTCCATCGGTTAAGTGGCTTCACATGCATTACAAGACAATGGATGATATTAGTGTTTAATTACAATTGGCCTTTTCGGTACGTACTTGCAATTTTGTTCAAGATTTGAGAATATTTGCTAATTTAATGTAATTGAATTGGCAGTTGGACAGAAACAAACAAATAATCCCTAGCACCCTGCCCACCAAGCTTATTTATAGGTGATTGAGCTACTTCTTTCATCATTGCTCATCTTAGTTTTTGGTAGTCGATAGGTTTGGTTAGTTTGGTGTTAGTCTCCTAGAACTTAGAGTTTGAACTTTGCAGTAAAGATGGACAACCCTATTCACCTTAGATGTACTTTGGAAGAGGAGCAGAAGGCCTTTCTAGGTCACGTTCTTGAGGAAAACCTCTTGTCAATTTGCAATGAGGTTGTTCCATGCTCTGGTGTGAAGTTTGTTATTACTGCTATCAAAATGGTTCTGGGGGGTGAGATTTTGAAGAATGAGAATCGATATCATGTCAACAGTGACATTATGTCACAATTTCTAGCCTCCTTGCTTGACCTCGGAGAAGCAAGGGCAAAAATTCTATTGCTCCTGAGGAAGATTTTTAAAGTAGCATATTTGGGTGATGACATTGAAATTGTTGCTCATGTAGTTTTAGGAGTGGGGATCCCTTGGGCGGGTGAAGTCCACAAGCTTCTGGAACCTGGCTAGAATGTGGTTCTGCAACCATTTTTACTGGGCTTGACTACTGGGTAGTTGTAGCACCATAGGAAATGCGACAGAATTGGGTTGAATTTTCTTCAAAAATGGTTTTTCCTGGATGAAGTGGAAGATGGCAACAACTGGCTACAAGAATCCGCAACCATGGTCAATTCTGGTGGCTTCTACGATGAATAGTACAATAGTTCTAGAGTTTAGGGTTTTCCCCTGATTTTGTAAATTTGTAAATTTCAAGAAATATCAATGAAATTTCTCGAGTTTCAGTTCCATATAAAATTGTATTTCACTGTTTTAACTTCTTATGCTTACTTATGCAACATTGCAATATTTTGCATTTTTTAATTTTCTATTGAATTTTTTATAAAAGCCTATGTGAATATAAAATATTATTAGTTCCTGCCTTTGGCAAGAAACTAATGGAATCACCTAGTTCCATATTAGTTCTATAATCTAAAAATTTCATTGATATACCAATGTTTGCAAAAGGTTTATTAATTTTCATTTTTTTGAAATTGAAAAATACAATTTTTTTAAAACTTTATTGGTTCATGATGAAAAAGGCAATGAAAAAATTCAATTTTCTTCATAAAAAATACAACTATTTTTTTCAACACCTCTATTAATGCAAGCATTAATTGCAACCTTATATTTTCTTGTGACAAGTGGATAATTTTAAATTAGAATTTAATTATTTTTATTTTTACATATCTAAACCAATGCTTTTAATAAATTTTCTTTTATTTTTTATTTATATATATAATTTTATTAGATTATACATTTATTTAACATATATAATTTTTACTATATCGAAATTTTTAATTTCTACTTTAAAATACATATTATTATTTTGTATCAATTTTAATAAAGTTAAAATTATTTAGTTTGGTATGTTATCAACTTTATTTATTATAAGTGTGTTTGGTTTTTTTAAAGCATAAATGTTATTTTAAAATTAATTTATGTTTTTTTTTTATGCATTATATTTAACCTTAAGAATATTGTCTAGCTTCTGCAATTGGATAAATTTATCACTTGAACAAGATATTTCAAACAATTTAATAATTGAAATTAATCAATTTAACTCTTTTTAAAAAAAATTATACAATTTTATCTATATCTCATGTATAATTAGTTGATAAATATCTTTGGTATGATAAATGTTCTTTAGGATGTCATCTAATTTTAATTTAGCATGATACTATAATGTTGAGTTATATATTCTTTTACTATTTTAATTAATATACATCATTGCAGTTATATAATTTAATAATATACTAACTATACTCGTAATTTAATGGGAGTGGGACCCACGACCCATGAGGCCACCACACCATTCACCGGTGCCATTGGATGTTTATAGATCAACGACCAAAGTTGAGTTTCAGGATGAAAGGAAAAAGAAACCCTATCATATCAAATGCATCTTGAAAACATGACACATGTCACTAAACTCCTCAGTCGACCAAAAAATAACAATGTAGTTTCAATTTGGTGATGACGTGACACTGGCACATCTGACTCGTGATGTGAGTCATCCTGATACCTAACTAGCTTAGTTAATGGGAGTGGGACCCATGACCCACGGGGCCACCACATCATTCACCGGTGCCTTTGTATGTTTATAGATCAACGACCGAAGTTGAGTTTCGAGATGAAAGGAAAAAGAAACCCTGTCATTTCAAATGTGTCCTGAAAACATGACACGTGTCACTAAACTCCTCGGTCAACCAACAAATAACAATGTAGTTTCAATTTGGTGATGAGGCGACACTGACACGTCTGACCCGTGATGTGAGTCATCCTGATACCTGACTAGCTTAGTTAGTGGGAGTGGGACCCACGACCCACGGGGCCACCACACCATTCACCGGTGCCATTGGATTTTTATAGATCAACGACTGAAGTTGAGTTTTAGGATGAAAGGAAAAAGAAACCCTGTCATTTCAAACGCATCCCGAAAACATGACACGTGTCACTAAACTCCTCGGTCGACCAACAAATAATAATGTAGTTTCAATTTGGTGATGGTGTGACACTGACACGTCTGACTCGTGATGTGAGTCATCTTGATACCTGACTAGCTTAGTTAATGGGAGTGGGATGCACGACCCACGGGGCCACCACACCATTCACCGGTGCCGTTGGATGTTTATAGATCAATGATCGAAGTTGAGTTTCAGGATGAAAGGAAAAAGAAACCCTGTCATTTCAAACATGTCTCAAAAACATGACATGTGTCACTGCCCAGTTAACACATTGACATAATCACATTCCACTTGCAGTTAACAGTGACATTATGAATGACATTAATACATTATGAAAGGTTAGGTAACACTAATGGTCCATGATTCCACTCACATTTAATTTGAAAGTGTACTATATGACAAGTGTGACAACTATAGACTATAGAGTACAGATTGTACAATTTTGGCGCGTTAAGTTTCTTTAATTTTGTAGTTATACATTGTCTGCAAATTTAGAAATTAGAAAGGGGTTACAAATTACAATTTACAAAGTTACAACGCAACAAAGTTACGGATTCTTAATTTCTAGGTTAAGGATTATGGTCTGAGGAAAGCAACAAACTATAGTCTATTAGCTCTCTGCAAAAATTGAAACTAAGGCAACGTGAACATGAACGGGTAAGTGTAACTACTAAAATCTTGAAAATTTACATCCCACATTTTAAATTTTACAACTTTACTGTTTATATTATATATAAAAATTTAGTCTGTAAGTTTTTAATTTTAAATCACCCCTGTAGGCTTGTATTTGTGTTTAAATATTTACCATGATGGGCAAAACAAATACCAAGAATAACATGGGCAAAATAACAAAATTCCATAATATGCTTAAAACACCAGGTTTCAGTGATTTATTCCATGATATACATGATCCTGTTATTCATGGAAATAAGGGTATAATGGAGATAAGATTTGAACTTGAAAACAATTGGAACAATCCAAATACGGCTTCAAAATTTTGTTCATTTAACCCTAGTGTAAATGCAACTGCAAATAAAATTGCACCATGGCTAGTTGGGTCAGCACACATGGCACTACCTCAGGTATTCCCTTGCCCAGAAATTGTTATGCTCTGCGCCAAAAATTATGATGAAAATAGAAAAGAAATTGTGAATAAAATTACTTAGGAGGAAATTTTGTCCATAACTAAGAGTGAATTTGCTAGTCTGTTGAACCTAGGGTTTCAACAACAACAGTCAAACGTACATATTGACCTCAAAAAGTTGGCAGATGATTACAAAAAATTAGATGCAAAATAGAGAGATTCTTATATAAGAGGAATAACAAGCGGTTGTAGGCTAAGTCCAAATCACATACCTCCTTATGATTTTGAATTTTTTGTGCCATCGGCAGAGGATAGTATTTCCTTGCTAGCATTTTTTTTGGGATTGGATAGTAACAAACAAGTGGATGCCAGCATTCTTGAAATGCTTTATCATATTCAGTTTAAAAAAGAACTAGTAAGATATCTTTTTATTGAGCACATTGTTCATTGCATGCAAGATCAATTACTAATGATTCAAAGAGGTTCAGAGAAGACATTTAGATTCACAACCTACTTGTGCTATCTTCTCCTAGCAAAGCATCGTCCATTATTTGAGGTAAAAAAGCTTTGCAATCAGACTGAAGGCCAAAATCCAATATATGAGTGGACACCTCAGATAAGGATGATTGATAACAGAAGGAACTACAACAATTTTATAGACTTCCTTTTGGCACCAATGTACCATAAAATTACAGGCACTCCAATGCCTAGATTGCCTGTTACTTGTTGAAATTGCATTCAACTCAAAAGTGAACTACAATTGGTTGATTGGTACTTAATGGAAGAGTACACTGTGTTAAGGTTTTACGATTCATGGGTAGAACCCTACAAACTTCTAATACATGTAAGAAAGAGGGTATTTGCATTGGAATATGTACAAAAAATGGAGAGCACAGATGTACTCTTTCATGGTCAGCAAAAGAAAATAATATTTCCCTGCTTGCCATTCTCCTTTGGAGGGTTCGCATTTGAGAGAAGAGGATTCAAAGTGGCAGAAGCCTTTTTTTCAATTTTTCGATTTGATGTTGACAGTCACTGGCAGTATGATCCACTGAACATAATTGGAGCAATGCTTAAGGGCATTGGGACTTCTGCAAGCAAATATCAACATGAAAGTATGCCTTTGATTGAAAATTTTAAAAACATGGACTCCTGGGAGGAGGTCAAAAAATAGGTGGAGAAATATGCTGCTGAAAATAATATGTCAATACAGGAATTTTCATCACAAATAATGGCATTGCAAAAATAGAAAGGAAAAGTGCAACGCATGACATCATCCAATTTCTACAAGAAAGATGATAAACAATCTACAAAACCTATTCCAAAAGAGCTAATGAATGATTGTATAGATGTTGGATGGAGTCAAAGAAAAATTTCTCAATTTTGGGAAAGGAGGAAGAATCTCAGTGAGCCAAAGACCTCTTTAGATCATGATGAGGCTAAAGAGGATACAATATTTGACGAATTGTGGAATAAGGAGCATCCACCTGAAGCACATCACAATGATACTAATGATGATTACGATGACCAGGATTCTTTGAATCCCTCATCCAGTACACAAATTCGGAGAGGAGTTGATGCATCCACCAAACTTTTATATAGAAAAGGGGCAAAAATTGTAGAAAAAATGGGCTACCAAGGTTTTGGTGGTTTGGGTTCCAATGGAGAAGAGGTTTGGTTACCACCTCAACCACTAGCTGTAGCACCAAAACATGGTAAAAAACCAGGCCTTCGGCATGGAGATCAATCATCAACTCAGTCAATTCCATCCACATTGGATTCATCTCAATCAATTAAATTTGTTCCTTCTTCATTTACAGTTCCACTTCCAAGCACTCTGATTCAATTTGAATCAACTGTCACTCCTACAGCTATAGATATCATGGGTAAAACTACAACTAGTGGTCCAAAAAGGACATTGTATATAGATGCAAAAAAATTTGGTCCCAGAGATCAAGAAAGTGTAAAGAAGCAAAAGGTTATGTGAAGTATTAGTAGTACTACTAGTACAACAATGCCAATGGTGAGTATGAGTCCAACAATTGCCCATCCTTCAGGAAAAAACCCTCAAAATAGTCTACAAACCCCACTAATGGGTCTAGGTGTTGGTTATCCTCATGGTATTGGTGGAAGCTCATACATCAGAGCAAGTGCTACTGCTATTTCACCATTCAAACATTCAATTGTCTCACAAAATCTTGATTTTTGTTACAATGAATTTGTAACTAACTATGAAAAATGAAAAAAAAAGAATAGACAATATAGTAAGACAATGAAGATGGAAGCAATTGCTACAGTTCATGATGCAGAACTTGCAACCAATAGGTTATTTCCCACATATGACCCAGATAAAGATATGATGGAATTCATGGTTGTTATGCCCCCAGCTAGAGATAAAAATCCACCAGAGAGTTAGTTAAATCCATCTGAATTTCAAGTTAGCACCCTCCAAATGGATTGATCCAAAATTAAAAATGTGGACAAGATAAATGTGTCCAAAATGACCAACCAAGTGGTCTACAGTTTAGTGATGAAGTTGGAGAGAGAGAAAGGAAAGCTTCAGGGCACAATAGATAAGTTAAAGGAAAACCTGGCAAATGTAAAGGAAAGTGAGAAAGCAGTAGTAAACAGATGAAAAGAATTAGGAAAAGGATAAAAAATCCATCCTCTGGCTCTAAAGAAGCAACTAAACAGCAAGAACAAATGGATGCAGAACTGAAAAATCTGAGGGAAAATTTGAAAAAAATGGGATAAAAAACTCTAGGATAAAAAAGACTCTTCAACAAAGTTATACACAAACTTGGAGAATGCTACAAATGTAAACAATAATTTAAATAAAGAATTGGAAAATGAGAGGGTAAAAACAAAAGAGTGGGAAGAGAAAGAAAAAGGGTGGGAAAATAAAGTAGAGCAAATAAGAAAACATAGTGAACACCAGTACTCAGAAATGAAAGAAGACCTAAAGAAGGAAAATGATACTATTAAAAAATATGAAAACGGCTTGCATGACCATGTAAATAATACAGTAAAGCAAAAAAAAAATTACTTCTGGGGGAAAATAAAGACTTCTGCTGATAGGTTGTTTGATTGGTTCGAACTCTATGAAGCTCTTACAGATGTTTTTGGGAAGTTGAAAGAGCAACTTGAGGAGAACAAAAGTTTTGGTCAAAGACAGAAAACTGAAAAGCAGATTATGGAAGAAATCAACAGCACTACTGACAGGCATTTGGCAAGCAAGGGAATTCAGGACCACATTGGTTCAATAATAAATGTAACCTCTGTATTTCATAAATGTCAAAAACTAACAGAATCAGAAGAAGTTCTTGCTTTATTTGGGCCAAAGCTCGCCAAGATGAATAATAAAACAACAAAATTGATATCTCTTGGTTTACTGAGTCTTGGACCTAATTTCTCAACAACGGGTTTCATTGGAGGAGAAGTTTACAAACAAAAGTTGGAGGACCAAATAACCTCTAATTTAGGCAACCTGCCTTAGGATAGAACTCATGAAGGCATTGCAAAGTGCATCAAAACATTCACAAATCTGCATGCACTAGTGGAACGAACATTTCTTGAAAATCGCTCTTCCAAGTATGGAATGCTGACAAGAATGCAAGTCATTTACCATAACATCAAAAATTTTGCCCTTCCAATCGAAGAAGAATGGAGCATACTACAGAAAATTATAGTCTATGTGTGAAAGTACTTTTAATTTCAATCATTTCTATATCTTTACTATATATGAATATCTTTCATATTATCCTACATACTATAGTCTAGACTCTAGAATTGAGTTTAAAGTAACAAGTTTGAACTTTGTTTTTTGAATAGGATCAATGTTGTAGTCTTACAGATGCTATTGCCTATGCTAAAATTGCTAATTTACTAAACTGGCCTATCAAATGTAGAAATGTACAACTAAAGTTGTAGAGATGTTGTAGACTTGTAGATGTCTTACTAATTTAGATTTTGAGACTTCACATTAGGCAAATCGACCTGAAGCTATTGTTTCTCCCTTGTTTCTATAAAAGGGAATTCAGGGTCATTGGCTTACAAGAATTGTACCATATTAGCTAAATATTGCAAATGAAAACCATTAATAATTATTAATTGTGGAATTGAATCTATGATTCTATCTAATTTTCATGTTTTCCAATTCAATGTATGTTGAATAAATGAATAAAATAGAAAACAAAATTTCATTCAGGAATTTCAAATTCAAATATGAATGATCATTGATGACATGATATAAACTACACTTTATAGTAATAATACTCTTTTTCTCAAATTTTAATGATTAAACATAATACATTCTAATTTATTTCTTTTCTAAAATGAACATTCAATGATAGGATATCATATAGTAGTTAATAAGTTCAAAAAATACCTATTGGTTGCCACTGCCAATTTAGCAAAAGTTTCCTAAATTTTCCAATTCATCTCTATGTCGTCATCATCATCCAATTCTAGTAGTCCAGTTGCTTCATTATTCTCTTCATTTTCGTTTGATTCTTCTTCAACTTCAAGTTCACTTTGACCTCCACTTCTATGACTCCCAAACCCATGGCCAGTGCCACTGGCACCACTACCAACTGTACTTGTCCCACTTGGAGTCGCTATAGGAGATTGGTTAATGGTGTTGCCCAGTCCCACCCTTCTTCTTTTGCATCTTTTCTTCCAAATTTCCATTGCTTTTTGAAAAGAAAAAGTATTGACATTATACCTAGATGTGTATACCCTCAAGCATGATTCCAAATTCTTGTCTAGTTTGTCTCTTAGCTTTGATTTTAGGAAGCCCAAAGCACTGAAAACTCTCTCATCCTCCACTGAACCCAATATCATGGTTTGACATAGATCAAAAAGCTTGAAGTACTCTAAAATTTCTTAACGCAACAATGTGCTCTATTTTAGTTCTATCCAAAGCTTTATTGCTGAGCCCTCTTCATGTGGGTTACGCATTAATTGATATTGATGCTTCATGGTCCTTGCAAAGGTGCCTAATTTTTGTCTAAGAAGACCCTCATCTAATATTCTGTTGATAGTCACTCCATTGAATTCTATAGATTTGCAAAATTCCTTTATCAAAATCAACAGCCTTCTACGATAATCTTCCTTATTGTTGAAGGACCAATATTGAAGAAACACAATTTCCATGGCCTCAAGTAGTTGATCATATGGGAATCATGATATTATTTCAGAGGAAACTCTATAGGCTATGTTCCTTGCAGTAGATGCTATAGACTTGACGATCTTGGTAAACTCTTCCCTTGTAACTCTTTTAGCCTTCTTCTTTGGGGCACTATAGTGCATTGGTATCTGAAATCCCCTTACACAAACACATAAATCTCCATTTTCTACGATCTTTAAATAATTATCAAGATCATCCAAATCTGTTAGTTTCAACTAGTGATTAAATCTATCATCGAATAAATTTAGGTCAGTATGATAGAGACTATTGAGGGCCTTGCATGACATTATATGCAACTGAGCATATTCTGCAATATACATGGCTCTTTGCTAGGCTTTTTTCATAATTAACCTCATTTCTTCTAGCATGGGAAGAAGAGATGCCAAAGTTAAAAGTGTCTCTATATTGTTTAACCTCCGAAGCAGGTTGCCACATCTCTGATTTTCTACATTATCTCAATTTTTGTACATCAGTCCAATCAAAGATTGATATTCAGAAAATACTCAATGCGTTGGTCCATCCAAAGAGATCCATCTGGTATAAACATCTTTTAGAAGCTTTTTTCCATCGGTAATTCCATCAGCAAAGTGTTGAAATTCCCTAAAATGCTTGGGACTTTGACAAAAATATGCATACAACTCTCTTACTAAATCTTCAACCTTGTTTACTGAAGGAAACTTCTTCACAATTCTAAAAGAAAGATTCATCCTATGGGCCATACAGTGAATGGCAACAACATATGGTGAACAAGAAGCCTGCATCTTTGTGCAAAGACCATTCCTATGACCTTGCATTACTGAATCTCCATCTGCTCCAACACAAACCAACTTCTTTGCTATTGTCAATTCATCCATAGCTCCATATTAAATTAAATTTCTCTTTACTAATTGAAATAAAGTTTTTGCTATCGCATTGTCTCTCAATTTAGCAACAGATAGTAGATGTGGTTGGCAGACATTATTCTGTATAGTATAAACATGCATGCATACCCATGATGTATTATCTATTGCCGTAACTTCATCTAAGGACAATAAAATAAAGCTTAACACTTTTATTTTTCTTTGTACATCCTCTATTTCAACCTGCGCAATACAACTTGCCGATTTCCATCCACTGTTTATCGACCAATGACTGATAGGATAGTTAGGAGCTTTCAAAAAGTGTAAAAAACCACTCATTTCTAGATAGTCTATCATTGGACGCCCTCTACTCAAAATATAGAAAACATTACTTAATTGAACAACTTTTCCACATTCTTCTACTTCACTTGCTTTTGCAAAAAATGCATTAATAGAACCTTGAACTTCACCAGGCTTTGTCTAAATTTTTTGAAACATATAATATTCTTCAGCATTCCTTTTATGTTGACATTGCTCCTTTGTTTTATATCTTACCACTTTTATTTCCTTACCATCTACAGTTGAAGTTTCATAAATCTTACCAACATGTTTCTCTATGGTGTCTAGTTTAAGTTGCAACCGCTTTTCCTTTTTATACTTCCAACTACAAATTGCACATCTGCATTCTACTGGTGGCTCACCTACAATTGGATTTTCTACGGGCTCAATGAATGGATACTTTTCTGCCCAATCAAATTTAAATCTCTTGGCCGTCTCCCACTAATGATCAATTTTTTCTTTCGATTTGCCTCTCCCTTTAGTGTCACTATTACTGTTAATTTCACCATCATCATCACTGAAGTTGATTGATTCATCCTGGTACTAGTTATTTACTAGATATTCTTCTTCAAGGTCATCTTCATTAGAGATATTAGGTTCTGCAACTCCGTCACCAGATTTATTAGGCTCCCCAATTTGTTGAATGGACTCCTGTGTAGGTTGAGATTGTACAAGCTCCTCTAATGATGTACCTTCCTTACTTTGACCAACACTATTGCATCTACCCTTGCCAAAGTATGAAGATATATTTTTTCATTTTGTTGGCCTCTATTGGACATCTCCACCTTCATTAGTCCTACTCCTCTTCCTATTTAAATTTGACTATGACATCTCCATGAAATTAAGGCTGCAATAAAATACTATGGACTCGTAGTTGTAGTCATTCTGGTTCTTTACTGATCACAATACTATGAAGAAGGCTCCTTCTTTTGGCATGTTTCAATAATGAAACTCATGTCTTAAATAGACAACAACAAAGAAATCATTTTCATTTTGGCGAATGGGCTGACCGTTACATATGATGAGAACTAATATTTGGTGAAGCTCGCATAATTTCAAATAATCGAGTGGGCGAATAGGGTGGGAATTTGGAGCCCCATTGTGTGTGATGCATGGCGAATTGGGTCCTAGGACAAATAAAAATTTCACATAGGAAAATGGGAATTTGGCAAATGATGATCATCGAAAGAGACACTCAATTAATTTCGTGGTGAATAAGAGTAAACATTAAAGAGAAATATGGACGAAGAACCTGACTACCAAACTTAAATTATGTAATAATAGTGGCAAACGTTCTGACCACTATATGAGTATTTTATAAAATTTGGGCGAACCGTTCAACTAGTATACGGTGTTTTTTTTGCCAATTTCTATAGCCTGATCGGGACATATTTGCCAATTGGTGACTAATCGCCACTAAAAAGATACCTAGTCCTAAGACCGCTAAGGACATATGTCATCAATTAATTGGTCAACCTATGACACGGTTTAACCCATACGAAGGATTCTAATATGTCCCTAGGGGTCTTAGGACCCCTAGGGACATATGTCATCATGTAATGGGTCGAAGGGGATCATAAGGTATTAGAATGTTTCGTATGGGTCGAAGGGGGTCATAGGGTGACCTATGACCTGCTTCGACCCATACATATTATTCTATTGTGTCCCTAGGGGTCCTAGGACCCCTAGGGATATATGTCATCATGTAATAGGTCGAAGGGGGTCATAGGTCAACCTATGACTGCCTTCAACCCATATGAAGGACATTTGTTGTCATGTAATGGGTCGAAGGGGGTCATAGGGTGACCAATATGAAGGATTTTAATATGTCCCTAGGGGTCCTAGGACCCCTAGGGACACATGTCATCATGTAATAGGTTGAAAGGGGTCATAGGTCACCTTATGACCCCCTTCGATCAATAAGAAGGATTCTAATATGTCCCTAGGGGTCCTAGGACCTCTAAGGACATATGTCATCATGTAATAGATCAAAAGGGGTCTCTAAGGACATATGTCATCATGTAATGGGTCAAAGGGGGTAATAGGTCAACCTATGAACACCTTTGATCCATACAAAGCATTCTAATATGTCCCTAGGGATCCTAGGACCCCTAGGGACATATGTTGTCATTTAATGGGTCAACCTATGACCCCCTTTGACCCATACAAAGCATTCTAATATGTCCCTAGGGGTCCTAGGACCCTTAGGGACATATGTCATCATTTAATGGGTCGAAGGGGGTCATAGGTCAACTTATGACCCCCTTCGACCCATACGAAAGATTCTAATATGTCCTTAGGGGTCCTAGGGCCCCTACGGACATATGTCATCATGTAATGGATTGATCCATATGAAGGATTCTAATATGTCCCTGGGGGTCCTAGGACCCCTAGGGACATATGTTGTCATGTAATTTGTCGAAGGGATTTATGACCCCCTTTGACCCATATAAAGGATTCTAATATGTCCCTAGGAGTCCTAGGACCCCTATGGACATATGTTGTCATGTAATGGGTCCCTTCAACCCATACAAAAATTTTAATATGTCCCTATGGGTCATAGGACCCCTAAGGACATATGTTGTCATGTAATGGGTCGAAGGGGCTCATAGGTCAACCTATGACCCGCTTCGACCCATATGAAGGATTTTAATATGTCTGTAGGGATCCTAGGACCCCTAGGTACATATGTTGTCATGTAATGGGTCGAAGGGGGTCATAGGTCAACCTATGACCCCCTTCAACGCATACGAAGGATTCTAATATGTCCCTAGGAGTCCTAGGACTACTAGGGACATATGTCATCATGTAATGGGTAAAAGGGGGTCATAGGTCACCCTATGACACCCTTCGACCCATACGAAGGATTCTAATATGTCCCTAGGGGTCCTAGGACCACTACCGACATATGTCATCATGTAATAGGTCAAAGGGGGTCATAGGTCACCCTATGACCCCCTTTGACCCGTACAAAGGATTCTAATATGTCGCTAGGGGTCCTAGGACCCTCAGGGATATATGTCACCATGTAATGGGTCAAAGGGGGTCATAGGTCAACCTATGACCCGCTTTGACCTATACAAAGGATTTTAATATGTCCCTAAGGGTCCTAGGACCCCTAGGGACATATTTCGTCATGTAATGTGTCGAAGACCTTTGACCCCCTTCAATTTATATGAAGGATTCTAATATGCCCCTAGGGATCCTCGGGACCTATGTCATCATATAATGGGTCGAAGGGGGTCATAGGGTGACCTATGACCCCCTTTAACCCATACAAAGGATTCTAATATCTCCCTAGGGTTCCTAGGACCCCTAGGGACATAAGTTGTCATTTAATGGGTCAAAGGGGGCCATAATGACCCCCTTTGACCCATACGAAGAATTCTAATATGTCACTAGGGGTCCTAGGACCCCTAGGGATAGATGTCATCATGTAATGGGTCAAAGGGGGTCATAAGGTGACCTATGATCCCCTTCGACCCCCTTCGCCCCATATGAATGATTCTAATATATCCCAAAGGGTTGTAGGACCCCTAGGGACATATGTCATCATTTAATTGGTCAACCTATGACCCCCTTCGACCCATATGAAAGATTCTAATATGTCCCTAGGGGTCCTATGTCATCATGTAAAGGCTTGAAGTGGGTCATAGGTCACCCTATGATCCCCTTTGAACTATACAAAGGATTCTAATATCTCCCTAGTGGTCCTAAGACTCGTAGGGACATATGTCATCATGTAATGGGTCGAATAGAGTCATAGGTCACCCTATGATCCCCTTTGACCCATACGAAGCATTCTAATATGTCCCTATGGGTCTTAGGACCCCTAGGGACATATGTCATCATTTAATGGGTTGAAGGGAGTCATAGGTCACTCTATGACCCCCTTCGACCCATATGAAGCATTCTAATATGTCCCTAGGGGTCCTAGCACCCCTAGGGACATAAATATTAATATATATATATTATATTTATAGATTATAATACTAATACGATAATATATTATTATATATTAATAACATAGCTCATAATAATAATAATAATATATATTAATATTAGATATATATATTACATTATTATATTTAATAAAATTATAGGAAAAATAAAAATAATATAATATAATAATATATATTATTTTTATAGATTATAATACAAATAACATAATATATTATTATATATTAATAGATTATATGTTATATCTTTATGGTACATTATTATATATATATATATATATATATATATATATATATATATATATCTATATATATATATATATAATATATATATATATAATATATATACATATATATATATAATATATATATATATAATATATATATATAATATATTATAATATATCTTTACATAGTAATATAACTCAAATAAATGATAAGTCATAAACTATAACTCACATATTCGATTTTCCCTCCAAAATCTTTTAAGGGGCATATTGGATATCCGATTTGAAATGGGATATCCAATATTACTGGCATCATTTTCTAACATATTTGTTGTCCCTATAGACCCGAAAACATCACTTTTTGAGGTTCTTTTTCATGGGTTTTACAAAAAGTCATGTTTTGCGGCCCAACCAATCGAAAAAAGTTTGAAAATATAACCCTAGGTGTCTCATATTGTCATCTGAATGGGGAGCAGCAGTCATCAAAAGGCTAAATGCTAAAGGAATGTATCCAATGAAGACATTGCAGCATATAGGGAAAAGGACAAAATGGAACACCAAAAAAAAAGACAAGGTATGTTAAATATCAGTCAAGTTGATGATGAATTAGTCGAAGGTCAAATCATAGAGTCAGATAATGAATATGTATAGTTGGGGAATGAAAATGTACCTATTGAAAATGATAATACAAAAATTAAAAATTAAGAGAATGAAAATTTTGAGGACGAAATGCTACCAAGTCATAATCTAAATTGCATAATTGACCATGTCGAACATGACAATGCACAACAACCTAATGCACAAGAACCTTACACATCTCCTAATTATAATCGACATGAAGGTTCTAAAACATCAAAATGGATAATTAAAATTGATGAAATGATTATTACTATTTTGGAAGGGAAAAAATCAGAAAGAACCATTTGGTTATGGCCTTCATGATTATATAAGATGTTTTTCGGCAACAAGACAGTGGTAGAGCAATGTCAGCTTTTCATGCACTTATTAAAGATGCAAAAGATGAGACCTATGCTTTCCAAATTGAAGATTCATGTCAATAAAAAGTTCAAAAGAAATGTCATTATTGTGAAGAATCTTTTCCATGCTCTCCATAACATTGGAAAAAATAGCAGGGAGAAGGATAACAGAGTTGCTCGAAGGGTTATTAAAACATCTTTGGTAAGTCATCATTTGAGAAAGGGTAGATATATGAGACAAACTTGTATTGATTTTAATCTAAATCATACTACTTTGAGAAGAGCACTTTTTTGACAAGAGAAAATTGATGATCCTCTTTAAAATGAAACATGGGCATTTGGTGGAGGACTTCCACATTTTGATAAGAAGCTATCGAATGATGTGAAAGAAAAAATTACACAATTTTGGCACTCTAGCTCATGAGTATCACCCAATGCTAAAGATGTGTTAAAGTTGAGAATTGGCATTAGAGATCGCACGCCACATCTTAAACACTATTTGGAGGTAAGTCAAACTATGTTGTTCAAATAATTTAGAGAGAGTCATCCAGTCTTCATATATCACAAAGGGCTTTTGAATCTTTGAAGCCATTTTATTGTGTGGGACTAAAAATTTGAAATACATGTTGTTGCAAATATAATATTGAGTTTTCTATGCACCATGAACGATTACGCTCCATCCGTTCTATTTTGCATAGTAAAGAAATGTTGGAGGATTGTGGTGCTAGTGGGCTTCCAAATTCATCAAGAGACTTGCTAGATCAACTTTTATGTCATAGAGTTGATGGTTGTTTCTTTTATAGAAATGATTGCTTAAATGAGAAGTGTTTAGAATGTGGTGGCTTATCCAAGTTTGACAAATGTTTCCATGAGGGGTGCGAACAAGATCTTGGAAAGAAAATAGTGAAAAAAAATGTATATGAAATAGTGAAATACACATTGAAGAGAGGGGATGAGAGCTCTAGATGTGAATTGGTTGGAAAAGATATCAGCGTGGCTAGTTTTATTTCAAATTTCAAGGCAAATATTTTTTACAAGTATGCAAGGCATAGTCACAGGTCTCAGTTGTTGGATCAACAATTTAGAATGTGTAAGGAGACTTTTCCCATTGCCACTATTATATCAGTTATTGATTTTTCTAAGAACTACACATTGCAACCTCAAAATGAGACACAATATTTGTATTACAACTCCATTTAGATTGCTATTTTCATTCACATAACATGTAGACATGTCCCTGATAGTGCAGAAGACAATCAGAAGATTATTAGAGAGCATCATTTTTATATGAGTGATGATAGATCTCACTCTCATCAGTTTTTGCAATGTTGTTTGAAGAACTATTTTGATTTCTTACATGAGCATGCAATTGCTATGTATAGACATATCATTTGGTCAGATAACTATACATGTCAATTCAAGAATGCTCACATTTTTTATTGGTTGTGTAGGATACACTAAAGAGAGGGGTGCCTCATATTTGGATTTTTTTTGAGTCTGGCCATGGAAAAGGGGAACATGATGGAGCAGGGGCATGTGTGAAGATAACTCTAGTTAAGGAGCAACTGAAGATTTCAGCAGCAGAGCTTCTTGATGCTCCTAGCATTGTTTATTGGTGTAGTTTAGCATTATCACAGGGGGGGACTTTTGATGCAGTGGTACATAGGTTCTTTTGGTTGGTTGAAGAAGGGTCCATAATTGATAGATCAGATTGTGCTACAATGAGAGACTCATCAAAAATGCATTCATTCTGGAGCTCTGATTCTACATGGACCATTTGGACATGACAGCTAGCTTGCTTTTGTCCTACTTGTTTTTAGTGTGATCTAGATCACTGTGAGTGAATTGAGTGGGTGGACACATGGGCTCCACATTAGCTTACTCCATTGTCTATCATACCCTCTATAAAAAATGATGACATGAAAATTTCACTTGAGCATAACCATCTATTAGATCTACTTCAGCCAGGACATGTCTTTGCATTGGTTGCACCATAGGGGAATGATGAGAAATCCAATTATTGGTTAGCACGTTGTGTAAGAGGTAAACAAAAACTTGCACAACCAATCACAGATGATGATGGATTCACATATCTTACTAGTTCAGTGGTTGTCGTTGGAACATGGCTGGGGACATACATGCTTAGAAGGAACATAATTCTTATATTTGAAGACTATTAGAAGCACAAAATAATTCTCATATATTCGCATCTTATTATAGAAACAAATGTAAAGTTGTTAAAGCATCAAGGAAGACCAAAAGTAAAAGAACATTTTACTATTATTAATGCTGATCATGAAGCCCTGTTGGAAACCCTAAAATAGAGAGAGGACCCTACTGGAACACTCAACTAGGTATATTTACTTTTTATGTTATTTTCTTCATAATGATTCAATGAACTGATGATTATCTTGTTTAATACAATAAGTTACTAATTTTTTTATGATATTGGAATGTAGGTACATCATGAAGAGTTGGGGGGGAGGGGGGGCGTGTTGGGGAGAATTCCTAAGATTTATGATGTATTATGATATAAAATGTGAACTTTTTTTGTATATGGTTTTTGTAATAATGAAAAAGACAGGTTAAATTAGTTGCACATTCTAATTTGTATTTTGGTAGGTTCTTTGTAAAGAATTATAAGAGGAAGCTATTGAACAAGTTCTTGCAAATCATCTTTGCATGTGAAAGAAGGCTATAAGGACAATTTTAAGAGCATTTATAACTATATGAAAGATAATTGCTTGCAAATATCTTATTACAAGTTTGGCTTTTTTCTTATTTGACATAGAGCTCTTAGGCCCATGCCTTGAAACAAGAGTAAAATTGACAAGAATCCCTTTGCATGCAGTCTCAAGCCTCCCCAAATGAACTAGTCATTACCAAGGTGGTTTAACATCAATAATTAGTGTTGAACCCTTAGCCCCACCCTTCCAATTGAGAGGAAAACTAGTTCCTAGTCCAATAACATTAATGAAATACAAGGTTGTTGATCATCCACATACCTACTACATCTAATAAAAAGAATTTTAAAGAATGAATGACATGTTTCAAAATGCATATGAATAAAACTGCACAAAAATGAAATTCTATAATATTAAAGGATGCTAGTCCCTTTGCATATACCCTTTGCCATCTCTAGAAGAGCAAGTGATTTATGTGTGGATTCAATATCACCCAAACTTTGAAACCGCTGATCTTGGCATCAAATCGTCAGCACCATTAGCTCCAAGTGGGCGGTTGAACCCTAGTCACACCCTTGTTCTGACCATAGAGACCACCCATCATTCATGGCCACCCCATATCGAGGAGTCTCCAAAGTGCTCTAAGTGTGTTTCGAGGTCAATCTTCCGAGGGTCATAACTCAAAGCTCGTGAGGGATATCTATGAAATATCAAATGCTATAGGATAGTGATGTTGAGGTCTAAAATAACCTATCTCTTTTTTAAGATATTACATTCCGTTTGGATTCGGCACAACAATCTTGCTCGATGCCAAAACTCGCAGTGTGCCTTAGTTCATAGGTGCACCACAGAGTAACTTTGAAAGCACTAATCTTGGCATCAAATCATCAATACCATTAGCTCTAGGTGGGCAAGTGAACCCTAGTCACACTCTTGTTCTAGTCACAGAGACCATCCATCATTCGCGGCCACCCTGTACTAAGATGCCTCCAAGGTGCTCTAAGTGCGTTTTGAGGTCAATCTTCTGAGGGTCATAACTCAGAGCTCGTGAGGGCTATTGATGAACTGTCAAATGCTACAAGACAATGATTCTAAGGCCTAAAATAACCTATCTCATTTTTGAGAGATTACATTCTTTTTAGATTCGGCACAATGATCTCGCTCGATGCAAAAACTCATAGTGTGCCTCAGTTCATAGGTGCACCACAACATAACTTTGAAACTGCTGATCTTGGCATTGAATCATCAGCGCCATTAGCTCTAGTTGGGTGGGTGAACCTTAGACACACCCTTTTTCTCACCATTGAGGCCATCCATCATTTGTGACCACCTCATACTGAGGAGTCTCCAAGGTGCTCTAAGTGCATTTCAAGGTCAATCATCTGAGGGTCATAACTCGAATCTCGTGAGGGCTATTGATGAACTCTCAAATGCTACAAGATGATTATATTGAGGCCTAAAATAACCTATCTCATTTTTGAGAGATCACATTTCGTTTGGATTCGGCATAGCGATCTCGCTCGATGCCAAAACTCGCAGTGTGTCTTAGTTCATAGGTGCACCATAGTGTAACTTTGAAACTGTTAATCTTGGCATTGAATCGTCAGTGCCATTAGCTCTAGGTGGGCAAGTGAGCCCTAGTCACACCCTTGTTTTAGCCACAGATACCATCCATCATCCGTGGCCACCTCGTACCGAGGAGTCTCTACAGTGCTCTAAGTTCTTTTCGAGGTCGATCTTCCGAGGGTCATAACTCAGAGCTCATGAGGACTATTGATGAATTATCAAATACTATAGGACGGTGATGCTGAGACCTAAAATAACCTATCCCATTTTGGAGAGATCACATTCTATTTGGATTCAAAACAATGATCTCACTTGATGCCAAAACTTGAAGTGTGCCTTAGTTCATAGGTGCACCACAACATAACTTTGAAACCGCTAATCTTGGCATCGAATCGTTAGCACCATTAGCTTCGGGTGGGTGGGTGAACCTTAGTGACACCCTTTTTCTAGCCATGGAGACCATCCATCGTTCGCATCCACCCCGTATAGAGGAGTCTCCATGGTGCTCTAAGTGCATTTTGAGGTTGATATTCTGAGGGTCATAACTCAGAGCTCGTGAGGGCTATCAATGAACCGTTGAATGCTATAGGAAGATGATGCTAAGGCCTAAAATAAGTTAGAGCTCATGAGGGCTATCGATGAATTGTCAAATAAAGTCTCTTTAGTTGAGATATATTGAGGGTATGTTGAAATTGAAAAGTTGTAGTATGAGGATAGTAACAAAGTGAAGTGCTAGTTATCAAAGATTATGAATCTATGAATGACTTGGTGGTTTAGAATAGAATCCATGGTTTAGAAGTGGAGTCCTTAACTATGTTGATATTAGATTTGAAGCCAAGAGTTAGTTTCAAGGTTGAAGGTGGCGTTTAAAATTAGATTTGGGGTTATCTGAACCTTGTGTAGGAGATTAACAAGTGTGTTTATGTCATGATAGCACTTCAAATTATACATTGCATCCAAATTTGATAATAAAGGTTGTTAAAATGTTATTTAAAAATTATTGCATTTGAATCAAATATAAAAAACATAATCAAAATTAATGATATTCCATAAGCATGAAAAATACACATGATCCATGATAAATTGAACAATATTAGATACTAAATTAATATGTATATCATTGTGCACATAAATGACAAAAATATATATCAAAATACATGTATCCATAGACAAAATTTTACACAAATATATATCAAAGATCCTGTATCCATAGAAAAAGTACTCAAATATATATTAAAATACATGGATCCATATACAAAATGTGGCTGATCATGCCATCAGAATGTGTATAATATAAATGTTTTTGTATACAACGTGGCATATGCCATCTCAAAATGTCTCATGATGCATCCTATGACAACTATACTATCCTAGGGTGCTGGTGGATGATCAAAATGCAACTTCTTCACTGCACTAGGTGGATCGAATGTATCCTACATAAGAAAAAAAGGAAAACCCAAAGTTAGACTACTAAATTTATATGATTCTTTGTATCTAACATTGAATTACTCAAATAAATAGTGATCTTTTTTGTAATGAAGATTTATACTATCAAAATTTCACAATAAATACCTCTCTCGTCGACCTCCTATGCCGATTAGGAGTTCTCTCATATGCCCTCAGCAAAGCTTGTACCTCTTTGATTGTGGGTTGTATATGTTCAAATACATTTGTCAGATGAATCTACAATTTAAACTATAACATTATAATTCATCGCATGCTAAATTTATAACATATTTAATCATTAATTCAAACTACAACTTACTATTATAGGCTCCTCCTTAGGAGAGAGTGGCCGCATCATCAAATCTACATAACTCTCCCGTCGGACCTCATGTGCACTAGGAGTCTCCTATGAGATACAAAATATTAGTTGTTAATATCACGAAAATTAGTTTTGAATTTATTTATGAAGATAAGGATAATAAAAAATAAATGATACTTATACATATAATGTAGCTCTAAGTGCAAATGGAAAACTTTGATGGTCTACGATGCAAAATCTGTACAGGCTCATTGCTAGTAGCCATGCCCTATATGCAATAAAGAATGCAATTAAATGGGATTACCACAAACATTTTACCAGAATGCATCGATATTTAATCAAATAGAAAGCACCTAATGACCTTTCCTTTGTCAATGCATGCTGGCTCACCCTCCACACTTTGTCCCTCTGAGATAGGTTGTACGTGCAAGATAAAAGAAAGATTATTAACCATATATGCTACAATATCAAATAAATAAATAAAATGAAAACACAACATAATGTACCATAGATGTCTCAAGGCTAAATGAAATGGCTAAGAGTGTTGCATCATCAATTTGTCTGAGCTCCTCCCTGGTCATCAATTAAACATGAATGAAGATCACATACATGTAAAAGTTAGTATGGCTGAAAAATTAAAATTATTATATTATAAAAATTAACTTTAAATTGCATATGTCATAACAAAAAAATGTATACACATACCAACACCGAAGGAATCCATGCCTCCGCATTCCTCTCCTCTCTCGCATCAAGGTTTGTAGCCTCTGTGCATGTGTCTGGTGTATCCTCGTCTAATGCAAAATGATACTCAGGAAGATCTCCTATGGGACCTAGGAAAATATTCTTGCATGTAATGCAAGTGTGAGGCACACAAACATGTAATGAGCTAGCTAATGATGAAATGGCACCAACATCATCAACATGATGAGGCAGGACTGACCTAGCCTAAGATATCATTAGGCTACTCATCCTATGAATGGTTCTGATGATCTAAGAGCTAGCCTCTGCCATAATATCTAGATGTTGCACTCAAGGAGGGGGGACAAAAGTGCCAGCTTTCTTCTTCTAGCAAGAGGGTCTATCATAAGGAGCTCCTAGTCCTATGTCCATGTTGGGCTTCATGCTCCAATAGTTCACTTTAAGTTTCAACACAAATTTTGCATATAATTTTCTAAGGAAGTAAAATTGTATGTTTAAATTTCCATGTGGAGGGATATCAAAGACCATCCACCAACGATCCTAAAAGTTTTCATGTATGGCATCATTTGTGCACCATTTAATCGATAGTTTGGATTTTTTTGGGTCAACTGGTAAACCCATTTTTGGGTTCACAAAGAGGCTAGCAAAATCATCTTTGGTTATATTGAGGGCTGCAACCTCATCATAATCCAAACCATCATCAAACATCTCATGCATTTCATCATGCCAACGAAGAGTGGCATTTTGTTGTTTTGTAAGGGTTTCAATGTTATCCACTATGGTGTTTAATGTGGATAACATAGGAGCCAATGCGGGTACATTATTATATGTTCTATGCAAACCTCTCAACTCGATGAGATTTTCATTTATCAAATCCTCGATTCGAGGAGGGTTTTGAGGGGGTAGAGGATCATTTGGTGGACAATTTTGTGGGGGTACTAGATCATTTGGTGGGGGGTTACGAGGAATATTATTCCTTGCCTCAGTCTCATCATTTTGATTAGCCATTCCTAGTGAATTTAAAAACGTAATATATATTTAAAAAAAAAACCTTAATTTTAACCATTTTTTCAAAAAAACCCTAGATTCAACTAAAACAAACAAAATCATGCTAAAATATGTTGAATTTAGGTTAAAAATGAGTGTTTTTTTATTAAAAAAAACATACTTAATAACTAATATCCAATTCTATATCGTATATTTGATCTTGTGCTAAACACTAGCCTGAACAAATGCAAAATAAGGACACCATGGGTCTGTGTTTTTTTTTAATGTAATAGCACAGATATCGGATATCCGATATAATATCAGATATCCAATATTATATTGGATATCCAATATTTTGTGCATATATTATATATTAATTATAATATACTACTTTTTTATTATATATTATATTATAATATATTACATTTTTATTATTAAATTATATTATATATATTTATATATTATATTACATTATATTATATTATTATAATAATATTATTATTATAATATAATAATATTATTATATTATATAATATTATTATTATATTATATAGTAATAATAATATTACATTATATTATTATAATTTATAATATATTATATTATAATATGTTACTTTTTTATTATTATATTACATTATAGGGTATGTGCAAGATCATGGTGTGCCAAAAAGTGGCGATGTGAAAAAAATAGAGTTTGAAGATGTCTAAAAGCACTTCAAAATCCCCTCTGACTTTTTTCCACCTATCCAAGTACCAAACCTGGAAGGTAAGGCCGAGCCTTATCAGATATTCGATTACAGATCGAATATCCGATATTATCGGATATCCGAAAACATATCAAAAATTCGATATGCCAAGGAGCCTAATATAATAATATTATTATTATATTATAATAATATAAAAATATTACCTTATAATAGTATAATATAATATAATATTTAATATTATAATATAATATATAATAAAAAGTATAATATATTATAAATTATAATAATATAATATAATATAATATAATATAATACATTATAATAATATAATATAATAATAATATTCATATATAATATAAAAAATAAAAAATAAAAAATAATATAATATAAAATATAATAATAATAAAGTAATATATTATATTATAATATATAATAAAAAAGAAATATATAATATGATATATAAATTATAATAATATAATATAATATAATATAATAATAATATTATATTATAATAATATAATAATATAACATAATGTAAAATATAATATAATGTAATATAAAATATCATATGTTATGTGAAATGATTTACTTTATAAAATATGAGATTTGCATTATAAAATATCATATCCAATATATCGGATATCTGATTCTTGCCATCACATATAAAAACAAAACACAGACCCGTAGCCTTGTATTTCCCAAATTTTGAGGCCAGGCACGATCGATATCGGGTTCTACATCGGATATCGGATTGTATATCGGATATCAGATATCCAAGTAAGTTTTTTTTGTTTTTTTAATTCATTTTTAATCTAAATTGAATAGATTTTAGCATAATTTTGTTTGTTTTAGTTGAATCTAGGATTTTTTTGAAAAAATTAGTTAAAATTAAGGATTTTTTAAAAATATATATTACATTTTGCAATTCAATAGGAATGGCTGATTAGAATGATGACACTGAAGCACAGAATAATATTCCTCGTAACCCCCCACCAAATGATCTAGTACCCCCACAAAACCGTCCACCAGATGATCCTCTACCCCATCAAAACCCTCTTCAAATTGAGGATTTGATAAATGAGAATCTCACCAAGTTGAGAGGTTTTCATAGAACATATAATAATGTACCGGCATTGGCTCCTATGTTATCCATGTTCATCACCATAGTGGATAACATTGAAACCCTTACAAACCAACAAAATGCCACTCTTCGTTGGCATGATGAAATGCATGCAATTTTTGATGATGGTTTGGACTATGATGAGATTGTGGCCCTCAACATAACCAAAGAAGTTTTGGCTAGCCTTTTTGCAAACCCAAAAATGGGTTTACTAGTCGACCCAAAAAAATCCAAACTATCCATTAAATGGTGCACAAATGATGCCATATGTCAAAAACTTTTGGGCTCATTGGTGGATGGTCTTTGATATCCCTCTACATGGCAATTTAGACATACTATTTTATTTCCTTAGAAAATTATATGCAAAATTTGTGTTGAAACTTAAAGTGAACTATTGGAGCATGAAGCCCAACATGGGCTTAGGACTAGGAGCTCCTCAGGATAGACCTTCTTCCCAGTGGAAGAAAGCTAGCAACTTTCCCCCCCCCACTGATATCTTCCCTCCTCCTCGAGTGCAGCATCCATATATTATGATAGAGGCTAGCTCTCAGACCATCAGAGTCATTCATAGGCTGAGTAGCCTAATGATATCTCAGGCTAGGTCAGTCCTGCCTCCTCGTGTTGATGATGTTAGTGCCAGCTCATCATCGGCAAGCTCATCACATGTTTGTGTGCCTCACACTTGCATTACATGCAAGAATATTTGCCTAGGTCCCATAGGTGATCTTCCTGAGTATCATTTTGTATTAGGCAAGGATACACTAGACACACGTGTAGAGGCTACAGACCCTGATGCGAGAGGAGAGGGGAATGCAGAGGCATGGACTTCTTTAGTTTTGGTACGTGTATACATTTTTTTTTATGACATATGCGATTTAAAGTTAATTTTTATAATAGATTAATTTTAATTTTTTAAGCCATATTGACTTTTATATGTATGTAATCTTCATTCATGTTTAGTTGATGACCGAGGAGGAGCTCAAATAGATTTATGATGCCATGCTCTTGGCCATTTCATTTGGTCTTGAGACATTTATGGTACATTATGTTGTGTTCGCATTTTTATTTTATTTGATATTGTAGCATATATGGTTGCTAAACTTTCTTTTATCTTGCAGGTAGCAGCTGTCCTGGGGGGACAAAGTGTAGACGGTGAGCCAGCGCGCATTTACAAAGGAAAGGTAATTAGGTTCTTTCTATTTGATTAAACATCGATGCATTCTTGTAACATGATTGTGGTAATCTTATTTAATTACATTCTTTATTGTATATAGCGCATGGCTACTGGCGATGAGCATGTAAAGATTCCACATCGTAGACCATCAAGGATTTTCATTCGCACTGAGAGCCCCACTGTATGTATAAGTATCACTTATTTTTTATTATCATTATCTTCATAAATAAATTCAAAACTTATTTCCATGATATTACCAACTACTATTTTGTATCTCATAGGAGACTCCTAGTATACATGAGGTCTAATGAGAGAGTTATGTAGATTTGATGATGCAGGCACTCTCTCCTAAGGAGGAACCTACAATAGTAAGTTGTAGTTTGAATTCATGATTAAATATGTTATAAATTTAGCATGATGTGAATTATAATGTTATAGTTTAAATTGTAGATTCATTTGACAAACGTATAATTTGAACATATACAGCCCACAATCAGAGAAGTAGAAGCATTGCCGAGGGCATATGAGAGGACTCCTAACCAGCGCAAGAGGTCGACGAGAGAGGTATTTATTATGAAATTTTGATAGTATAAATTTTTATTACAAAAATGATCATTATGCATTTGAGTAATTCAATTTTAGATACAAAGAATCATATAAATTTAGTAGTCTAACTTTGCGTTTTCCATTTTTGTTTATTTAAGAGGCATCCAATCCACCTAGTGTAGCGAAGAGGCTACATTTTGATCATCAACCGACACCCTAGGATAGTATAGTTATCGTAGGATGCATCATGAGACATTTTGAGATGGCATATGCCACATTGTATATAGAAACATTGATATTATACACATTTTGATGGCATGATCAACCACACTTTGTATATGGATCCATGTATTTTGATATATATTTGAGTTCTTTGTCTATGGATACGCTGGTCTGTTTTGATATGTTCATTATTAATAAATGGTATATTACAGTTCAAAATTTTATTATTGATTCATATTAAATGAGTAATGATTTGTAAATATTATATGATTCATATTATTGATGCCCATATTTCAAGGATTTATTTGAAAGTCTTAGCAAGTGGAGAAATTGAAAGTTTGAATATATGAGACAATTTAGTTGAACATTAAAAACAAAACTCCTGAGATTAACTAAAGTAGTAGGAATGAATGTTCATTTATTGCCGAATCTGAGAGATCTTCATCACTATGAATGTGGGTAAGAGATTTTCCCTTTATCGTTCATAAAATTCTTATAGTGAGTATTCCTCAATTCATATTCCTTTAATCATTCTTCAATGCATATAAGTGCTAATTTAAGAGCTTTCTAAAAATAATCATATAAGAAGTAACCCAAAACAATGACACAATGAATTAAATAACTTCAAATTATACACAACTCATTCCATATGAATTCATATCATATGAATTCAATATTTATTCTCAACATCCCAGGCACTGGAAAAGACTTATTCTGAGTGGTTGAGCTAACCAAATGCTTTTAACATATATTTTATCTTTCAAACATAAACTGTAATAACATAAAAAAGATGTGTGACTTATACAGATAATAATAGGAATAGAAGACGTATAAGTACCTCAAAAGATTGACCTTGAAATGCACTTAGAGCACCTTGGAGACTCCTTCGTACAGGGTGGCCGTGGATGACGGATGGTCTCTATGGCTAGAACAAGGGTGTGACTAGGGTTCACCCACCTACTCGGAGCTAATGGCATTGATGATTCGATGCCAAGATCAATGGTTTCAAATTTATGTTTTCGTGCACCTATGAACTGATGCACACTGCGAGTTTTGGCATCGAGCGAGATCATTGTGCCGAATCCAAATAGAATTTGATCTCTCAAAAAAGAGATAGGTTATTTTAGGCTTCAACATCATCATCCTATAGCATTTGATAGTTCATCGATAACGCTCACGAGTTTCAAGTTATGACCCTTAGAAGATCGACCTCAAAATGCACTTATAGAACCTTGGGGACTCCACGGTATAGGGTGGCCACAGATGATGGATGGTCTCCGTGGCCAGAACAAGAGTGTGACTAGGGTTCACCACCTACCCAAAGCTAATGGCACTGATGATTCGATGCCAAGATCAACAGTTTCAAAGTTGCACTATGGTGCACCTATGAACTGAGGCACACTGCGAGTTTTGACATCAAGCGAGATCCCTCTGTCAAATCCAAACAGAATGTGATCTCTCAAAAATGGGATAGGTCATTTTAGTTCTCAGCATCACCATCCTATAGCATTTGATAGTTCATCGATAGTCCTCACGAGCTTTGAGTTATGATAATCGAAAGATTGACCTCGAAATGCACTTAGAGCACCTTGGAGACTCCTTGGTACGGGATGGTCGCGGATGAAGGATGGTCTCTGTGGCTAGAACAAGGGTATGAATAGGGTTCACCTACCCATCCGGAGCTAATGGCACTGATGATTCGATGCCAAGATCAACGGTTTCAAAGTTACACTGTGGTGCACCTATGAACTGAGGCATAGTACGAGTTTTGGCATTGAGCGAGATTGCTGTGCCAAATCCAAATGAAATGTGATCTCTAGAAAATGAGATAGGTTATTTTAGGCCTCAAAATCACCGTCCTATAGGATTCAATAGTTCATTGATAGCCTTCACAAGCTTTGAGTTATGACCCTTGAAAGATCAACCTCAAAATGCACTTAGAGAACCTTGGGGACTCCTCGGTATAGGATGGCTGTGGATGATGGATGGTCTCTATGGCCAAAACAAGGGTGTCACTAGGGTTCACCTGCCCACTCGGAGCTAATGGAATTGACGATTTGATTCCAAGATCAGCGGTTTCAAAGTTGCACTATGGTGCACCTATGAACTGATGCACACTATAATTTTATCCAAACAAAATGTGATCTCTCAAAAATGAGATAGGTAATTTTAGGTCTCACCATCACCATCATGTAGCATTTGACAGTTCATCAATAGTCCTCACAAGCTCCCAGTTATGACCCTCAGAGGATCGACCTTGAAATGCACTTAGAGCACCTTGGAGACTCCTTAGTACGGGGTGGCTATGGATGATGGATGGTGTCTGTGGATGGAACAAGGGTATGAATAGGGTTCACCCATCCACCTAGAGCTAGTGTCATTGATGATTCATTGCAAAGATTAGCGGTTTCAAAGTTACGCTGTGGTGCACCTATGAACTGAGGCACATTGTGAGTTTTGGCATCGAGCGAGATCACTGTGCCGAATCCAAATGGAATGCAATCTCTTAAAAATGAGATAGTTTATTTTAGACCTCAACATCACCATCTTGTAGCATTTGATAGTTCATCAATAGCCCTCACGAGCTCTAAGTTATGACCCTCGAAAGATCAACCTCAAAACGCACTTAAAGAACCTTGGGGACTCCATGGTACAGTGTGGCCGTGGACGATGGATGGTCTCTGTGGCTAGAACAAGGGTGGAACTAGGGTTCACCCACCCACCTGGAGGTAATGGAACTAAAGATTCAATGCCAAGATCAGCGGTTTCAAAGTTGTGTTGTGGTGCACCTATGAACTGAGGCACACTGCGAGTTTTTGCATCGAGCGGGATCATTGTGCCGAATCCAAATGAAATGTGATCTCTCAAAAATGAGATAGGTAATTTTAGGCCTCAACATCACTGTTCTATAGCATTCAAAAATTCATCGATAGTCCTCATTATCTCCAAGTTATGACCCTCTGAAGATCGACCTCGAAATGCACTTAGAGCACCTTGGAGACTCCTTGGTATGGGGTGGCCACGAATGATGGATGGTCTCCATGGATGGAACAAGGGTGTGACTAGGGTTCACCGACCCACCTGGAGCTAATGGCACTGACGATTTGATGCCAAGATCAACGGTTTCAAAGTTATGTTGTGGTGCACCTATGAACTGAGGCACACTGTGAGTTTTGGCATCAAGCAAGATCATTGTGCCGAATCCAAATGAAATGTGATCTCTTGAAAATGAGATAGGTTATGACCCTCGGAAGATCAACCTCAAAATGCACTTAGAGAACCTTGGGGACTCCTCAGTACGGGGTGGCCACAGATGATGGATGGTCTCTGTGGATGGAACAAGGGTGTCACTAAGGTTCACCCACCCACCTGGAGCTAATGGCACTGACGATTTGATGCCAAGATGAGGGGTTTCAAAGTTGCGTTGTGGTGCACCTATGAACTGAGGCACACTGCGAGTTTTGGCATCAAGCGAGATCATTGCGCCGAATCCAAACAAAATGTGATCTCTCATAAATGAGATAGGTAATTTTACATCTCAGCATCACCGTCCTATAGCATTTGATAGTTCATCGATAGTCCTCATGAGCTCCAAGCTATGACCCTCAAAAGATCATCCTTAACATGCACTTAGAGCACCTTGGAGACTCCTTGGTACGGGGTGGCCGTGGAGGACAGATGGTCTCCATTGCTGGAACAAGGGTGTGACTATGGTTCACCCACCCACCCAAAGCTAATGGCATTGATGATTCAATGCCAAGATCAACAGTTTCAAAGTTATGCTGTGGTGCACCTATGAACTGAGGCTCACTATGAGTTTAGGCATCGAGCGAGATCATTGTGCCGAATCCAAACAGAATGTGATCTCTAGAAAATGAGATAGGTTAGTTTTGGCCTCAACATCATCATCCTATAGCATTCAACAGTTCATTGATAGCCCTCACGAGCTTTGAGTTATGACCCTTGGAAGATTGACCTCAAAACTCACTTAGAGAACCTTGGGGACTCCTTGGTACGGGGTGGCTGCGGATGATGGATGGTCTTTGTGGCCAAAAAAAGGGTCTCACTAGGGTTCACCCACCCACCCAGAGCTAATGGCACTAACGATTTGAACAGTTCTAGCCATTAGAAGTTAGATGTTGAAAAGTTGTCAAGGAAATTGCAAAAGTTGTTAAGCAACTTTTTGCAATTTTTGTGCTAAGACAAGTTTTATTGTAAATTTGATTGTAAATGGACTCTACAAACTCCTAGGTACCCTAATAATTTTCTAAACATCTAGACTTACCTAAAAAACATGGAATTTACCAAAAATCCACTTTATTGGACCAATTGATGGCCAAGGCTTATAGTTGCACCATGGGGTCTTGTGTCCATTACAAATGTGGATGGTCACAGGGAGATCATTAGATCTATTCCTAGACCTTAGTACATCAAGAAAAATAAAATGATTAGGTGCTTTGAATTAGTGTTCCCTATATTTCATTAATGTTTGACTAATTCAAAATTCAAACATCTATGTTTTGTCACCATAAACATGAATCAACTCACAAACACTGCGTTCTTTAAGGAAAATCAAGGATAGCCACAAGGAAGAGAATGAAGCAAGGTGATACATGAGTTCAAGCTCAAGGCCAAGGAAATAAATGAAAGGGGAATCATCAAAAGCATTTGAGTTCAAAGGAAAATACTTCAAGATAATACACTTTGAAAGTGGAGCAAAGGAAAGAAAATTCAAGGATCAAGTTGAGGAAATTATCCCAAGACCAAACCTTCACTAGTCAAAAACATGCGACAAGTTTGGATTTAAAGAGGTCCATGGACAAGTTCAAGGATTGAATTCATAGGCATTCATGTGTCCCAATGCAAGTCAACTTTACACTTGGTGAAAAACTTAAATGTTTCAAGAACAAAAACTATCTTACAAGGAGATCAACTTGTCTCTATTTACATCAATTTTCTATAAGGATCAAACAAGTACACCAAGAATATTCGAGGATCTACCACCAAAGTGAGCTTAGGAGCATGAACAATGACATAAAGCAAAGTTTGAGGTTGAGGGCACAAAGGAATGCAAAGATAAGATTCCCATCAACAGAGTGATCCCGATGATGATCAAGTTGTGCAAGGAAATGGATTTAATATGCCATGGAAGATGTTAATGCATGCAAGGGATTGCTCCAAGGATCAAACCCAAAGATGAAGATGAAAAAAGAAGAATTACAAATGATGAAGGTAGAAATATCAAGGGTTCAAGCATTATGAAGTCCACCTATCCAAAAGAAAGAAGTCCTAGAATGATAACAAATTCCTAAGAGCTATTTTTGGTTCCCCTAATTAGAGCTTGTAATGGATTGATCTAGATCATTATTTTCAAATCAATCTTGTTAGTTCATTGTAATTGGGGCTCCTATTTAAATCCCTAGCCCTCTCATTTGTAAACCAAGGCTATTGGAGAATTGTTGTCAATTAAATGCCAAATTTGGTCTACTTTTTATTGTTGTGTATTGCATGGAAAATTGTTGTGATCAAGTTTTGACACAAGGTAGGACGGGTGAATGATTTAATGGGAGCACTCACCAACCACCTTGATAGAATGTAGGATTGCCAAAGAACCCAAGATGTCATGCATCAAGCTTTCATTATTGCATAATGATCCTTATTTCCTCACTTAGCTTTAAATTTCATTTCATGTTGTTTAGTGTTAGTTTTGTTGGACGAATGAATTATGGATGCACTTGCTCAATTTGAATATAAAATAGATAAGTAGCCTCTTGTTGATGGTAGGAGTGCCTTATGTGGTGAGTTAGTGAAAGTACTCAACTCAATAGTGTAAGTCACCCAAGTGATTACTAGAAAACCACATTATTTCACTAAGTAAACATCCACAATTAAAGGAACCTTAAAATCATTTCATGATCTTACTTAGCAATCTTAGCATGAGAGATAACCTTATATCAAGAGAATATTGAATTTTTGGTGTCATACATGTCATGGACATGGTCATTTCAATAAGGCCCAAAAAACTATAGACAATTGCAATAATGAAACTTTTTCAAATTAAATTTGGGAAGAATTACATCAAATTTTTTGAAAAATCAAATCACATAGTATTCTAATTGTTCATCCTTACTTTCTAGATTTTTCTTATTTGATTAGTTTGATAAAAATAGTTTTAATATAGTTATAAGATATTCACAAGCAATTATCTTTGATATAGTTATAAATGCTCTTAAAATTGTCCTTATAGCCTTGTATCACATGCAAATATGATTTGCAAGAACTTGTTCAATATCTTCCTCTTGTAATTCCTTACAAAGAACCTACCAAAATACAAATTAGAATGTGCAACTAATTTAACTTATCTTTTTCATTATTACGAAAACCATATATACAAAAAATGTTCACATTTTACATCATAATACATCATAAATCTTAGAAAATTTCCCCAATACCACCCCCCTCCAACTCTTGATGATGTACCTACATTCCAATATCATAAAAAATTTAGTAACTTATTGTATTAAAAAAGATAATCAGTAATTCATTAAATCATTATGAAGAAAATAACATAAGAACTAAATATACCTAGTCAAGTGTTCCAATAGGGTCCTCTCTCTATTTATGGTCTCCAAATGGGCTTCATGATCAACATTAGCAACAGTAAAAAGTTCTTTTAATTTTGGTCTTCCTTGATGCTTCAATAACTTTACATTTGTTTCTATAATAAGATGCAAATATATGAGAATTACTTTGTGCTATTGATAGTCTTTGAATGTAGGAATTCTATTCCTTCTAAGCATGTATGTCTGTAGCCATGTTCCAGCAACAACCACTGAACCAGTAGGATATGTGAATATATCATCATTTTTGATTAGTTGTGCAAGTTTTTTCTTACCTCTTACACAACATGCTAACCAATAATCAGATTTTTCATCATTCCCTTGTGGTGCAACCAATGTAAAGACATATCCTGGCTGAAGTAGATTTGATAGATGGTTATGCTCAAGTGTGTTAGAGTAAATAATTAATATTTAATTATTTATTCTATTGCTTAAGTTTACTTAGGTCATGCATTTATTTAATATTTCATATTTAATGCATGTTGTGACAACATGGGAGTTTGTTCCCTTCTAGTTGTCACACTTATCTTCTAGCTTGTTCTACAAGCTTCCATGAGCTCTTTATATTCGAGCTCTCCTCATTGTAAATTATATCGAACAAAGCCATTTCTTATTGTAAATACATTTTCTTATTGTGTTTGCATTTTTGGCTCTCATGTCCGTTTAGGGTTTTTTCCCGTGCTCCATGCTCCTCCCCTTCTATGGCTTCTCTTTGACAGGTTCGCATGCAGGTGATCTTGGCGTCTTCGGAGTTGGCTTTCCTCAACTCCAACATGGTATCAGAGCCTTCCTGCTGCAGCTTCGTTGAAGAAATTTTGAAGCCGTGATTTGGAGTCACAAACCCTAGTTTGTTTGTGCATTTTTTCTTCAAATCAGGGGATCAGCAATTTTTGGAGCACTTTCAGCCCAAACGGACATCACCATTGGATCCGGAAGGCCGTTTGCAGTCAGGATTCATATAAAACTTTTCGATTTCGGACACAGGGCAATTTTGGCGAATTCTTGAGGCCTCTAGGAGTCTGCCGTACGATCGTACGGACGCAGAGCGAAATTTAAAAAAAAAAAAAAAAAAAAAAAAAGGGTTTACGGGCGCACCGCCGCCGCGCCACCGCGCCACCCGCGCGCCGCCCGCGCTCCACTGCGGCGTCCTCCTGGCCGCCGCCCTCCGCTGGCGGCGCCTCTCCAGCTCTCAGCTCTGCGGCCACCTCCACCAGCGGCGCAACTTGCCTCCGCCGCCCTGTGGCCGCCTCCGCTCGCCAGCGCTGCTCCGACAGTGCAGCAGTTATTGCCCAGTCAGCGACACGTGGCATTTTGTGCCGCGTCGTGTGACTGACACGTGGCAGGCGCGCCACGTGGCACATTGCCACGCGGCACCTGCCACGTCATCGTCCGTACTGCCACGTGGCACTTCTTTTTTGCAGCGACGACCTCCAAGCCGTCAAATTTAATCGCATGACTTGCTGACGTCATCCCAATGTCATCATCCTTGCTTGCACCTCTCCTGATTTGGTTTTGGACCTACTTGTGGTTTTTTGGCCATAACTCTTGCATACGGAGGTATTTTTCCGATCCGAAAGAAGCGCCGGAAAGCTGGTTCTGAGACGGAGATTTTGGTGCAGGTATTTTTAGGTTTTGATGCTTTTTTATTAGCTGTTTTTTCTGTTGAAGTCTGAAGTCCTATTTTTGACTCCGACATGCATATCTTTTGCGTCCCATGTCTGTTTTTGGAAAACTTTATATTTCTGGAAAGCTGGTTCTGTGTACTTTTCAGAATTGTCATCTTTTTTCCTCACTTTTGGCCTCTTCTCTTTCTATCATAGTTTTGGCATTTTTGCTCTATGGTGGATATTTTGATTGTTTTAGGCCCGAGGATCGTTTTCCTGGCACGGTTTGCTTTCTTTTCGGCTGTACTTTCTTTTGGTTCAGCTCTTTTTCAGTTCTGATCATTGTAGCTATCTTTTTGAAGCACTTTTTATTTTCGCACTGAGATAAATTGTCACTTTTGCATTCTGGGAGTCATGAACGTTGTTTTGAGTCAGGTGTACTTACACTATTTTCATAAAGCACCATGGGGGGGATTATTTGTTTGCTGTTTTAGGCATTCTCCCTTTGTCAAGTGAGTGTCCCTTCCATGACATTAGCCCATGCAGAGTCAGTTAGACCGTGTCTTTATCGGTGTCTGTACTTCTTTTCCTCTCTCGTCGTTCTTGGTTCGTTTGCAGAAGATTTTGGCTCACCTTCTCAGTTGCCTGTCATCACACCCCGTCTGCATTAAGGGGGGATTATGTTGTGTTCTAATGTATCCATGGTTCAATGGTTTGATAGTGTGAACTATGTATTCAGTGGTTGATCCTACATACAAGGCGATTGCAGTGGCTGGCTACCTATGCATTTCGGTGAGATGGATCATCTACCATATAGACATGCTCGGTTCGTGCCTTCTTCTTCCATGGAGGTTTCTTCAGATCAGCAGTTTGACAGATTTGTGACTTCTTCATGCTTCAGTGATGCTGCTTCTTCATGATCACTCTTTGTTCCTATTTTAGGGGACATTTTCCCTAGTTGGAGACTTCTTCCGCTCTTCACTGGGTTCTTACCTCTTTTTAGGGGAGGGTTTTTCCCATGTGGTTTTCTCTCTTTCCCCGTTTACAGAGGTTTCATTTCTTCTTGCATTGTACTTGGGTACCTAAAATGGCCTTGTTGCCGGGACCCATTATGCATTTCATCTTAGCTTTGTGAGCTTAAGGCATTTCCCTAAGTTGCACTTAAGGGGGGGTGTTAGAGTAAATAATTAATATTTAATTATTTATTCTATTGCTTAAGTTTACTTAGGTCATGCATTTATTTAATATTTCATATTTAATGCATGTTGTGACAACACGGGAGTTTGTTCCCTTCTAGTTGTCACACTTATCTTCTAGCTTGTTCTACAAGCTTCCATGAGCTCTTTATATTCAAGCTCTCCTCATTGTAAATTATATCGAACAAAGCCATTTCTTATTGTAAATACATTTTCTTATTGTGTTTGCATTTTTGGCTCTCATGTCCGTTTAGGGTTTTTGCCTGTGCTCCATGCTCCTCCCCTTCTATGGCTTCTCTTTGACAGGTTCGCATGCAGGTGATCTTGGCGTCTTCGGAGTTGGCTTTCCTCAGGTGATCTTGGCGTCTTCGGAGTTGGCTTTCCTCAACTCCAACAAAGTGAACTTTCCTTGTCATTATTTTTGATAGAGGTTATGATAGACAATGAAGTAAGATAATGTGGAGCCCATGTGTCCACCCACTCACTTGACTCATAGTGATCCCAATCACACTGAAAAAAACTAGGACAAAAACAAGCTAGCTGTTGTGTCCAAATGGTCCATGCATTTTTGATAAGTCTCTCACTGTAGCACAATCTGATCTATCAGCTATGGACCCTTCCTCAACCAACCAAAAGAACCTGTGTACCACTGAATCAAGAGCCCCCCCTTGTGATAATGCTAAGCTACACCAATCAACAATGCTATGAGCATCAATAAGCTCTATTGTTGAAATCTTCAGTTGCTCCTTAACTAGAGCTCTCTTTACACATGCCCTTGCTCCATCGTGTTCCTCTTTTCCATGGCCAGACTCAAAAAAACTCCAAATATGAGGCACCTCTCTCTCTATGTGCATCCAACACAAACAATAAAACATGCGAGCATTTTTGAATTAACTTGTACAGTTATTTGACCAAGTGATATGTCTATCCATAACAATTTCATGCTCATGTAAAAAATCAAAATAATTCTTAAAACAATGTTGCACAAACTCATGAGAGTGAGATCTATCATCACTCATATAAAAATGATACTCTCTAATAATCTTTCAATTATCTTCTGCACTATCAGGGGCATGTCTATATGTTATGTGAACAAAAATAGTAATCTGAATGGAGTTGTACATAATACTAAGATTGTGTCTCATTTTGAGTTTGCAATGTGTAGTTCTTAGCAAAATCAACAACTGATATAATAGTGCCAATGGGAAAAGTCTCCTTACACATTCTAAATTGTTGATCCAACCACTGAGACCAGTGACTATGTTTTGCATACTTGTAAAAAATATTTACCTTAAAATTTGAAATAAAACTAGCCACACTGATATCTTTTCCAACCAATTCACATCTAGAGCTCCCCACTCTTCAATGTGTATTTCACCGTTTCATATACCTTTTTTTTCACTATTGTCTATCCAAGATCTCGTTCGCACCCCTCATGGAATCATGTGTCAAACTTGGACAAGCCACCACATTCTGAACACTTCTCATTTAAGCAAGCATTTTTATAAAAGGAACAACCATCAACTCTATGACATAAGAGTTGATCTAGCAAGTCTCTTGATGATTTTGGAAGCCCACTAGCCCCACAATCCTCCAACATTTCTTTAGTATGCAAAGTAGAATGGATGGAGCGTAATAGTTCATGGTGCATAGAAAACTCAACATGATATTTGCAACAACATGTATTTCGAATTTTGAGTAGCACATAATAAAATGGCTTCAAAGATTCAAAAGCCCTTTGTGATATATGAAGACTTGGATGACTCTCTCTAAATTGTTTGAACAACATAGTTTCACTTACCTCCAAATAGTGTTTAGGATGTGGCGTGTAGTCTCTGATGCCAATTCTCAACTTTAACATGTCTTTAGCATTAGGTGATACTCGTGAGTTAGAGCACCAAAATTGTGTAATTTCTTCCTTCACATCATTGGATAGCTTCTTATCAAAATGTGGAAGTCTCCCACCAAATGCCCATGTTTCATTTTGAAGAGGATCATCAATTTTCTCTCGTTGACTAAGTGCTCTTCTCAAAGTAGTATGATTTAGATTCAAATTAATACAAGTTTGTCTCATATATCTACCCTTTCTCAAATGATGACTTACCAAAGAGGTTGTAATAACCCTTCGAGCAGCTCTATTATCCTTCTCTCTACTATTTTTTTCAATGCTATTGAGAGCACTGAAAAGATTCTTCAAAATAATAGCATTTCTTTCCAACTTTTTATTGACACAAATCTTCAATTTGGAAAGCATAGGTCTCATCTTTTGCATCTTTAATAAGTGCATGAAAAGCTGACATTGCTCTATCACTATCTTGTTGCCAAAAAACATCTGATTTAGTCTTGAAGCTCATAACCGATGGTTCTTTTTGATTTTTTTCCTTCCAAACTAATAATAATCATTTCATCAATTTTAATTATCCATTTTGGTGTTTTAGAACCTTCATGTCAATTATAATTAGGAGATATGTAAGGTTCTTATGCGTTAGATTCCTATGCATTGTCATGTTTTACATGGTCAATTATGCAATTTGGATTATGACTTGGAAGCATTTCATCTTCAAAATTTTCATTCTCTAAATTTTCAATTTCGGCATTATCGTTTTCAATAGGTATATTTTCATTCCCCAACTGTACATATTCATTATCTGACACTATGATTTCACCTTCGATTAATTCATCATCAACTTGAATAATATTTAGCATGCCTTGTCTTTTTCTTCGGTGTTTCATTTTGTCTCGTTCCCTATATGTTGCAGTGTCTTCATTGGATATCTTTCTTTTGCATTTATCCTTTCGACGACTGGTACTCCCCATTAGGATGACAAATTAGAACACGTAAGGTTATATTTTCAAATTTTTTTTTGATTGGTTGCGCCAATAAATGCAACTTTTTGCAAAACCCATGAAAAATGAACTAAAAAGGTGATATTGTCGGGTCTATAGGGATAGGGATATGTTGGAAATTGGTGCCAGTAAAATCAGATGTCTGATTTTATAAAATGACTTTTGATGGGAAAAATTTGCTATAATTTCCCTCCTTTGCTATAATATTATTAATACTATAAAACTCATTGGAGGGAAACCGACTTTGGTTTATTAGTACTAATAGTATAATAGAATTAATATATAGTATCAATAGTATTAATATATAATAGTATTAATATATATAAGTATTAATATATAGTATTAATAGATATTATTTTTATAGCTATAGTATTAATATATAGTATCAATATTATTATTATACCTATAATAGTATTAATATTATTACTATAGATATAATAGTATAAATATTTAGTGTTTATTAATATTATTATTATGATTATGCTACAATAGTATTAATATATATATTAATACTATGCCATATTAGTCTTAATATATATATTATTATTATAGCTATAATAGTATTATTATTATTACTATAGATATAATAATATTAATATTTAGTGTTTATTTATATTATTATTATTATTATTATTATCTTAGAATAGTATTAATAGTGTGTGTGTATATATATATATATATATATTTGATCCATATTAACCATTCTAATATGTCCCTAGGGGTCGTAGGACCCCTAGGGACATATGTCATCATTTAATGAGTCATGGGGGGTCATAGGTCAACCTATCACACCCTTTGACCCATATTAACCATTCTAATATGTCCCAAGGGGTACTAGGAAGGCTAGGGACATATGTCATCATTTAATAGGTCAAACGGGGTCATAGGTCACCCTATGACCCCCTTTAACCCATATGAATGATTCTAATGTCCCTAGGGGTCCTACGAGCGCTAGGGAGATATGTCATCATTGAATGGCTCAAAGGGGGTCATAGGTCACCCTATGATCCCCTTTGACCTATATTAACCATTCTAATATGTCCTTAGGGGTCCTAGGAATCCTAGGGACATATGTTATCATTTCTTGGGTCAAAGGGGGCCATAGGTCAACCTATGATCCCCTTTTACCCATATTAACCATTCTAATATGTTCCTACGGGTCGTAGGACCCCTAGGGACATATGTCATCATTTCATGAGTTAAAGGGGCTCATAAGTCACCCAATGACCCCCTTTGACCCATATGAATGATTCTAATATGTCCTTAGGGGTCCTACGAGCCCTAGGGACATATGTTGTCACTTAATGGGTCAAAGGAGGTCATAAGTCACCCTATGACTCCGTTTGATCCATATTAACCATTCTAATATGTCCCTAGGGTTCCTAGGACCCCTAGAGACATAAGTTGTCATTTCATGGGTCAAAGGGTGTCATAGGTCACTTCATGACCCCCTTTAGCCTATATGAATGATTCCAATATTTGTCATCATTTAATGGGCCAAAGGGGGTCATAGGTCACCCTATGACCATATTTGAGAAATGTTAACCATTCTAATATGTCCCTAGGGGTCCTAGCACCCCTAGAGACATATGTCATCATTTAATGGATCGAAGGAGGTCATAGGTCACCTTATGACACACTTTGACTCATATTAACCATTCTAATATGTCCCTAGGGGTCCTAGGACCCCTAGGGACATATGTTGTCATTCCATGGGTGAAAGGGGGTCATAGGTCACCCTATGACCCCCTTTAGCCCATATGAACAATTCTAATATGTGTTATCATTTAATTGGTCAAAGGGGGTCATAGGTCACCCTATGACGCCCTTTGACCAATATTAACCATTCTAATATGTCCATAGGGGTCCTAGGACCCCTACGGACATATGTCATCATTTAATGGGTCAAAGGGGGCCATAGGTAACCCTATGACACCTTTTGACACATATTAACCATTCTAATATGTCCCTAGGGGTCCTAGGGCCCCTAGGGACATATGTTGTCATTTCATGGGTTAAAGGGGGTCATAGGTCACCCTGTGAACCCCTTTAGCCCATATGAACGATTCTAATATGTGTCATCATTTAATGGGTCAAAGGGGGTCATAGGTCACCATATGACCCCCTTTGACCCATATTAACCATTCTAATATGTCCCTAGGGGTCCTAGGACCCCTAGGGACATATGTGATCATTTAATGGGTCGAAGGGGGTAATAAGTAACCCTATGACACCCTTTGACCCATATTTACCATTCTAATATGTCCCTAGGGGTCCTAGGACCCCTAGGAACATATGTCATCATTTAATGGGTCGAAGCGGGACAAAGGTCTCCCTATGACACCCTTTGACCCATATTAACTATTCTAATATGTCCCTAAGGGTCATAGGACCCCTCGGGACATATGTCATCATTTAGTGGGTCAAAAGGGGTCATAGGTCACCCTATGACACCCTTTGACTCATATTAAGCATTCTAATATGTCTCTAGATGTCCTACAACCCCGAGGGACATATGTCATCATTTAATGGGTCAAAAGGGGTCATAGGTCACCCTATGACCCCCTTTGACCCATATTAACCATTCTAATATGTCCTTAGGGGTCCTACGACCCCTACAGACATATGTCATCATTTCATGGATCAAAGTGGTTCATAGGTCACCCTATGACCCCTTTTGACCCATATGAACTATTCTAATATATCCCTAAGGGTCCTAGGACCACTAGGGACATATGTCATCATTTAATGGGTCAAAGGGGATCATCGGTCACCCGATGACCCCCTTTGACCCATATAAACCATTCTTATATGTTCTTAGGGGTCCTAGGACCCCTAGGGACATATATCATCATTTAATGGGTCATAGGGGGTCATAGGTCACCCTATGATCCCCTTTGACACATATTAATCATTTTAATATGTCCCTAGGGGTCCTAGGACCCCTAGGGAGATATGTTATCATTTAATGAGTCAAAAGAGGCCATAGGTCACCCTATGACATCCTTTGACCCATATTAACCATTCTAATATGTCCTTAGAAGTCTTAGGACCCTTAAAGACATATGTCATCATTTCATGGGTCAAAGGGGTCATAGGTCACCCTATGACCCCCTTTAGCCCATATGAACGATTCTAATATGTGTCATCATTTAATGGGTCCAAGGGGGTCATAGGTCACCCTATGACCCCCTTTGACCCATATTAACCATTCTAATATATCCCTAGGGCTCCTAGGACCCCTAGGGACATATGTCATCATTTAATGGGTCGAAGGGGGTCTTAGGTCATCCTATGACACCCTTTGACCAATATTAACCATTCTAATATATCCCTAGGGGTCCTAGGACCCCTAAGAACATATGTCATCATTTAATGAGTCGAAGCAGGACATAGGTCACCCTATGATACCCTTTGACCCATATTAACTATTCTAATATGTCCTTATGAATCCTAGGACCCCTAAGGACATATGTCATCATTTAATGGGTGAAAAGGATTCATAGGTCACCCTAGTACACCCTTTGACCCATATTAATTATTTTAGTATATCCTTAGATGTCCTAGGACCCTAAGGGACATATGTCATCATTTAATGGGTCAAAGGGGGTCATAGGTCACCCTATGACCCCTTTTGACCCATATTAACCATTCTAATATGTCCCTAAGGGTCCTAGGACCCCAAGGGACATATGTCATCATTTCATGGGTAAAAGTGGTTCATAGGTCACCCTATGAACCCCTTTGAGCCATATGAATGATTCTAATATGTCCCTAGGGGTCTAGGGACATATGTCATCATTTAATGAGTTAAAGAGGATCATAGGTCACCCTATGACACCTTTTGTCCCATATAAACCATTCTAATATGTCCCTAGGGGGCCTCGGACCCCTAAGGACTTATATCATCATTTAATGGGTCAAAGGGGGTCATAGGTCACCCTATGACCCCCTTTGACCCATATTAACCATTCTAATATGTCCCTAGGGATCTTAGAACCCCTAGGGACATATGTCATCATTTAATGGGTCGAAGGGAGTCATAGGTCACCCTATGACATCGTTTGACCCATATTAACCATTCTAATATGTCCCTAGAAGTCCTAGGACCCCTAATGATATATGTAGTCATTTAATGGGTCGAAGGGGGTCATCGGTCACTTTATGACACCTTTTAACTCGTATTAATGATTCTAATATGTCCCTACGAGTCTTAGGACCCCTAGGGAGATATGTCATCATTTAAAGGGTCGAAGGGGGCCATATTTCACCCTATGCCACCCTTTGATCCATATTAATCATTCTAATATCTCCCTAGGGATCTTAGGACCCTTAGAGACACGTCATAATTTAATGGGTCGAAAGGGGTCATATGTCACCCTATGACCCCCTTGGACCCATATATACCATTCTAATATGTCTCTAGGGGTCCTAGGACCCCTAGGGACTTGTGTCATCATTTGATGGGTCAAAGGAGGTCATAGGTCAACCTATGACCCCCTTTGACACATATTAATCATTCTAATATATCCTTAGGGGACGTATGTCATCATTTAATGCATCAAAGGGGGTCATAGGTCACCCTATGACACTTTTTGACCCATATTAACCATTCTAATATGTCCCTAGGGGGCTTAGGACCCCTAGGGACATATCTCGTCATTTAATGCATCAAACGGGGTCATAGGTCACCCTATGACTACGTTTGACCTATGTATACCATTCTGGTATGTCCCCAGGGGTCCTACCCCTAGGGACATATCTCGTCAGCTCCTTTCAGTCATCATTTAATGGGTCAAAGGGGGTCAGAGGTCACCCTATGACCCCCTATGACCCATATTAACCATTCTAATATGTCCCTAGGGGTCCTAAGACCCCTAGGGACATATTTCATCATTTAATGAGTCGTGGGGGGTCATAGGTCAACCTATGAGCCCCTGTCACACATATTAACCATTCTAATATGTCCCTAGGGGTCCTAGGACCCCTAGGGACATATCTCATCAATTAATGGGTTAAAGGGGGTCATAAGTCAACCTATGACCCTGTTTGACCCATACTAATCATTCTAATATGTCCCTAGGGGTCCTAGGAGTGCTAAGAAAATATGTCATCATTTAATGAGTCATGAGGGGTCATAGGTCAATGTATGACCCCCTTTGACCCGTATTATCCATTCTAGGACCCTTAGGGACATATGTCATCATTTCATGGGTCAAAGGGGGTCATAAGTCACCCTATGACCTCTTTTAAACCATATTAACCATTGTAATATGTCCCTAGGGTTCCTAGGACCTCTAGGGACGTATATCATCATTTAATCAGTCAAAGCGGGTGATAGGTCACCCTATGACCCCCTTTGACCTATATTAACCATTCTAATATGTCCTTAGTGGTCTTACGACCCCTTGGAATATATGTTATCATTTAATGGGTCGAAAGGGGTCATAAGTCACACTATGACACCCTTTTACCCATATTAACCATTATAATATGTCCCTATGAGTCATAGGACCCTTAGGGACATATGTTGTCATTTAATGAGTCAAAGGGGGCCATAGGTCACCCTATGACAACCTTTTACCCATATTAACCATTCTAATATGTCCCTAGGGGTCCTAGGGCCCCTAGGGACAAATGTCATCATTTAATGGGTCAAAATGCGTCATAGGTCACCCTATGACACCGTTTGACCCATATTAACCATTCTAATATGTCCTTAGGGCTATGTCATCATTTAATGGGTTGAAGGGGGTCATAGGTCACCCTATGACACCCTCTGACCCATATTAAGTATTCTAATATGTCCCTAGGGGTCCTAGGACCTCTAGGGACATATGTCATCATTTAATGGGTCAAAGGGGGTCATAGGTCACCCTATGTCTCCCTTTGACACATATATACCATTCTAATATGTCACCAGGGGTCCTAGGACCCCTAGGGACATATGTCATCATTTAATGGGTTGAAGGGGGTCATAGGTCACCCTCTGAGACCATTTGACCCATATATACCATTCTAATATGTCCCTAGGGCTCCTAAGACCCCTTGAGACATGTTATCATTTAATCGATCAAAGGGGGTCATAGGTCAACCTATGACCTCCTTTGAAACATATTAATTATTCTAATATGTCCCTAAGGTTCCTATGACCCCTAGGGACATATATCATCATTTAATGGGTCAAAGGGGGTCATACATCACCCTGTGACTATCTTTGACTCATATTAACCATTCTAATATGTCCCTAGGGGTCCTCGGACCCCTAGTAAGATATGTTGTCATTTAATGGGTCAAAAGGGGTCATAGGTCAACCTATGACCCTGTTTGACCCATATATACCATTGTAATATGTCCCTAGGGGTCCTAGGACCCCTAGGAACATATCTCATCATTTAATGGGTCATGGGGGGTCATAGGTCAACCTATGACTCCCTTTCACACATATTAACTATTCTAATATTTCTTAGGACGCCTAAGGACATATGTCATCATTTAATGGATCAAAGGAGGTCATAGGTCACTCCATGACCCCATTTGACCCATATTAACCATTCTAATATGTCCCTAAGGGTCCTAGGACCCTTAGGGACATATGTCATTATTTAATGGGTCAAAAGATCCTATGACCCCCTTTGACCTATATGAACGATTCTAATATGTCCGTAGGGGTCCTAGGACCCCTAGGGACATATGTCATCATTTAATGGTCAGAGGAGGTCATAGGTCACCCTATGACCCTTTGTGACCCATATGAACAATTCTAATATGTCCCTAGGGGTCTTAGGATCCCTAGGGACATATCTCATTATTTAATGGGTCAAAGGGGGTCATAGGTCAACCTATGACCCCCTTTGACATATATTAACCATTCTAATATGTCCGAAGGGGTCCTAGGACCCCTAGGGACATATGTCATCATTTAATGGTTCAAAGGAGTTCATAGGTCACCCTATGATCCCCTTTGACTTATATGAACAATTCTAATATGTCCGTAGGGGTCCTAAGACCCCTAAGGACATATGTTGTCATTTAATGGGTCAAATGAGGTCATAGGGTGTATGACCCTCTTTGATCCATATGAATGATTCTAATATGTCCCTAGGGGTCCTAGGGCCCCTAGGGACATATGTCATTATTTAATGGGTCAAAGGGGGTCATTGGTCACCCTATGACCCCCTTTGACCAATATGAATGATTCTAATATGTCCCTAGGGGTCCTAGGACCCCTATGGACATATGTCTTCATTTAATGGGTCAAAAGCGGTCATAGGTCACCCTAAGACCCCCTTTATCCATATTAACCATTGTAATATGTCGCTAGGAGTCCTAGCACCCCTAGGGACATATCTCATCATTTAATGCGTCAAATGGGGTCAATAGTTGACCTATGACCCCTTTTGACTCATATATATTACTAATATACATATATATTAATAACATACATATATATATATATATATATTACATTATTATATTTAGTAAAAATAATAATATAAATTATGTTTATAGATTGTAATAAGATTAACATAATATATTATTATATATTATTAGATTATATCTTATATGTTTACATTACATTATTATACATACATACATATATATATATATATATATATATATATATATATATATATATAATATTAAAATACGTCTTTACATAGTAATATAAGTGAAATAATTTATAAATCATAAGCTATAACTTTTAAACACAATTTTCCCTCCAAAATGGGTTGGAATTTGAAATTTCTCACCCAAACTCTATCGAAGCATATTGGATATCTAAGTTGAGATTGGATATCCGATTTGGCTTAGTATTTACCAAGGCTACCCGGTCAACCCAAAAGACATGTTTAAAGAGGGTTGTAGTGATACTCAAACTTCGTGTAGTTGTTTGACAATTTTATTTTGATCAAAATTGAATGAAACGAAAAGAGTTTTTTAGTATCATTCTCAAGATTTCATCAGTATAATTTCTGTCAAATTCTGAGTTCAATAAGTATTTATTAGTTAATTATCAATGAAGATTATTGTAAAGTGCTGATTGACATACTAATTGAATCTAAGCTATAGCTTTCAAACGGTATAACATTTTTTAAATCTAAAAGTTGCGTCATATTCTATGCTTCACCTAGTATAAGAAAAAGAATTAAAAATTAAATTTGGTAAAATTTTCTATTAGTTAAGGTAGTTAGAAACGGGACTTTTTTTTTTCGAAAAAGTTTTGGTAGAAAATTCATAATTAATTATTTATTTGGAATAAAAATACCGAAATAATATGCGTTACATCTAGGCATGAGTCTACTTTTCATATCTATAATTATATTAAAAAAAAATATCATTTGATTTTGATTAAGGTAGTCAGACATACACCTACTTTTTATTTTCGCTCTGAAAATTTTGTAGTACTACATTAAAATTCAAACTTTTCTCCAATCAATTTTTTTTCTCCTGATAAGGCCTAGTAGTTTAGAAACTACATTCAATTTCCTACAAATTACTTTCTTACAACTTTTTGATATAAAGTCCATAACCACTTCAAAATTATGTGTCATGTTGACATAAACCTGATTTGCTGATTTTTCACTACCACTTAAAGCCATAGTTTGGTACACCATGATCCTGCACATACCCTATATTATATTTAATATTATATTATATTATAATTTATATATATTATATTACATTATATTATAATATAAAATATTATATTATAGTATAATAATAATTGTTATAATAATATTATATTATATTGTTATAATATTATTTTGTGGGTTATCGAATATCCGATATGAGATCAAATATCCAATAAGGTTCGACTTACTTTCTAAATTTGGTGCTTGGATAGGTGAAAAAAAGTCAGAGTGGATTTTGAAGCTCTTATAGACATTTTCAAACTCTATTTTTTCACATCACCACTTTTTGGCATACCATGATCCTGCACATACCCAACGTATACAAAAGATTGAATCTGATGATAGAGGGAGATATTTCAATACAAGGAATTATTTTATTTTTTGTATTGTTGTTGGTATTGGTTTGCCATTAATGTCAAAGAGGGAGATTGTTGAGAAAAGCTTGGTACAAGTATGAGAATGTGTTTCAATCATTAATTTGACATTGATGTCAAACCTACTACTTGTAACTATTATTTTTTTTATTTTTGAAGAGGATTTGATCAAATGTGATAACAAGAGAACCTAGAGGAAAGGTTGAGTTATGGTATGAAAAAGGAGTAAAAGGATTAGTTAGGATAGTGATGATATAGTGTATTGATTATCTACTTAAGGCTGCAAAGGATGGATACACTTATTAACTGTAGAAGAACAAGTAAGAAGAATTGAGTCTGCCAAGATTGACCGAATGCATAGTAGGTGTCGAGAAGGAATCTAGTTTAAATCAAGCATAGTGATTTTTTAGTGTATGCCGAGTGAACATAGTGTAAGCTAATTAAATTTTAGTTGGTATCAAGCATCAATAAACTTTAGTGTGTGCCGAGTGAATTATTAGTAGATGTCAACCAACACAATATGTGTTGAGCATCAAAAATCAAGTTGATTCCAAGGGGCATCATTATAAGAAATATCATTAACTTGATGAATCTAAGTCAACAAGATTGATTTCTTGGATTGTGTGAATTGTCTAGAGGATAATCTTGATGAGTTGGTGTCATAAAATTCAAGGAGGATTGTGAAGGAAGTTTCTTGAGTGAGCTAAAATAGAAAGATGGTTAGATTCAATGAATCCTACCTAACCCTAGTATAACCAATTGTGTTGAAATGTCATAAGATTTAAATTCTATTTATAAAGGGATACAAGGCATGAAGCAAGGTTGGCTAAGTGTTGACATGTGGAAAAATCCAATGTAGACAAGAAGTTTAGGGTATTGCTTCATATAGAGGCTGAACTATAGAGTCCTCAATTGGCATGCAAAGTAAGAAGACTTAAGAGGATGAATGCTTGAAGGGTGAACAAGCTATCAAAGATGAAATGAATGAAGCCAAGAAGAATGGAGGACTAAATAGAGATATGTAATCTACAAAGTGACCTATAATTTGTTATTAGATCAAGCTTTATTGTTACTCTCCAATACATTTACCCGTTTAGGTAAAATTCTTTGGATTAAGGTTGACCTAACACTCATTTATAAATCTTTTAATTGGGTGGCATTCTAGTGGAATGAACTAAAATCCTCTAACAAGGCTCACTTCTAATAGGGTGATTAAAATTCTTTAACTAGGTCACATTTAACACTATGTATTGTAACCTTTAATAGGGTTGGCTTTTTACAGGACATCACTTTAGAAGAGTGAGAATTAGCAACATGTTACTAGTTATTTTTCCCAAATTAGGTTTCCACATAAAATCCTTGTGTCATATGTGTGAATGATTTTATTATGTTTCATGTTTATATTTCTGTAAAGTGATTTTGACTTGGGACTATAATCTGCAAGTTTATGTTTTGAATAATATGATGGATGCATGCAAAAAACATGATAAGGAGTTATATGTATGAGTTGTGTTAAGAACCAAAAATTTTAATTGGAATTTTTGAACCTTGGATAACTGATTCATGCCCCCTCTTAGTTATTCTAAACTATTCCAACATCTAAGTATTTGATTACTAGGTAGTAATGTCTCACTATCCTTTCATATTGCGATAACCCAATAAAAAATGTATGTACTTTATTTGTTATCTGTAATTGTTTGGGTTAAGCATGTAAAATATATTTAATCAAATATATTTCCAAGTAGTTTATTATTCTTTAACATCCAATATGTTGTATGAGTACTTAATTAAATTTGGAAGAAGAGAATTTTGGTTTTAGCAATTCCCCAACCCCCATTTATTTTATGTCTTCTAATCCCATGTTTAATAAGTTGGAAACTTATTGTGAGCCAACAAGTAATTTTATGGACCCCAATAATTTCTCAAATTCCATGTCAAAATATCTAGACATTATTGCAACGATGTAGTTGGTAGACTCTCCAACAATGGAAAGATTAATAGGAAAAAGGGGCAAGAAATGACTCTCTGATTTTTAGGAAAAAATACGGCAAGGATGAGAATTTTCCTAGACTAACTTATAAGTTTAATAATGGGAAGTAGAAAGGCCTTCTCCACAATCCGTGAGGATTTACTAAGGCCAAGAATTAGCATAAGCTAATTGATATGTTTAATAATGGTTAGGGTAAGGGCCTGTTGGAAATATAAGAGTAATTGAGAGGGGACGAGTGAATTAGTTACCAAAAAAAAAATCCAAGTCCTTTGAGATGCCAATAATAAGAAATCAAAACTCTATTGAACCTATTGTAACTCAGTTAGCATAGGATCACTTGGTTAACATAGTAACTCGATTTACACTAAGAATAACTATCACTTAGTAAACACTTGGTTAATATTGAATATATGAATTGTTACTTGGTTAATACTAAACATGAAGATCTTAAGATATCAGGTGTGATTAACCTTAATTAAATTAGTTTTAGAAACATAAAGAAAATAACATGAACATATGAGACACCAAGATTTAATGTGGAAACGCAATTTGGGAAAACATCCAATTGCAAGTAGTTACTATTTTTCATTCTTTTGAAGTGATACCTATTAGGAGCCAACCTTGTTAAAGGATACAAAACATACTATTAGGTGTGACCTTGTTAAAGGATTTCGATCATCCTATTAGGAGTGGCCTCGTTATAGGTCTTCTAACACTTCAATCTACAAATGTCACCTTGTTAGAGGATTTGACAAATAGATGTTAAGCTAACTTTGTTAGGAGATTTCATTGACTCCTACAACTATTAAAGAGTAATAATAACTTGGCCTAATTGTTGATGTAACTATCTTGTTGATTCAACATCTTGCTAGCTTGACCTAATTATTGATGCAACTGTCTTGAAAAGAATATTTGGTCTACCTTGATTAAAGGATTTAACATCATGACTAAGTGAGTACTATGTTAAGATATTTACATAGGCTTGTTAGGACCACTCTATTAAGAGATTTACCCTCGAACACCTATTAAAATGTATCAATACCTTGATCTTTAGGTATGCACTATGAATCTTGATTAAAGATCTTCTTTTTGCAATTTGATATCACCATTGTATGATAGATATACTTTACATCTCCTCTCTACACTTCTTATTCACCTTACAATGACTTAATGCTTAACTTCACTAAATTCACCTTTAGCTTCACATCCAAACTTATAACTCACAACCAATAGAATGTAGGTCTAAAAACCTCCTAAATGTCATTTGGTGAAACTTCTATATCATAATTAATGGCATAGATTCATTGATTTTGTGGCTTAGTCTTTCTAATTTTTTTGTTGGTTTATTAATTTTCATTCGAATTAAAGATCCTCAACAACACATGTAGTTATCTCCTTGATTAACTCCTTCATTAGTAAAAAATGCTTCTAGTGTGACAAAAATAGTTCACAAAAGATTTTCTGCCATCAAAAACTCATCTACAAAAGCTATCTTACTCAACACTAATAGTCTTTTGATACTCAATCTTGCTTGTTCTTGATGTTGTCTCTCAACTTTAAGTTTTATTAGCATTCATTGTATCCTAAATAACTCATTAGAAACTAAATTGATTAGTGAATCTTATGTGTACCCAGTATTAACTATTGTTCGATATTAATTGATTATGTGCAGTTGACCATCATGCTTACTCATTCTATATAGTAGCTTGGTCATAGTGTTGACTGACCAATATTGCCTAGCTAATGACTAAGTAATTTAAAATAATAGATGATATAAGATTACCTTTAGGTTCAACGATCTCCCCTTTGGCATTAGTTACAAAAACACTTATCATGATCAACATTTCATGCTTATCAAAACTTCAAAATCTTCAAAAACTCCCCCTTGAAATGTGCTCCATACCTTGACTTGACTTTGGATAGTATATATATGTTCTACTTTTGTCTCTTTGTATATCATACTTCATTTCCCCTTGTTCTTGTGCTTTCTCATACATATTTGTCTCTTGTTTTTATGATGGATTTTGTGGAGGATTACTAGGGTTTAAACCATACAGGTTTCCAAAAATGGTTTATGAATCTACAAAATCATTGCCATGTGTTGTCCCAAGTAGCCCTTAGAGACTCTATTGATCAAATTTCATTTTCCAAGTTTTCAACAAGATAGACCATAGTATCTTCTATGGATATATTAGATCCCTCCTTATTAGCTCTTTAGCATTCTATAAATGCCTTTGTGTTAGCTCAAAATGAGATGTCAACTTAACTTGAATATATATAAACTTTTCTCTAATTTCTCTATCTTGTATCATTAACTCTGATTGTCTCTCTTGCAAATATCTTAACTTATGGAAATGAATTGAACTAGAACATGCATCCATGTTCAATGTGTTTTCACTATACTACAAATCAACTTCATTCTTATCTATTTGTGCTCTTATTTCTTTTATGTAAATATAAACATCACATAACTTTATCAATAATATATGTACATTTTGGATTACTTTCTCCAAATTATCTATAATTTTTTATTGTGCTGCCTATCTAATAGCTTTCTCATCTATAATTATATCCATGGCCTTGTTCTCAAATTTTCTCTCAGACCATTGCACAAGTTCCTCATTTGTATAACTATCTAGAACATTCAATCTTTCAACTCTTTGTACTAATTGTTCAATGATTGGAGCTTTCTCATTTAGATTGTCAACAACAACTATTCTAAAAAGTATGTCCTTGATCTCATAAAATACCTCATTCTATTGTTCTTCCCTTATCATCTCTTCTTGTCTAGTTTTCTTAGCTAACAACTCTTGAAGTATCTTCATCTGATCATAAGTTATATTTTTTGTGTCTCAATTAGGAATCACAATCACTTCATCAAGTTCATAGCCTTGTATTACTCCAAGAATTTTAATTTTCTTTCCTTAGATTTCTTTCCCTTTTAATATGGGGTACCTGTACTCGACACAAAAAAACTATAGATCTTGAGTGGGAATTTATACACTCGGTCTCCTTGACTCCTTTTGTCTCTATCACCTCATTTTTTTATATCCTATCTAGTGGTTGTCACCTTCTATTTGGGTGCATCAACTTTATTCTTTTCATTAGTAGAAATGAGTATACTAGTGGAACTTGGTTGCACAACTTCATTTTCTCCCTAAATCTAAGATCCATGGGAACTTTCTATCACATTTGTAGTAGAATGATCTACTTGAACATGTGAGTTATCTTCCTTATTCTCTCCTTCTAAATTTATACATGAACTTCCCTTATTGTAAGTATTTGTCTTTTTAGATTCTTGTGCATTTTTTCTTTTACTAGCTAGCACACTTAGTTCTCGACAACACTTACATTCACATTGCTTGAGTTTCAAATAGATTGAAAGTGACAATAGAAATAGATTATGATTGAACTTTTTGACAGGTTACATATGTGTCAATCTTAGGATATTATTTCACTTGTACTAACACAAGATTGGTATTCATGAAAACTTCTCTTGCTGAATTTTGTGTAGGAGCTTGCTCCCTTTGTTCTTTCTCAGTCAATGTAGACTTCTCCACCTCTTCCTTTTCATTAGTCTCATATTTTAGAAGATATTCTTCATCCTCCAAGGTGACTATTTTAGTTTTCATCTCACTATTTTCTTTATCCATCCTATGAATTTCACCAACTAATTGCTCAACATCATCATAGATATCCTCCTTGTTATTGAACTCTTCTATTCCTACCTCCTTCTATTCCTCATCCTTTCTATCTTCATCAGTAGGAACTAAACCATAAATCTTCTTCCATATCATCTTTATTTCCTTAACTACCTCTTCTACTCAATAATTCATTAACAAATATGGTCTTCTTTTGGGTACAAATCTATTTGTATGATTTCTCCTAGCTAAAAATATTTGTTGCTTTGTCGATTCAGGTGCAATCTGAGCCAATGAGACTTCCCTTATTTGTCTCTCACTCACTAGTGCCCATTACCATTTTACATCCTTTTTTTCAAAATTACTTAATGCATTTATATAATGGAATCTAGATAGTCCTACACTACTCCTTATATTCTCATATACCTCATCTAAGTCCTATGGCTTCTTGTGCGTGGAAATTCTAAATTGACTTAATTCATCTAACTCGGTCCTCCTTTTTTCCTCTTCTTCTTCATCATTTTTGACCGCAAGCCTTCTCCTTGTTTTCTTCATTATTTTTCTTGATTTAGCCTCCTCAGAGGTTGTCTTCCTCTTTGTTGAGCACTTGATTTGAGATAGCTTGGTTATCATTACAACACCTTTATTTTGAGGCTTGGAAACTATAATGCTAGTTGACATTGCCTTTTGCCTTATCACCCTTTGTTGTGTAGGTGTCAATTTTGAGAAAACATTCTTTAAAGTCTTCTTCACCTTGGGTTTGACAAACACAATTTGTTTCTCTTTTTTTGCTTGTGGCTTGACATACACTATTTACCTGCCTTTGTCTTCTACTAGTTTTTCTTCTTTCCCATTTGAAGAATATTTAATTTAATAAAATAGAATATATCCTCACATATAGATAACTATAATTAATTGAATAATAAAACCCAATAATTAGGAAGAGGAGATATCTTATTAAATTAAATGTATTTAATTCCTTTGTACATTAGCTTAAGAGGTCATTTTAATTTAATTAAAATAGAACACGTTTAATTAAATTAAATTAAATCAATAGGTTTTGTACATTTAACTTAAAGAAGTATTTTTAATTTAATTAAAGTAGAACACTTATAATTAAATTAAATTAAATCAATACGTTTATGTAGCTAATTTGAGTCAATACTTAGGAATTAAATAAATAATGTGGTTAATACATATAAGGGTTTTTTGCATTCAACACCTAGGTCAAGTAGTGATTATCAGCATTAGAATTGCCTAGTAAAATAGGACATAGGAATTATTGAATAAACCAAAGTTTGTTAATATGAAAATGTGCCAATTTTGGGGTATTATATTAGCCCCTCTTTGAATGAATGTGCAAGCAACACATTCAATTCAAAGAAATTCAAAAGTATAGATTAGGAAATGAGATTGGTTCTGAAAGTGATGATACAAAGACCAATTGATAAGCTTTGAAAGGTTATCTCTAGAATGAAGCTTAACCTTAGGGGATATAAATAGAACACCTAGATATCGAGATTGATAAGCTTTTAAAGGTTATCTTGAGAATGAAGCTTAACCTTAAGGGAACTAGATAGAACACCTAAATATTGAAGTTGATAGCACAAAGATTGTCAAATTTCATAGAATCATTCTCAGAATGAGACTCAACTCTCAAGAGTTAGGGTTTAGACTGTCCCAATACCTATCTATTAAAACATGACAAGATTAAAGATGATTCATAGAATTATCCCTAGGAGAAGAATTAATTCTCAGAAAGAGTTAGGATCATCTCCAGATCAAAGCTTAATCCTTAGAAAGAATTTGGAATTATCTCTAGAATGAAACTTAACTATCCAGAGTCCAGATAGAACACTTGAATACTCATCCATAAAAGATAATAAGATCTAATAATGAGTCATAGAATCATCCTCATAATGAGACTTCATTTTAAGCATTTGGGGTTTAGACCATGTCAATACTTGTTCATTGAACTTTGACCAAAAATGTTACAAGACGTGATCAATTGATCAAAAGATGAAATGGATGTCAAATAAAATGGAGTAAGGTGCCCTAAGTAACGAGATACCCCGAGTGACGAGGACATAAGATTTAGATTGATTTAAAATTCATATTGAATGATAAAATCATCCTACCCCCTCAGGAGCGAAATTGAAAGATGACACACCAAAAATATGATGGGAAGTAGTAGAGAAAGATATACAGATTAAATTCAAGATTTAGCAGAATAGAGAAGAGATTAGAATGATTAAAAGAAATTTTGGAGTCAATTTGAGGTGACTTTAAGGTTTGAAAGACCAAATTTGACCAAAAGTTAATTGATTTAATCATAGTTGACATTTTCCAAAAAATTTAGAAAATTTGAAGTTGTGTTTTGAAAAGATTCCAAGATTAACAAAGTATCAAAAAAATTGTGTTGCACAAGTGTTTGATCGCATCAGTCCCAAAATTATAAAATCTGATTTTGAGTTATTTGTGTGTGTCAGATTTACAATTCGATGTCAAAAATGGATTCAGAGCAGTCAAATTCGAGTGGTGATTTTCACACAAATCGGTGCACTTTGAAAAATTAGGCAAAAACCTATATAAGGGCCCAAAGGGTCATTTTCAAATCATTTTCACTTTTTTCTTTAGTGAGGAGAAGATCTCTAAGGCAAAAATTGTGGTCATTATGTCTTCTCATCCTTTTAGGTGCTCCTATTCACACAGTCGGCTAGCAGAGTACAGATCTCTAGTGAATAGTCGATAACCTTGCCCTGCATTTAATTTTTCATACATTTCAAGTTATTTTTAGTATGCTTTTAGCATTTTTGAATATTGATCCATCCATTCTCACGCAAGGATCTCTTTCTTCACATGAAGTCGGTGTTTCCTCGTGCGAGGATTAACCAATCTGGTTTTTCTTTGCATAGTGTCGTGGGATTTCTCATGAGGGATATACCCACCTTTTCAGCAAAAAATATCAATATTTGGGAAAAAATTTCTTAATGCTTGATCATTTTTCATGTGAGGATTTTCTTTCTCTCACAAAGATGTAAAATTGTGTGTGATAAAGTGCATTTTTGCATGAAAATCTTTTATCATTTGCAAAATTTAAATTTAAATTTTTTATTCTTCATTATATTTTGTGAGGAAAATTTGATCATTTTCTCATTGTCATTGGTCGTGTGTAGAGGTTATCTTTGATGATATTAGATTTTGGTCCCACCATTTGTCATATGGATCTTTGTTGTGGAGCCTTGATGTTGTCGATATGGCACACATAGATAGACTGGGGTTATCACATTTATGCCAGAACCTAGTAGTGATGGTGAATCATGGCCTATTGACTACATTGGTGGAGCATTTTCATTCAGAGATGAACACATTTCACCTACCATAGGGAGAGATGATAGTGACTCTCAAGGATATATATAGGATCCTGTGCATACCTTTCCATGGTACTAGAGTGGTATATGACATAGCCCCAAGAGTAGGCTTAGAGGCACTACAAGCCATTTTTGGCTATCTCATGTGATGAGCTTGTTCACACTTACAGTCCCACCTATAGGTTGGCCTTAGTTTTGGCAATCTTCATTAGTTGTTTCCTGGTGCCTGATAGAGGGCAGTACGGACTAGAGTGTAGTTAGGGTCATATGCTTTGGAGGATGTTGGATGCTCCAAAGAGATTTCAATGGGGCCAATGCATGCTCGTGCATATGTTCCATGAGATGCACAAGATTGTTTATCATAATAGGAGGAGCATGGTTGATGGGGTCTATTTTCTTTAGATTTGGGCATGGGAGCATCTGCCATTGGCACGAGCCATTATTGATGATGAGAGGTAGCTGACAGAGCCCTACATCTATAGGTATAGAGGCCAACTTACTAGATAGCTCTAGGGAAGACTAGGCATGGGAGAGCACATCTCAATGACCTAGTATCCATCATATGATGGCCTTGGAGAGAGATCGAGGACTGGATGACACACCCTAGGAGTTGAGCCACATGTTCACATCATGACCATTGATAAGCTGATCTACATAGATTATAGAGAAATTCCCTATGAATCATATATGGAATTAGTATGGATGGCTATAGGATGTCTCATAGGAGTAGTACTCATATGAGCAACAAGCAAGAGATTTGAGCTAGGGGTGGTCTTAGAGATTAGATCCTAGGAGGTCTAAGATCATTGTATGCAACTTGGTTGTGATACAATGGGATTACCTACTGGTAGTATCAGATGCTAGGATGACACCAACATACTAGGTGTATTTTTCAAGTCATTCCTTCCCTCATTTTATAGATCTAGTGGGGAGGGGTGCTCCTGGGCCATAGGGACCACTATAGTAGGCACCACCATAGGTACCCCAGTAGGCATTATAGTAGGTAACACACTAAGTCTAGTAGGTACAAATTCCACCATGATAGATAGGATATGATCCAGGTGTCAGAGGCAGGAAGACTAGTGAGAGGTGATAGAGACATCAGATGGAGGAGCCATGACCAGTTGAGTAACCAACTGAGTAGGGGGATGAGGACATGCCATACTAGCCTGCTGTGGGGGAAAATCTCCTAGCTCAAACATAGGAGGTGCTTAGAAGGGCTAGGGAGCATATACAACAAGCCTCTTGATAGCTAAGAGAGCTGTAAATATAGGTAGCTATCAGATATACATAGCTAGCAAAGAGGAATGAAGAGATCAAGGACCTGCGAGGATAGTTGGAGATAGTATCCCAAAGATCTGAGCAGAGAGAAAAGTAGCTATAGGATGAGATTCAGCTATAGGTAGTGAGAGAAACATATTATTTTGTAGTGTATTCAGTAGTAGTGCCAGATGAAGTAGACCAAGTGCCTAGATTTTCATAGTACACATTGGAGTTTGGAGGTCCAGGCCCTGCAACAAGACCAGACATCCTCCCACCACCACCACCTTCTCCTCCTCCTCATCCTCCTCTAGAGGGTGAGGGAGCATTGGAGACTTAGACTAATTTTTTTCTTTGACTTTTGACCTCTCTATTTATCAATTGGTGTGCCAGCACCATTTTGTACCATTTTTTATCAACATCGCTTGAGTAGCATCTATTTTTTGCACTAATGTATTCTTTTGATACTAAGATATATATGCAAGATTTTGAGTCCAGTACCATGTGCATGTGTCATTTTTTGTCTTTTAAGATGATATACATGAGATGTTCATGCTATGATTATGAAATGCAAATATGATGTGATGTATGAATGAATATTTGATTTGATGTATGATTGTAGTGTAGATGAGATGGATTATGAAATTCTGTATGAAATGCAAATGTGAATGGATTGACATGTCATGTAGTGTTCCATGTTTTTGTTGCTAAAGAAAGGTATTTTGTTGAGGAGCAAGAGGTCAAACCAAAGAATCAAAATCTTGTGCAGCCGTAAAGAATCATGATACATTGAAGAGACTAACCACTACTCATCATGAAGGATACAAGTAAACCAGTGATCAAACTTATGCAAGCACAATATGTAGTGCAACACTATGCAAGATGCAACTTGAAACTAGATACAATGCTAGGTCTGGTTACCAAGCTTTGAAAATTTTCATTACCAAGCATATAGAAAAAATCCCATATGTCATACAATTCCCACTGACATTGCAATCGTGGAAATATGAATAGGACATATTATCTAGTTTTGTCGGGACTAAATGTAAGCATTCAAGGCACAAGGAACTAGAATGACTAGAACATTTGTCCCTTTTAATGTAACAAGTTAACATAAGCATCAAATCATATATTCTAGGGTGACCAGAATGTTGGTTGCATGAAGACATACTAGAGACACAAGAGATGTCAAACTCGCTCAGTATCATGACCCACTTAGACAATCTTACTATTAGAGCTTCCTTGTTGTGTATTAGTGGATCACTTTTAGCGACAAGTCATGTAGTATGAGCAAGCATGTAGTGCCTCAACTTTCGAGAAGCAAAGGCAACTGCCAAGAAAGATTTCTCAATGATACTATAATTCATTTCGTAAGAAATCAGCATGCAACTAAGGTAGCAGATAGCTATTTCCTTATTATCATTGTCTTCTTGTGCCAACAATATACCTAGAGATGATTATGTTTCTGAAATATAAAAGATATGAGGCTTCCCATGAATAGGAGGCATCAAGATTGGTGGATTAGCAAGGAATTTCTTTATCTATGTTAAGCTTTTCTCACAATCTTGACTCCAGTTGTACTTCACATTTTTATGTAGTGCCTTGGTAAAAGGTTGTGACCTATCTGCTAGTTGTGAGATGAATTTGTAGATGGATTGAAGTCTTCCTTGTAATCCCCTCATCTAACTGATATTATGAGGGGGAGGCATGCCTATAATTGCTTGAAATTTCTCTGCATCAACCTTAATTCCTTTTGCAAACACAATGTAGCCAAGTAGTTTCTTGGGTGCGACACCAAATGCACACTTCTTGGGGTTAAGTCTTCGATTGAATTATTCCATGTGATCTACGAGAGGTCCTAAATCTTGAAGATGACTATTGCATTTTGTGCTCTTAAATAGAGTATTATCAACATAATCCTCCATTATTTTATGCATCATGTCATGAAAAATTATAGTAACTTCCCTTTCTTATGTAGCACCAACATTTTTCAAGCCAAATGGCATCACATTCCAATAGAAATTTCCCCATGCACAAGTGAAAGAAATATTTTCCTAATCTTCTAGCATAATTTTGATTTGATTATAACTAGAAAATCCATCCATGAGTGAGTACATTTCATATCGCACCATCATATCCACTATCATATCAATATTAGGGAGTGGAAAATCATCCTTTGGACAAGCTAAGTTTATATCTTGAAAATTTGTATAAACTCTAATAGATTTATCATGCTTGGAGACTGGAATGATGTTTTATATCCAATTAGCATAATCAATAGCTTGGATGAAACTAGCCTTCAAAAGATTTTCCAGTTTAGCTTTGACAAGAAATGCAACATGAGGATGCATTTTTCTAAGTTTTTGTTTGATTTCTTTAACTCTTGGTGTAATAGACGAGTGATGCATTATGAGATCAAGGTCTAATCTTAGACAAATATCTTATCTGTAGGCACCTCAGAGAGGTTTTCAGCCTTGGATACATCTTTTCTTTTTACTTTTTTAGGTTTTGACACTGCCACAATGTGGTTTTCACCATTAGACCTTTTATTTCTTTTCATTTTGATTTTATGACTGAGATATTTAATGTTAGCTTCAATCATGTTGACACTTTGTTCACGAGTGGAAGACATTATAGGTTCAATAACATTCAAGTAATAGGCAAGAGCATAGCCATTCTGGAATGTAGGGACTTTGCTAGATGCATTAGAATTTAAGTCTATGAGCTCGAGATAGGTGAGTGAAAGAGAAGTGATAGGTTCAATAGCATTCAAAGTATTATCATCAAATTCTCAGACAAGTAATTCAAGACCTAGAATGGCTTTGTCCATAAGTGTGTTTGAATATCTTTGAGTTTTAATGTCATTAGTCAAAGTCTCAATGACACTAGTTGGATAAGATCCATCTAACCATACCCTAGATGCTTCACTTATTTCAAGGAGGTTATCATAAACATGAACTTGATTTATATCTTTGTCTGTAGTTTCCTTGGAGAGAAAATAGAATTCATATTCCTTAAAATTTGTGCTACTTGGTGATCAACTATAGAATTCTTAGATAGTGATAGGGAAAAACTCTCCTTCATCATCTGGATTTTTACAAAGATATTCAATGCGTAAAGCATGACTAGAATCTTCTTGTTCTTGTTGGGTACGATGTGAATTAGTAGAGTCATAAGAAGAAACACTATCACTATCATGGTGTTGACACATGGTACAAAATCATCAGGTTCAGTCAGGAATTTAGTAAGATCATCAAGAAGGGGATACGTATAAGGATCTTCATTGTTAGTATCATCTTCATGGTCATTAGACATAGCTTGTGGCTCATTTTTAGATGAATTTTCAAGTTCTAGTACAAATTTGTTGATCTCTAGATGGAAGGGAATCTTCTTGAAGTGTAGACCAGATGTATCTTAGTTCTTCCTAGCTATCACCTTGACTGGAACAATTAGACCATTTTTATTGCATCCAATAGGACTAGTCCCATTGCAGCCAAAGTGTTTCATGAGTTTAAGACATAATCCATACTTCACTTGAGTAATTTCATGAGATTTTTTTGTGAGGTTAGTAGGAGTTTCTTGTTTGTAAATCCATGCAACAATAGCTATGATTTCACTTTCCTCCTCAAGAGGGATAGTAGCTTTGACAAATGTACCAGTGTACTTGGTTTGAGGTTTCAAAAAAAATGTCTCTTCACTTCAAAGGGTCTCCCATAATGATAGGGAGATTTAGGAAGAGATGTCAATCACAGAATAGGTTCCATCTGATATTCACCTAATCCAGTTTCTTTCAACTTTAGTGACTGCTTGATTTGCTTCAACTTGTTATCATGATAATCTGTAGATTCTCTATTAGTAGGTATGGAGTTTGCAATAGATTTCACCATGTTATAGGTATAGCTAGTGCTTGTAGGTATAGTGAATTTAGAGCCATGAAATGGGAATTTTACACATTGATGATAAGTGGAAGGTAGAGCTTGCATCTCATGTATCCATGGCCTTCCTAGTAGAATATTGTAAGATAAGGGAATGTCTAGGACTTGAGAAGTGACATACTTGAGAAGTGACATCCCTTTTGATAGGACCAACCTAAAGAGGTAACACAACAAGATACAAATATTTCCACTCAACTTTGTCATACGCGTTGATAGCTATCTTGTGTCAAGTGTCACTAAACTCTTCAGAATATTCTAATTGTCCAAGCAAAGCAATAGAGACAATGCTAAAACTATCTCCATTATCAATAAGTACATGCCAAACATGTTTTTGGTGTATCATAGCCTCAATGTGTAGAGGTTGATTATGTAGGTTATTCATTGAGTTGTCATCTTCCTCAAAAGAAGTTATATAGTAAGGTGAAGTCAAATGACCTTCCATAGATTGGAACCTCTTAATATCAAGATCTTGAGGGATGCTTTCCTTAGTGAGGGATTTGGCAAGAATCTGCCTATGAGCAGGCGAGATTTTGAGTAGTTCAAAGATCTTATTTTGAGCATTTGTTTATTGTAACAGATCAAGTATATTATAACTAGCAAGTTTTGTTCCTTTGATGGATAGACTAGCAATAGGTTTATCTTTGTGTTGTTCTATCTTAGGAGAAAAAGGTGTAGGGCCCTTGAGTACTAATGTGGTGCAAGAATGCGTAACAATGTTGGCACAAGTTTGTGATGACTCATTATGAAATGTGTTTGAAGTGGGACACCTTAAGACAAATGGTGTCTAAGGTTTGGTTTTGTCATGTTTGCCCTTGATGGTGATAATGTCGCAATACTCAACACCTACTGGTTCAACCATATGGACTATCTCATCATCATTGTTAAAGTATGTATAGTTGACCTTATTGTTAGTTTTTGCTTATGAGTTTTCCACTTTTTGTTATTGACGGAATGACTCCTTAAAAGCCTTGTTATCTGAGTTCTTGTTATGTCTATCCACCACAATGTCACCATCATCGATTAAATCTTGGAATTTGTGACACAAGTTGATATAGTTACCAGTTTTATGACCTTTGTTTTGGTCGTACTTACACAATGGAGTTTCATTCCACCATTGTGGCTATGGTTGTGGATCATAAGGATGAGAATTGTCTAATGGAGAAATGAGTTTGTTTTACAACAAGGTCTTGTAAATGACGTCTAATGATTCACCAGGATGTGTATAATCTCATTTGGGGTGTATAGCCCATGAGTTCATTGGTTTTTTTTCAGATGTCTTATTGCTAGGAGGTTTGTCAACATTCTTGGATGCTTTGAGATTTTTTGTAAGATTAAATGTTGTCTTATCTAGTTTAGGAGTAACGTTGTCAAAAACTCTATCATGTACAACCTCTTAGTTTTTATTCGCATATATGGACTTGTCTTTATTAGAGGTTGACCCTTGTTTAGTGTCCTTTTGAAGGGCTATTTCACCCTTTTTGACCATGAATTCCTCTATCTAGATAGCTTGTGTGACCATGTCTTCAAAGTTATGTAGACTTCGAATTGTAACTCTATACCCAAAATCAGGAAGGAGGTTATCCATAAAGATGTCAAGTTTTTCTATTTTTGGAATCTTGCTTGAGTTTTTGGTGTAAAGTTATCTCCATCTCTAAAGGAATGTGAGGAAAGATTCCTCGACTCTCTACTTAAGGTTACACAAGTCTCAAATATTAACTACGTGTTATATGTTGTGAGAGTCATGTTGGACAAACAAGTTAGAAATTTAATCAAATGTTTTGATACCAATAGGAAAATGTTAGAACTACTCCATAGCTTGACCACCTAGACTTCTTGGAAATAGACACATGAGATATGTCTGATTATGCATAAATTCCATAGACAAGGCACCAAATTCCCACAAATGATCTTGGGAATCAGTGGTTCCAAAGTATTTTTAGTACTTAAGTAACTCAAATCCTCTCGAAAAAGGAGGCATGTATATACAATTGTCAAAAGAAAATGGACAAAGAGTGTCTAAGGTGTATGTTTTTGTAGGTTTTTCCTTATCGCGCATCATTAGGGCTAACTATTATTGCATGATTTTCAATTTGGAAGTATTAGTTTCCTCTTCGTGTTTGACAATAGTTTCAATGTTAAAGTGATGAGGTAGCTTGGCTCCCTCTTGGGCAAGTTTGAGAAAGTATTTCTCTTTCTCTTCTCTTGGGCAAGTTTGAGAAAGTATTTCTCTTTCTCTTCATTAAGCAAGATTTCCATGACCTTGTCGAAGTTTCTATCTTTATGAGATTTCTCAAGATGTTTAGGTAGTATTTCTACCTCTTCCTCATCCTCATCAATAAAGAGAGGTTCCTTATGTCGTTCTTCCCTATTTTGATCTTGTTTTCTACTTTGGTCTCCATGTTTAGTTTCTTTATCATCCATTGTAGGAATGTTATAAGTTTCAATGTAATTTGGTTAAAAAGGTTATTTGAATAATGATTCAATTGTGTTGTTTGGAGATGTTTGACCTTTGCTAGTTTTAGGATCGTCTTGATATAATGGATTTCTGGTTTTTTGAAAGTTTATAGAGAACGATCTCCAAAGATGATATGACCTTACAAGTGAGGGTGATCATGAAGATTCCTCACTAGATGAACTAGATATAGACCATTTATGAATAAAAGAGAAACCTCTGCCATGATTAGTATCCCTTGATCTACCTTGTCTAGATCTTAGGGGATAAAACACATTTCCACTTCTTGTTGCCATAGTCATAGACAAGGACAAAAAGCAAGAGCTTTAAACAGGGACTACACTAGAATGTAGTCTCAGAAAGTAAGATAAGTGTATTGTATACTAAGTTATGAGTTTTCTGAGTAATGGTTAAAATTGCAAAAGAGCATGACTATCATAACACAAAGTATGACAAGCACAAAAGACCAAGGATAATGTAAAAGGGAGACAAGACTAGTTTGTGTGTTGGTGGAAAGTCATTAGCTAAGTAAGAAGTCACTGTTTAACTCTGTTTATAAATAGGAAAGAGGAAATTTTTTGCAAATAATAGACTAGATTTAGGATGTAGATAACTTTGATAAGAAATTTTGACAATTTACAGCCAAGATTCCATGAAAATATTCCCTAGGAGCTATGCAAACAGACACAGAGAGCCAAGTGAAGATTTAGAACAATAGATTTTGAAGCATTTTTTGTGTGAGGACTTCTGCAAAGCCGCACAAAAAAGTGTTAAACTAAAAAAAGTATAGGTTCTAACAACAAGAAAAATGTACAAGATCTTGCACAAAGATTCCAAATGTGCGAGATCTCACACAAAGACTCTCAAAGAGATGCATGATGAACTAGATAGGGTCGCGCAAGGAAATGTAAGGCAAAAGGTTCTCAAACAAAATTTTGAAAAATTGACCATGAAAATAGAGGATCAAACTAACAAGATACTAAATCTCAAAAATATTTTTTGCAAGTTTTTGATAGTGTTGGATAGATTTTTATTTGTTTTGCCAATTTTTAGACAAATAATAAGACTTTTTTCAAGTTTTTGATAGTATTTTGGTTGTTTTGAACAAAATAATTTGTTTTTAGATAGACACAAGAAGCAACCAGTAGTCTCAAACAACCTAACCGAGAGCAAAGCAACTTAGATGGGTGGGGGAATCTTGACCTTTTGTTTTTTTTGACAAATTTGGACAAGTTTAAGACTCAATAACAAACATGCTTTTATCCCTAAAATAGAAAATTTGTAGAAAACGAAAAACCTTTCTCCCACAACTTATGCACATGCATCCACCTCACACAGCTATGTCATCCCCTAGAGGATGCCCATGTTTTCAATGTATTTAAAAGGCTCAATAACATATGTGCTGAATGAACACCCTTGTGGTAGGGATCAAGAATGTATACCAACTTCCAATGCCCAATAACATGCCTATTGTGAGTTCCACAGGAGAGATTCTTCCCCATCCTTGCACAAAGATTATGCCTTCTTTCGAAGGTGAACTAGGTAGCAACTATCTATGAAAGTTTTTACTAGGATTCCATTCATAATAATCCCCGGTGGTGTCACAAGTGAAGTTGAGGCTAGCAACTATAAGTGCACACACTTTAATAGAAAGACTAGGGCCAGTGCTGACTAGTGTTCTTTATAAAGCCTCTTCTTGATATGTGATATTTGAATGAAGAAGAGGAAATTAATATGGATTTGGAGTCTTTCTCTCAAAAAAGCTTCTTTATTAGAGTGAGGTGGAATCTCTAGTGAAAGGAGTGTACTCACTTGGGTCGCCCTTGGAGGTTGGATCACTCTGGCAGGCGCTCTAAGGGTTGACTCAGACTGGTGGTTCAAATCTAAGGGTCAAAGTTTTTGATTTCACTCATGGGGAAAGAGCATACTCCTCTACCTTAGTACCTTACCCAAACACACAAGACATGTTAATTAGTGAGTTAGTTTAATTGATGACACTTTTTCCTATTCCAAGACTTTGAGCCCCTAAAAGAAAACCATCATCACTAAAGGCTTTGTTTTGGAGAACTAGTAACTTTCTTGGAAAGCAATAAAAGAAGACACAACATTTATATGGATTTGAAAGAAGCCTTCATCATTCATATCTTTGAAAAGTGTCTTGCATTCACATAGTCAATATATATTTGAAATGTTTACATAAGCTATATTCATCAAGAATCCTACAAACCATGGTTATGTTGTAGAGAAATAGAATCCAAAAGATATGCCTCAAAGGAAACTATTAGTCAAACATCATTACAAACTATAAGCTGGAAAACTATGTTGTTATAGAATTTCATGTGAAAAACATGCGTGAAGAAGTAGAGCTCACCGCACGAGAAAACATGGGCTTATGCACTTTTTCATGTGATAAAGTGTAGAGGAAGATGAAAAATCTTCAAATCTTCATTTCAAAATGTGATTTCCCATGCAAAAATCTGGAAAATTGTATGAAAGAATGCGACAGAATAAAAGAATCTAAAAAATAGAGAAAAGGAGGCTAGAAAAATTGATTTTTTAAAGCCCCATGCTGGGTGCCAGAGATGCATACATGAAATGCGAGCCTTAGATCCTCACACACATTTCAATATGGTTATTATATGTGAAACCAACCCAGAATGAACATTGAATTGTTCATCTAAAATAGTTTAACAAATCGACCTATTGCCTTCTAACTAGAGGGATTATGCATTGTTCTTAGAACAAGAAGTGGGCAACCAGTCCTCTAGAGCAAAGGATTTTAAGCTAAATGAGAGTGCAAATTAATCTAGATGAAAATGAATTGTTAATCTAAGAAAATGAAAGAGCATAGTGTACTAAATGTATGCATATTTAAAATCTAAATGATATTATAATGCAAGAATTGAAGCTATTCAAATGTGAGCAAAGTAAGTAAGAATTCTAGCATAAGTTCAACACAAATTCAAAAATTCATCCTTTGTAATGTGGAACAGAGAGCTTCCTTTATAGAATCCAAGATATGATCAATAGTTGAGATTAACCGAAATGGATGATCAATATTGAAGAGGATAGCCAGTCATAAAGATAACTTTGTCATGAAAAGGGAGTTCACTGGGTGCCTTTGAGTGATAAAAGGAGCTGACTAACTACCTTTTGAGTGATAAAAGGAGTTAATCAATCACCTTTTGAATGATAAAAGGAGTTAATCCATTTTGGAGAATATTTAATTTAATAAAATAGAATATATCCTCATAAATAGATAACTTTAATTAATTGAATAATTAAACCCAATAATTAAGAAGATGAGATATCTTATTAAATTAAATGTATTTAATTCCTTTGTACATTAGCTTAAGAGGTAATTTTAAATTAATTAAAATAGAACACTTGTAATTAAATTAAATTAAATCAATAGGTTTTGTACATTTAACTTAAAGAAGTATTTTAAATTTAATTAAAGTATAACACTTATAATTAAATTAAATTAAATCAATAAGTTTATGTAGCTAATTTGAGTCGATACTTAGGAATTAAATAAATAATGTGGTTAATGTAAATCAAGGTTTTCTGCATTCGACACCTAGGTCAAGTAGCGATTATCAACATTAGAATTGCCTAGTAAAATAGGACTTGGGAGTAATCAAATAAACCAAATTTGGTTAATATAGAAATGTGCCAATTTTGGGGTATTATATTTGCTCCTTTTTGAATGAATGTGTGAGCAACACATTCAATTCAAAGAAATTCAATAGTATAGATTAATAAATGAGATTGGTTTTGAAATTGATGATACAAAGACCAATTGATAAGCTTTTAAAGGTTTGTTAGAATCTAAAAAGATTGATAACCCAAAAAACTAGTGCAAAGAATAAATATCTAAACTTTGAGTGCAAATGATACAAAATAAAAATAGGAACATATAGTTAGTCTGCAAGAGAGTAATGCAAATGTTGCAAGTGAAATAGCATTAAGAGGATGCAAAAGAAATTGATCCCAAATACAAGCCAGGTAGGATGCTTATATAGACTAGGAAGAGGGTGGAGGTGGCAACACTGACCAATGAGGAGCAACCATCTATTGGACTAAAGATAGCAAAGTATCTTCTTAAGATAGCTAATAGATGCTCACATATAGGAAGGTGACACCTTGCAACCACTTTCTAAATAAGACATGCTTTATTAACCTAAGAAAGATTATTAAAAGTGTAGGAAAAACCTAGAAATAAAGGAAAAGATAAATAACCCACTAGGAAAGAAAAAAACTACACAAAGAGCCTGCCCCCCCCCATAAGCAAAGCTTAGATGGATGCAGAAATGGGTCCTAGGAAGTCAAGCATAATGAGGTACCCATGTACATAAAATTCCCCCAAAAGAGAGAGAAGAGGCCCCCAAAAATAATTAGAACTTTTAGTGAGAAGAAGAGGCCCCTCCAAAAGATGAAGCATCCTTCATCCTCAAGAAATATCACAAATTTTGTCTAATAGATCCACTTACATTGAACAAGTTTTTTTCCCTTAGGAAGAGGGACAAGATCCCAAGTGTGTTTCCTTGTTAAGGAACCATACTCTTCCTACATAGTTGTATCACACTTAGGAATACTAGAAGCCTCATGAAAGGACTGTGGATCTAAGGTAGTAGCAATAAAGACATGACAAGCATCCTAGAATTGTGAACGAGTCTGCCTAGTGTCTGATGGATCTCCAACCCAATCCCCTACAGAATGCAAGGTTTGTCTAGCCCAAAGTGGACCAGAAGATGGAGAATCTAGAGGAGAGTCATCAACCTATGAATGATGACTAGGAGAGGAAGTAGGTGAGTCCTCTGAATCACTCTTTGCATTGGAAGTGGAGGTAGAAGACAACTCATGCGAATCTAACTCATGAAAAGATCTATCATGTATTCCAAGTGACTCCAATGTCAAAGTAGAAGGAGTTGGAGAAGTGATATAAAGGGAGCTTGAAGGTCCCTCCTCAAACTGAATATTCCTCTCAATGAACACCATCAAGATGATCTACAAATATACAGGGTCTGCTCTTCAGTTGCAAGGCCTTGCATTTCTCTATAGGAATGTGGGCCCATGTAGGAGAGCCAAAAACTTGAAAGTTCTTAACTGATGGTTTTTGATTGTTCCAAGCTTCAAAAGGAGTAACTCCCTTCAAGGCTTAGTGAGCAACATGGTATTGGATATAAAAATCACAGTTAATGGCTTCTGCCCAATACTATGGTGTAAGAGATCTAGAATGAATCATATAGGTTTCCATTTCCTTCAAGGATAAATTCTTCCCTTTTGCAACACCACTTTGCTGAGGATTGTATGGAACTAAATGTTGTAAATCAATCCCCTCTGAAGTGAAAAATCCTTCAAACCAATGGTTGACATACTCACCCCCATTTTCTATGCACAAAACTTTGATGGATTTGCTAGATTACTTCTCCACAAATTTTTTTAAGTCCTAAAACTAATCAAATACCTTTGACTTCTATTAGAGAAAGTACACCCAAGTATATTGAGAAAAGTCATCAATGAATGTGAGGATATATCGAGCCTTGTTGAAAGAAGGATTCTGAAATGGACTAGCCAAATCACTATAAACTAACTCTAGTATCCGTGAAGCTCTCCATGCATTACTTTTGTCAAAATTTTCCTTAGGATGCTTACTAGGAATGCAACCTTGGCAAACACCATTTGAGAACTAAATTGAATTTAACCCTGTGACCATGCTCTGTTGGTTGAGCTAATGCAAATAGCAGAAGTTAAGATGGCCAAACCACTCATGCCATAATTTACTCACATCATTAGAGTGAGTGAGAAAAATAGATGAAGCGGGATCAAGAACAAAGTGAGAAAATGAATAGAGTCACAACTAATAATTTTCTCTTCCAACTACAACTATAGAATAACTATGCAACTCATGTATCTATACCAAATTAGTAGTGGACTAAACCTATTTGCCTGAACCTATGTGAGTGATCTGGTATATAGATAGGAGATTAGTTAATAATGAGGGTACACAAAGAACATCATAGAATGTGCCATCCCACACATCAACAGAACATCTCCCACACACCTCAACAAGAGTGTCATCACCCATCAAAATAGAAGGTATCGTACACAGCTCCAAAGATGCAAATTCTTCCTTACATGATGCCATGTGGTGCAAAGAATCAAGAACACAAGTTGATGGTGAGGAAGAAACTACAACAAGGGCCTTTCCCTTTCATTTCAACTTTATTTGATAGAATTAGGAACATTAATATTATTCTTCTCAAGAATGTATGTCAAGTGATCAATTTGTTTCTTCAAACATTTATGTTCATCATGATTAGGTCTTTTACAATAAGCACATTTGACCTTTTCTTTCTTAGGCTTATCACCCTTGGAAGATGGGGTATCAATAGTTTCTTCTGAAGTAACTAGTATTTGATCCTTCTTCTCCTTGCTATTCTTTTGTTTCTTATCCTTACTATTGTTTTTACTACTTTGTCCTTTTTGTTCTTTTGTGCCTTGGTTGGTAGCCAAGGCATGTGACTTAGAGGACTTAGGAGTGTCCATCTAGATTAGCTTTTCCTATTCTTGAGTGAGATTGACAAAAAAATCATGTAAAGATGGCTTGGTGAATTGAGTACCAAGTGCACCCTTAGTAGCATAGAAGGTAGAGACAAACACATAATATTCTAAACTTAGCTGAGTGAGAATATTAAAAATTGGTTGTTCATCTTTCTTTCTAATTCCACATTGTTTAACTACAACCTTAGTGACTTCAATTTAGTGAAGAAATCTTGGATTTTGTTGAAATTGCCTAGACTTAAACTAATTAGTTCATTTTTCAACATATGACCCCTCATTGAAGCTTGTGTGCCAAATAGTGTTTCTACCTTTCACCTATTTCATTTGGTGTATTCAAAGATTCAATGTGAAATATAAAATTAGGAGAAATAGACAACACAATGTTCCATATGCCTCATCACATTTATTAACACTTAGGCTTACAATCATCTTTATCAGGTTCAATTTCAAGTCCCATTGTTATCCTATTTAATCCAGCTTAACTTAAGTGAATTATGATGCATGATTTCCACTCAAAGTAATTGTATGGAGTTAGTATGGGCATATTTATTTGATCCATGATGAAGAAATATAGAGAAGAAATACCAAAAAAAAGGGAATCTAGCCACGACAATGCCCCCCCTTTTTACTCAATCAAAGAACCACCCTGCCCCCCTCCCAAAAAAAAATGATTTGGAACTTTATTTGAGTGCATTTAAAACTACCACTAGAAAGAAATACTTAGTGGTCTTGATTAAAATGCATTACAAACCCTCATGAAGAGCATATGCTAAAAGTGAAACTTGAGCAAAGTAATCAAGAAAAAAAATAGCACCACTATGGTCTACTCAAAAGAATATGCACTTTCAAAAAAAGAATTGCCTCGATATGAGGTCATATCAAAAATTTATGATCCTCTAAAGTTTCCAGAATAAGAACTGTGCAAAGTCATGGTCAAGAATCTACAATTTCTGAAAACTTTATGCATGAAAACTAAAAAAAAAACTCCACTAATTGATAGAGCACAAAATAATAGCCAATGTCATAACAAGAATCATCAAAATTAGAGTTTGTATGAGCAAGAATAAGGCATTTGAAAAATACATTCAAATTTGTGATTGCCCACGTACAGGGGTATGGCTGTAGCTTTCCATGCTCAATTTTGAAAAATATACAGATTGCATGCAAAAACTAAAAGATACCCAAATGCCTTTTTTTGTGCTGCGAACAAAACCCTGAAAGCATTTCTCTCATTAATGTACAAAAGATGTGGTTATAGTGTAAATTAGAGGCCTTCAACAATAAAAAATAGCCCCAACAACCAAAAAATGACTCGAGCAACCAAAAGATGACATGAAAATGTTGAATCAGCTCCCTAAGTCCTTTAGAGGCATGTTGGAACCTGTAATAATGATTGAAAACTTCAAATATGCATGTTGGTTGTCAGATTTGATATTGAAACCCCAAAGATTAAAAATATTTTTGTCAAAACTTTTCTTATTCTCAAGATCATCCAAGGATGCAAGAGAAGAACATACTTTATTTTTCAAAAAACTACAATAAGATTTATTAGCCCCCCTAAATCTCTCAAATAAGAAAACTAAAATCTGCTCTTGCACATAGAAAACCTCTAATACCATGTTAGAATCTGAAAAGATTGATAACCTAGAAAACTAGTGCAAAGATTAGATATCTAAAAAATTAATGCAAATGATACAAAATCAAAATAGAAACATAGAGTTAGTCTCCAAGAGAGTAATGCAAATGTTGGAAGCAAAATAGCATTAAGAGGACACAAAAGAAATTGATCCCAAATACAAGCCAGGTAGCATGCTTATATAGACTAGGAAGAGGGAGGAGGTGGCAACAATGACCAATGAGCAGCAACCATCTATCAGACTAAAGATAGAAAAGTATCTTCCTAAGATAGCTAATGTATTATCACATGTAGGAAGGTCACACCTCCCAACCACTTTCTAAATAAGACATGCTTTATTAACCTAAGCAAGGTTATTAAAAGTCTAGGAAAAACCTAGCAATAAAGGAAAAATAAATAAACCACTTGGAAATAAAGAAACTACACTAATAAGGTTATCTCCAGAACAAAACTTAACCTTAAGGGATACATAGAAGACACCTAGCTACTGAGATCGATAAGATTTTAAAGGTTATCTCTAGAATGAAGCTTAATCTTAAGGGATCCAGATAGAACACCTAGATACCAAAGTTGATAGCACAAAGATTGTCAAATTCTACTGAATTGTTCTCAGAATCAGACTCAACTCTCAAGAGTTAGGGTTTAGATTTTCCTGATACCTGTCCATTAAAAGATGAAAAGATTAAAGATGATTCATAAAATTATCCCTAGAACAAGATTTAATTCTCAGCAAGAGTTAGGATTATCTCCAAATCGAAGCTTAATCCTTAGAAAGAATTTGGAATTATTTCCAAAATGGAACTTAACCCTGTAGAGTCTAGATAGAACACTTGAATACTGAAAAAGATAATAAGATCTAATCATGAGTCATAGAATCATCCCTAAAACAAAACTTGATTTTCAACATTTGGGGTTTACACCGTCTTGATACTTGTTTCTCGAACTCTAACTAGAAATGTTATAAGATGTGATATGTTGATCACAAGATGACTTAGATGTCAAATAGAATGGAGCAAGGTGCCCCAAGTGACAAGATACCCTAAGTGATGAGGACATAAGATTCAAATTGAGTTAAAATTTAGATTCAATGATAAAATTATCCTACCCCCTTGGGAGTGAAATTGAAAGATGATACACTAGAAATATGATGGGAAGTAGTCGAGAAAGATATATGGAAGAAATCCAAGATTCAATAAAATACAGAAGAGATTAGAATGATTAGAAGAAATTTCTAAGTCAATTTGAGGTGATATCACGGTCTAGAAGACCAAGTTTGATAAAAAGTTGACCATAGTTGACTTTTCCAAAAAAATTAGAAAATTTGAAGAAGTTTTGTTTTAAAAAGATTCCAATAGTAACAAAGTATTAGAAAAATTGGGCTACACAAGTGTTTCATCACATCAGTCCCAAAATTTTAAAATGCAATTTTGAGCTATTTGAGTGGTCAAATTTTCAATTCGATGTCGAAAATGAATTCAAAGTAGTCAAATTAGCTATGGGGTGATTTTCATGCAAATTGAAGCACTTTGAAAATTAGGTCAAAACTATATAAGGGCCCAAAGGGTCATTTTCAAATCATTTGCACTTTTTTCTTTAGCAAGAAGAAGAGCTCTGAGGTGAAAATGGTGGTCCCTATGTCTTCTCATAGTTTCAAGTGCTCCCATCGACAGAGTCAACTAGTGGAGTATGGACCTCTAGTGAGTAGTTGATAATCTTGCCCCACATTAATTTTTCATGCATTTCAAGGTTTTTTTAGTACATTTTTAGCATTTTTGAAGTTTTCTTCATTGGTTCTCCTGTGAGGATCTATTTCTTCACACGTACCTAGTGTCTCCTTGTGTGAGGATTCACCAGTCTGGTGTTTTTTTGCATGGGGTAGTGGGATTTCTTGTGAGGGATATAGCCACCTTTTGTGTGAAAAATGCTAATATTTTGGGCACATTTCACTTAATGCTTGATCATTTCTCGTGTGAGGATTTTCTTTCTCACATGAAGATGTGAAATCAAGTATGAGAAAGTGCATTTCCACACAAAAATATGGTGTTATTTGCAAAATTTAAAATTAAATTTTTGATGTTTTGTTATTTTTTTGAGTAAAAACTGATCATTTTTCTATTTCCATTGGTCATGTGTATAGGTTATCTTCGATGACATTTGATTTTGGTCCCACTATCTACCATATGGAGCTCTATTGCAGAGCCTTGATGTTGCTGATATAGTGCACATAGACAAACTAGTGTTATCACATTTATGTTGGATCCCAAAAGCGGTAGTGAATCATGACCCATTGACTATGTTGGTAGAGCATTTTCATTCAGAGATGAATAGATTCCACGTACCATAGGGAGAGATGATAGTGACTCCCGAGTATATGACATAGCCCTAAGAGAAGGCACAGAGGTACTGTGGGCCATTTCCCAACAAGATTTGATTATAGGGTGTGTTATCTCATGGGATGCGCTTGTTCACACTTACGGTCCCACCCATAGGTTGGCCTCAGTTTTAGAAATCTTCATTAGCTATTTCGTGGTGCCTAATAGAGGGTAGTGCAAATTAGAGTGTAGTTAGGGTCAAATTCTCTAGAGGATGTTGGATGCTCAAGAGAGATATGGATGGGGCCAGTGCATGCTCATGCATATATTCCATGAGATGCATGACATTATTTATCATGATAGGAGGAGCATGGCCACCGAGGTCTACGTTCTCTAGATCTAGGCATGGGAGCATCTGCCAATGACATGACCCATTTTTGAGGATGAGAAGCAACCAATAGTGCCTTACATCTATAGGTATAGAGGATAGCTTACCTAGATTGCTCTGGGGAAGGCTAAGTAGTACAAGGGACATCTCAATGACCTAGTATTTGTCATATGGTCGCCCTATAGAGAGACTAAGGACTAGGATGACACACCCCAGGAGTTGAGCCACTTGTTCACATCATGGCCACTAATAGGTTTATCTACACAGATTATAGAGAGATTCCCTCTGACTCATGTGTGGTATCGACATGGATGGCCACATGATATCTCATAGGAGTACTACTCCTATGCATGAATTGCAAGTGATTTGAGCCAAGGGTGGTCTTAGAGATTAGATCTTGGGAGGTCTATGATCAATGTGCACAACTTGGTTGCGATACAATGGGATTACCTATGACACCAGTGTACCAGGCATATTTTGTAAGTCATTCCTTCCCTCATTTTATAGATCTAGTGGGGAGGGGCACTCCTGGCCCACAGGGACTACCATAGCAAGCACAACCATAGGTACCTCAGTAGG